>CM039119.1:49686337-49921328 GCA_022036555.1 Microstegium vimineum | reverse complement strand
TGTGACCTCTCTCCACCGAGTTGTGCCTCGCCGCTTGGCCGAGGGGGAGGGGCTCCATGAAAAGGAGGTGCTCGATGGAAGGGAGTGGTATGATGGGGTGGGCCACCCACAACAAGGAGGCACGATAGGGAGGGACGAGACAAGGGTGCCCGCATGTCGAAAGATTTAACTTTGACAATATTTAGCAACTAATCGTGTAAGATGAATCAGATGATGGACATGAGACACAAGATTTATACTGGTTCAAGCATGTGAGATTCCCTAGTCCAGCTAGGTTGATGCTGCTCTTCTTGTATTTGATTGCTTAGTTATAGGGGTTGTTGCTCCTTCTATGTATGTGTTAGAATGAGGTATATGGAATTGGATATCGATTGCAAAGCTCCTACTCCCCCTTATATAGCATGAGGGAGACAGGGAGTAGGGTTATAATGGCACGATCAACTAACAGATTGGATTTCTAGTTTGTTATATAGAATGTGTAGCAGACTTATTGTATCCTATCATGGAGATATGATGGCTCCAATATCGCTGATACACCTTCATCCCCAAGTTCACATACTTGATCGGCCTTTGTGGGCCTCTTTCGCCATGGATTTCAACCCGATAGAAAAAACATGGTCAAATATACGGGTAATATGGGTACCTTTGGCCCATATATCCAATAGTAGTCCCCATAGGACTTAATGACAAGTTGTTCAAACAACCCCATCCTCGGGCATCTCATACCCCTACAACCTTTAGGTACTATGGGTCCTTATGAGCGTTCCTTGGGTGCTAAGGCTTTGAACACAATAGCACTAGCTATCCTCGACCGTCGAGGTCTCGGTCGTACTCTACTCAGGTGTAGAGACTTTCTCTCGGGTGCCGAGTGTCTTATTCGGGTGGTGACATTGCATACATAGGACCTTTGGCTGCTCGAGTGGTCAAGTGCCTCCATAGGCCCTAGTCACCCGCATCATTGAGTGCTACCTTTAAAGAAAGGATCGATAGGACAGGGGCCGTTACATATTGAGTCCTTTACTTGAGTTACAGCTCCTCTAGATCTCTAAATCCTCTTTACTTGCACAATGTTAAGTAGAGTGTTGTGTTTTTCCCAAATTGATCTGCTTGAGAGGAAAATGGTAACATGGTTTTCGGCAAAAGGAAAATTGCACATACAAAAGAAACATTTTATGTTTACCTTGGGTCGATCGGTTTGGGCCATTTTTCCCCCCACTTAGCCGAATGTCTTGCTTTCCGTCAAGCTACATCTCATGATAGGACCTTGATTCTACGCTAGCATATTGACTGAGGGTGGGGGGGTGGAGCCCCATTGGCCTAGAAGCCGATATTACAATGCCTCATCTTGAGATCCACCGAGGCCAATAACGAATGTGTGAGCAGATGTCGACATTTGCGCATGTTACTCTTCGAGCTGACAAAGGTAGAACGAGTGAGCGTCCATGCCCCAATATAAGGCATGACAGAATAAAGCCTGGCCATCATGGGCACATCGTAAAACTCCTTTTCCAGAATTCAGGAGCTCGTACTTTGGTCGGATCATGCCAACATTGTTCCAGTTTCCCACCACAAGGCACACTCCCATATTACATACTTCGAGCTCGTGTGGGTACTTGGGAGATATACGTAACACTTTGTGTTAGAGGTTTTTGGGCCATACTAGTAGCCCTCTCGAATTCCTGAATACACCACTTACACCAACTGAAGGAGTGTAAGTTGGGCAGAGTTGATGATCCAAGTATCAGACAGCTCCAATGCACCGGCTCGTGTGACAGGGTTTGTCACTTTTAGGGCTGTCGAGCCGCACAATCGACGTAGTTGCGTGAGTGGGTTCGTCGGAGGGTGTGCCTCTTAGAGATTATAGGGACGTGGCCTATTCTTAACTCTCGTTGTTGCCCGTGAACCTACTGGGATTCCATCATGTCACACCCCCAAAATGTCTATTTTGGATTGTGAATAGAAAACTTTAAATAAAATAAGGTATTGACTTTAAAACGAACGACCGTTCAATAATTGAACCGCACGCACACCTCGCGCACGGCGGCATGGGTCGCACGCCGCGCTCATGCTCGGCGCTCCTCCCACGCGACTCCTCCCTCCCTTGCCTCCGGCGGCGACGGCGGGGTTCAACGGCGGCGGCGACGGCCATGGCGAGGTAGGCCTCCTCCTCCTCCACCACCACCCTCCTCCTCCTCCTCCCCCGGATCTACTTTCTAGGGTTCCGGTGAACTCATCTTCCCCAACTTCGGTGGGTTATAGAATGGCCGGCCGGTGGAGGTAGGTAGGCCAGGCGGTAGGGAAGGTCGATGGGCGGTTTAAGGGAGCTGACGGTGGTCGTGGCGGTCGGGCCAGGTCGGGGCGGGGGAGGTTCGGCCATGGCGGCGGCGGAGTTGGCGGGGAGGGGAAGAAGGCGGCGCCGCAGGCGAGCTAGAGCTCCGGCGAAACCCTAGCTCGCCGCGGCAGGGCGGTGGGCGTCGGTGGGGGCGGGGGCGAGGAGGAGCGCGACTGCCGGCGTGGAAGAAGAAGGTCGGAGGGGAGTTGCAGTCATGGCTGGCGCGAGGTAGGAGACGACCGTGCGTGCGGCCTAACACACACACAACCGTAATTTAGTTGTGTCCGGATTTAACAATTTTTCTAAAATTTTCCAAGATATATTTATTTGTTAACAGTTTAAAGTAAGAAATATGGATTTATAAAACTTTTACAAAGTTAAATGAAAGTATATATTTTTTTCATTCATGCCTTTGTATGGGCTTTGTTGAGTGAAAAATGAATTATCAAAATTTGAATTTGGGGTGAATCGGTTTTGCTCTTTTATAAAAATAAAGTATATAATTTGATTTGAAGGTTCAAAACTTAATTTCAAAAATTTAATATCAATATTCATTTAAAAAATATTCAAAAGCAGTTTCAAAACTTGTTGGTTTGAAAAAGGTTTGAATTTTGAACTTCAAATGAATTTACAAAAAAAGAACTTCTGCTGTTCTAGGCCGATTCCGGCCCACTACTCCTTATCTCTGCCGCGGCCCTCTCCCTTCCTTCCTAGGCCGCGGCCCGATCGCGCCAGCAAAGCCAGCCCGCCCGTTTTCCCTCATTCTTTCTCACTGGCTACTGGGGTTCACATGTCAGCCACGGGGTATCCTTCTTCCCCAGCAAGCCGCACGAACCGGACGCTGCCGTCCTCAAGCGCGCGCCGCCCCATGGATCACTGCACCCCGCGCGTCGCGCGATCAGCTATTTCCGCGACCGAGCTCGCGAGGACCAAGCCCTCCTCGCTCCACCTCGCTCACCAGGGTCGACGCGGTCTCGTCGTTGATCCGCTGAACCCGCAACCGTAGAGGCCCGGCCGCCATTGACGGCATGCGCTCGACTCCATCCTGGCCGGCTGGCCCCTCTCCGCGCTCGTCTCCACCCTATAAAATCCGGTCCCCTCTGATCGTGCCACACCCGCCGCACCCCTTCCCGAGCTCCCTCTCTCGCTGCAGCACTGCCTATCTACACCGCCGCCGCCATTGACGAGCACCATCCCGAGCTCCCGATCTCCCAACTCCGGCAGCCCACCTCTCCTGCACCGCTTGGGCCTCAGCACGCGGCCCCACGCAGCCAACTCGAGCCCTTGGCCGCTGGCCCCTGTGCACCGCCGCCTCCCGACGCCGCCGTCTCTCCCGCGGCTGTGCACGGCCGGCAGTAGCAGCTGATGCGACTTGGCCGTGCCGAGCCGGCTGTGCCCCGCGCGCGGCCACGCCTAGCCTGCTGGTGCTTCTGGTCCCCAAGCCGGCCAGCTGCTGCCCCAGGCGGAGGCCCCCTCTTCCTCATCGCCCGTAGCAAGGAAGTTTATGGAAGAAGACGAGGTAATTACGGTTCTGGCACTAGTTCATAATATCTTCATGTTTACTCGTTTTAATTCTGTTTTTGTTTGTTCAAATTGCGCTAGTTTTGTAACCACACGCTCTCTGTGGTGATCATAATGTTCTTTATGCTATTATTTTTCTAATTTATATATTGATTTGATTGACGCTTATACAATCGGGTTTGTAATTAAAAATAATATAGATTTTATACACTCTAGTATTTTAAATATAAACATTAATATGGTTAATTGATAACATTAGTGTACTTTTAAATTATTAACTTTGCTTAGTCTGAACACGTATATTAAAACCGGTTAGTTACGCTCTCACATGTTTTATGTGTCTTTTGAAAGTAAATGATTAAATGAATTAAACCATGTATGTTTACAAATAAAAATTATGACTAATTTGATTCGGGTTTTCAAATAAATATGATTTTTTTGTAATATGAATTAATATGTTTCATATGATTTTGCTTAATTAAAATAAATCAAATATATAGGGTTTTTATATAATATAAAGCTTTTCAAATGTAGATATCTGTTTTTGGTGTTTCTTGGGCTCTAGCAACCGTAGCATATGTTAGGATTAATTAGGATTAATTAATTAGTGATCAATAGATAATTATTGTAATTCCCCAACCGTCACGACGGTTCCCCATAGAAACACCGTAGTTTCCTGTAGAGGCGCCTATTCCCAAATAGACACCCACTCCCTAGAGGCACCCTTTCACCAACCTTGACATCTGTCCCTTTGGGTTGTATATATTTCTCAACATTGCGATCCTTTTCGATCATTTCCTTTTCACTCTTAACCAACTAAGCGAACGAGAAGAAGGAAAAGAACACCGGAGAAGGAGTTCCCCGACATTCCCTTTTTCCCCTACCCCTTCCATGAATGCGATGGTGGACATCATCACCGACGCGGTCGAAGCCGCCATCGTCCGCGTCGCTTTGTCCTCCACGGAGTTGTTCGCCGCGTCCTCCGCGACATCCACAACCACTGCACTCCCCTTCGTCGCAACAATGGAGTGTGGATGGGCAGTGGACGCCTTTCGTCACCACGTTGGCTGCACCATAGAACAGAGGCGGTGGTACCATGGCCGCACGTCGTGGCACCCCTCCGCTCCTCAACAGCCGTGTCAGTTTAGAGGCTTGGCCACCTGGCTTTGCCTACGACATCGACGTCAAGCTCCCACCACTCCTCCACCGTCATGGCTCTCCTCCGCCGACGTCGTGGCAGATCGTCTCCAGCACCAGCGCTGAAATGCCCTCGACTCATGGTTCCTGAACACCATGGTTGCGCCGATGCTTGAGGACGGGTTCGACATGGGCGTCGCTCCAGGAGTTGGCCCCTCAGCTTTGTCCTCGGTGGCACCCCCACCGAGGACACGCACACTGGAAACCGCTCGCATGGCGGCCCTTGGCCGCCCGACAGCGGCGCTTCCAGACGGCCGCACGCTTGGAGCCGGCTTCGCGTCTTCCTCCAATGAGGGGAGTCGGTTCCCCACCTCTGAACCCTTTTCGGCTGGGCTGTTGGGGGCTGCCCCGCCGTTCTTGGCTTGCAGCGACGACCTTCGTGGCCGGAGCTCGTCGAGGAAGAGCAGGCAACGCCTTGCCGGTCGACCTTCATGGCCGGAGTGGCCTCGGCCAGATCTGCCATGGGAGGAAAAGGAGGATGGAGAAGAAGCGCAACACGCGAAACAACATCGACAAGGGCGGCGCATGGCGGCGAAGGCACAGGAAGGCGGTAGCACAAGGCGACACGACAAAGCGACGGAGGCGGTTGGTGGCTGCATGCCTGGGCCAGACCCTTGGCTGGTCACTTGCCACTGGCCGTGCATTGGGCCATGCCTGACTGCAGCATGGGCCGTATGCATTGCTTTCCTATGGCCGATTGCATTCTAAGGCCTAGAAAGATTTATTTCCTTGTTATTTTCGTTTTCAGCGATATAGTACTCTTAATTAGCAAAGAGAATCTCCAACAACTCCTTAAAACACCTTGGTATTCTTATAACTTTGGCAAAACCACAAATTTCCTTGTCCAACAACTTCTTAAACCAACTTTGTATTTATCCAAAGTTGCTATCCAGGGGTGCCGCGCACGGAAGAATACGCATGCGACTCGTGGTTGCTGTCGCGATTTTTTCCATCGGTGGCTCGTGTCCCGTGTTCGCTCCGCCTCTCTCCCCCGTGCGCGAAGCAATCCCGGTCCACGAAACTTCTCTCCCGCGCAAACAAAAGACGCATCGAGGAGGCGCCTCCCTCTCCGGCTTCGGCTCCGTCCCGCCTGCTCTCTGTGCTGAACGCGGAGGATGCAGCGGTGGTAGGGCTGGCGGCGGTCGCGTGTCTAGAGATGGGGGAGAAGATGCACGCGACACTGGACAGGGGAGGAAGTGCAGTTTCTGGTGGCGTTGGATAGGTCACCGGCACAGAAGTGTAGTTGCTGTAGGGTTGGATGGCGCATCTCCAGGCCGTCGTGTCCGCGGGCCGCCCCTCGCCTCATCGTCGTGGCCGCCTCGGGCGCGCACGCGGGAGCTCCACCGCGGTCGCCTCGCCCCGCCTCGGCGCCCACACCTTGCCTCGGGCGCGCGCGGGACCTCCACCGCGGTCGCCTCGCCCCGCCTCGACGCCCCCACCTCGCCGCATCCCCGCCCTTGCCCCGCCTTGGTGCCCCAAACTCGAGTCATGTAGTTGTGCTGAGATGGATTACTACCTATTGGGCCTTCTTTTTTCAAGTTTAGAAAGTTGGAATAGAAAAAGTTGGAGATAGAACTTTTTTTCACTTGCCAAACCATAAGATTTGACAAGTCAATTTTTCCAAGTTGTTGGAGATGCTTTCCTCAAATGAGGTTGCTATTCTTATTAATTTGGCAAAAACATAAAATTCCCTGTCCAACAACTCGTCAAACCAACTTGCTATTTATGCCAAGTTGCTATTCACGGGCCTCGCGCGCGTAAAGGAGTTGCTATCGCGACGTCGGGGGCTCGGGTGAGCTGCTGCTCGGCCTGGCCAGGGCGCGCTCAATGGCGTAGCTCGCTGCAGCGCGCGGGCGAGCGAGTCGCCCAGCCCGGGGCATACGCGCGGGCAGAGCCGTCGGTCGGCGCTGGGGCTGGGCGAGCAGGGGTAGCGGCTCCAGCTCGACGGGGGCGACGGTGGGCAAGGCAGGGACAACCGCCTGCCGCGGTCAGCAGGGAGCAGGAGAGCTCCCACTCGGCTTCCTACTTGGGCGAGCGCAGGGGGAGAAGAAAGCCTAAGGAATAGGGAAGGAGGAGAATGGAGCGGGTGGGAGGAGAGGTCGGCGCGGATCGCGGAACGGGGATGGCGGACGGCGGCGACGAGAGCGTTGGGGTCGAGCGGCCATGTGTCTCCTTTGCCCCGTGTAGGCAAGGCGTCCAGCGGAAGCCGTCGGCGTGGCTGTTAGAGAATAAGCAACAAAACAAGTATGATAACAATTACCGGAGACACCGATTGATGTGAAAACTTCTCTGTAAATCAAGATACGAATACACAAAGAAACCTTCACTATTGAATATATCTGGAGGTATACAAACTCTATCAATTACAATGAGTGGCAACTCAATCTAAATGGATTACAAGAGAAAGAGGATTTGTAATGTAGTAGAATTCTGCTAATTGTGTTACCCTTCACGGTATGACATGACTAGTTTATATATGTGTAATAGCCATGCATGCAGCCACAGTGCCACACACTATGTATGGTTGAAAAGTTATATAACATGCAACAGTAAAACTCTTTGAGCAATTTAGGAGATGCTATTTTAGATATCGTCCAATGACAGGTGCATGCGTTCTTTAGGAATTCGGAGCATATACCAACAAACTCCACCTTGAGACGAATTCCCTTCTTGTGAAGAATCATCATCAAAATTCTTCATGCACCCAAAAATAATTCCATGGACTAAATGCTAATACCAATTAAACTTGAGCAAAGCTCAAACTTATTACCAGGAACAAACTTGGTCATCATGTCTGCAGGATTGTCATGAGTACTAATCTTGCATACTTTGATATCACCTTGGGTAATAATTTCTCGAATAAAGTGATATCGAATATCGATATGCTTTATTCTCTCATGAAACATTTGATCCTTTGTAAGGCATATAGCATTTTGACTATCACAAAATATAGTGGTTCAAGATTTATTACCACAAAGCTCATTGTACAAATATCTCAACCAAATAGCTTCTTTGCATGCCTCAGAAATAGCCATATACTCAGCTTCAGTTGTAGATAAAGCAACTGTAGCTTGCAAACTTGCTTTCCAACTAACAACACATTCACCAATTGTGAATACATAACCTGTAAGTGATCTTATTTTATCCAAATCAGCAGCATAATCAGAGTCCACATAACCAACAAGTCCATTTTTAGATTTTCCAAATTGCAGACATGCATTTGAAGTACCACGCAAATATCTAAAAATCAATTAGACAACTTTCCAGTGCTCTTTGTCTGGATTGGCCATGTATCTACTAACAGCACTCAATGCATGAGATAAATCAGGACGTGAACAGACCATGTCATACATAAGAGAACCCACTGCAATTGAGTATGGAACTTTAGACATGTACTCCACATCTTTATCTGATTGTGGACATAAAGCTGCAGATAATCTAAAATGTGCAGCTAAAGGTGCACTCACTGGCTTAGCATCATGCATATTAAAGCGATGAAGAACTTTATTGATATATCCCTTTTGACTAAGGTATAATTTTCCAACATGTCTTTCTCTGCTAATCTCCATGCCTAAAATCTTCTTAGCTACACCCAAGTCCTTCATCTCAAACTCACTATTCAATTGTGCTTTTAACTTTGCAATTTCCTTTTTATCTTTTGCAGCAATTAACATGTCATCAACATACAAAGACAAATAAATAGTTGAGCCTTTAGTAGTTTTTAAATAAACACAACTATCATAATTTGATCTCTTAAAAACTTGAGAGATCATAAAGGAGTCAAATCTTTTGTACCACTGTTGAGACTATTTTAAACCACAAAGATTTCTTTAACTTACAAACCAGATCCTCTTTTCTAGGAACAATAAAACCTTCTGGTTGATCCATATAGATGTCCTCTTCCAATTCCCCATGTAAGAATGCAGTTTTAACATCCAACTGCTCAAGCTCATAATCATGCATAGCAACAATACTAAGCAAAGTTCGAATAGAACTATGTTTCACAACAGGGAAAATACATCATTGTAGTCAATTCCTGTTATTTGGCTATAACCTTTAGCAACCAACCTTGCTTTATATCTCACTTCTTCACTTGGGGAAATTCCTTCCTTTCTTTTGAAAATCCACTTGCAACGAATAGGCTTCTTTTCTTTTGGTAATTTTACCAAATCCCAAGTGTTATTCTTTTCAAGTGACTCCATTTCAGCATGCATAGCAGTCACCCAATTATTGCAGTCAGTTGAGTTAATAGATTCAAAGTATGTAGAAGGTTCTAGATTACTTTTAATTTCTTCAGCCACATTCAGAGCATAAGCAACAATATTGATTTCATTAATCAATATCTTTGGAGGAATAATTTGCCTCCTAGGCCTATCAATAGCAATGGAACACTGTTGCGGCGGTGGTGATTGCGAAACAATGGGAGCTTCCTCTAAAGTAGAATAATCCTCGACTATAGGTTCATCTAGAATAGCATTAATTTCTTTTCTTGGTGCATCAATAAACTGCTCCACCTGAACACTTGATTTCTGTTGACCATCAATAGGAAAATCAGTAGTATTGTCTTGTAACATAGCTTGTTCATTAAAGACAACATTTCTACTGATCACAACCTTTCTAGTTTTTGGATTCCACAACTTATATCCCTTGACTCCAGATTTATATCCTAGAAAGATACACTTAACTGCTCTAGGCTCCAGTTTTCCATTATCAACATGAGCATATGGAGTACAACCAAAAACTCTCAAATCTGAATAGTTTGCTGGAGAACCAGACCAAACCTCAATTGGAGTTTTCCTATTAATGGCAATAGATGGTGACCGATTAATGAGATAACATGCAGTGGAAGCAGCTTATGCCCAAAAATGTCTACCCAGTCCTGCATTAGACAACATGCAACGAGCCTTTGATATGATTGTTATGTTCATACGCTCAGCTACACCATTTTGCTAAGGTGTGTAAGGAACTGTGTAGTGTCTCACAATGCCTTCTGATTTACAATAAGAATTGAATTCCTCCGAACAGAACTTCATCCCATTATCGGTGCAAAGCTTTTTCACCTTCTTTTCGGTTTGATTTTCAACCATTACCTTCCAATCTTTAAAAGCTGAAAATGCTTCTGATTTATGCTTCAAGAAATAAGGCCAAACTTTTCTAGAGTAATCATCAATGATTGTTAACATATAACTAGCACCACCAAGTGATGTCTTATGAGATGGCCCCCATAAATCAGAATTCATGTATTCTAAAATACCTTTGGTTGTATGTGTCGAGGTATTGAATTTCACCCTCTTGTGTTTGCCAAACACACAATGGTCACAAAATTGTAACTTACTAATGTTACCATCAAGAAACCCTCTCTTAGTTAACTCTGCCAATCCAAGTTCACTCATATGCCCGAGACGCATATGCCAAAGCTTTGTAGCATCAGAATTAGATAATGACTTTGAAATTGTAGCATCAGTACCTGTAATTGTAGTACCTCGTAAGAGGTATAAATTGGCAGACTTCAAATCACCTTTCATGACAACAAGAGTATTTGGCAAACACATTAGTCAAATCACCCATTGATACATTCATAACTCCACCTCGAGTAGAGTATTTGTACCCTTTCAAATCTAGAGTACTTAACGAGATAAGATTTCTTGTCATAGTTGGAATGTGCCTCACATTAGTCAAGGTCCTGAGAACACCATCAAACATTTTAATTTGAATCGATCCAATTCCTACTATCTTACGGGGTGTGTCATCACCCATTAACACTGAGCCACCACCTTGCACAGAATCATAAATGGTAAACCATTCTTTATGAATGCATATATGGAAAGTGCACGCTGAATCAAGAATCCATTCATCATCAATCTTTGCACATCCAGCAAAAGCAACAAGCACAAAACCTTTACTGCCACTTTCAGTAGCAACTGAAGCTTTACCTTCATCTTCAGTTTTGCCTCTCGACTTAGATATGCTATTTCGCTTTTCCTTGTTTTTCAACTTATAACACTCTGTAATATAATGAGTGGCTTTATTGCAATAATTATAGAATTTCTCACTTCTAACTCTAGACTTTGAACGACCCCTGTAGCCACTTTTACCTCTAGATCCACTATAGGATCCCTTCTCCTTTTGTCTACCTCGAACAAATAAGCCTTCTGCTTGTGAACTCGAACTTTTAGTAGATACCATTTCTTTCATCTTTTCCTTGGCATGCAAGGCTTCATAAACTTCATTTAATGTGAGAGTATCATGACTATATAGTATAGTATCTCTGAAATTTGAATATGAACTTGGTAGGGAACACAAAAGAATAAGACCAAGATCATCTTCATCATATTTTACCTCCATTGACTCAAGATCAGCAACGATCTCTTTATATTCCGAAAGGTGATCCAACACCTTTCCTCCATCCTGCATCTTGTGCAAAAACAATTTTTGCTTAAGGTGCATCTTGCTAGTGAGATCCTTTGTCATACAAAGCTGCTCCAACTTTAACCAAAGTCCAGCAACAGTGGTTTCTTTTAACACCTCCTACAAAATACTATTTGACAAATGGAGTTGGATTTGACATAATGTCTTGTGATCTTTTCGCTTCTCAGCATCTGACCAATCGACACTATTCTTGCCACCAAAACCATCTAGCGCATCATCCTATTCAGCATGCGTTAGAATTGCCCGCATCTTGACTTGCCATAGAGAAAACCGTGTGTCTCGATCCAATGATGGAATATCATACTTCAAGGATGCCTTGTCAAAGAAACCTGATTGAATAGGCAATAATTCTAGCTCTGATACCACTTGTTAGAGAATAATCAGCAAAACAAGTATGATAACAATCACCAGAGACACCGGTTGATGTGGAAACTTCTCTGGAAATCAAGATACGAATACACAAAGAAACCTTTACTATTGAATATATCTGGAGGTATACAAACTCAATCAATTACAATGAGTGGCAACTCAATCTAAATGGATTACAAGAAGAAGAGGATTTGTAATGCAGAAGAATTCTGGTAATTGTGTTACCCTTCACGGTATGACATGGCTAGTTTATATATGTGTAATAGCCATGCATGCAGCCACACACTATGTACGGCTGAAAAGTTATATAACATGCGACGGTAAAACTCTTTGAGCAATTTAGGAGATGCTATTTTAGATATCGTCCAATGACAGGTGCATGCGTTCTTTAGGAATTCGGAGCATATACCAACAACGGCGACAAGGGCGGCGAGCGGAGGAGCAGAGGCCATACAAGTTCGTCCGATTAGCTGCTGCTCTGTTTTTGGCCATGCACAACGGGTGTTCGACGTAATGTTTTTGTGGTTTTGTGCCAGCGCGAGGCATCTTTGGAGGGCCATCATCATGTGCAAGTATGAAATGTCTCCGTTTTTGTTAATCTTTTGGACTAAAGCATCGTCTTTACCTAGTGGTGTGCCAGCATATGCTATGTAGATCAGCTTGAAGTGTTGTGGTGTCTGTAGAACATGTTGTGATTAGCTTTGATCCACGTTTCATACCTACGTTCCGGGTTCGTCGTTCCAATTATATAGGGATCATGATCCCATCGTTGAACCCAACGTTCCGAAGAGGTATACCCCCTACGAACCGGGAACTGAAAATTAGCGATCCACGTACCACGTTCCTCGTACCTATGTACCGGGAACTTTTGCGACTGTGGGTTCATTCAGGGCTTTTTGATTTTAGCAAGTTGGAATAACAATTTGTTGGAGAGATGTCTTTTTTCACTTGCCAAATAAATTAACAACTTGCTAAAACTCAAGATTTAGCAAGTCAATTATACCAATCTTTTGGAGATGCTCTTAGCTAATTAATTTGTTTTGAGAACATTAGCTATCTAAATTATTTGACGTTGATATGTACCTGTTGTAAATTGTCATTGTATATGTATATTGTGGTTTGTTATAGTATTATATAATGTCTTGCGTTTTCTATTATATTATTGCATATGTGGTACACCCAAACAATGCTTTGTACCACATACATATTATAATTGTGACTTTTATAATTATTTTGAGATATGTTGGCGCACCCAATCCCCTGTTTTGTACCAACATATAAAGTTATTTTTGCAATTTTAAAACAGAATCCGTTATGTTGGTGCACCCAATCCACCTTTTGCACCACATACAAGTTAAATTTGCCGGTTCATTTGATTGCAATTTAACAAACATTATCACCATTGGCAACTTTAAATTATCAAGTATCAATATTGCAACACATATATCTTGATTATTTTGGTAAACAAACACAAGGTAATCGATTCTATGGCATTGACTGCGTTTAATTCCTTGAGAATTATTCTGCCTAGATAACGCGTCATAGTAGTGATTAAATCACCTATTACTGAGAGGTCTACATCATGTTCTTCTAAGACTTGATGATTACCTACATTGTGTTATTATCCAAAATAATGGTTTTTGGATTATTATAAATGGTTTGTATCCATTTTCATAATAATACTTTTTGATATTACACAAGGCAGTAGAGACCTAAGCAAAGGCTGCGTTTAATTCACTTGAATTATTCTGCCCAGAGACCATGCTTAGGCAGCAATATATTTGCCTACCATAAAGATCTACTCTTTGTCTTTGACTTAGAGATTATCTGTTTTGTGAATTTCAAAGTTTATGTCGATTGATTGTACGGTCTATACAATTTATTGATTACCTACAACACTCCAAAAACTATGATAAGATATAAACTTAAAGATTGCAGCTAGTATTACAACATTACCATGTTGATTTTAATTTACCATTAGTAAATTAATTAATCCATGGTTATCCATGTAGGATCATGGCTACTAAGGAATTCGAGGAACTCGCTTTAGATGGTAGCAATTACCCTACCTAGGCTTCTAATATCAAAATAGCACTTGCATCTCGTAGTCTTTTGGCTACAATTCAGGAACCTCAAACTAGGGTTGTTCCCCCAAAAAAAGCATACTTATACTACTTTGGCTTTATTACGATTTTATATTCATAAGGACCTCAAATCTGAATACCTTATGATAGAAAATCCTTGTGAATTATGGATCGCTCTTAAGAGCGATATGAACAACAAAAGGAACTCATTTGGCATGAGGCCAATCATGAATGGAATCATCTATGTCTCCAAGATTTCAAATCTGTGTCAGACTATAATCATGTTGTCCATAGGATTTGGTCCAAGTTGAAGTTTTGCGAGAAAGAGCTAACAGATGCAGATAAGATAGAGAAACTCTCACTACTCTACTTCCGTCTGATAGAGTATTGCAACAACAATACATGGCTCATAATTACTAGCTTTATTCCTAGCTTATTCATACATTAACTCAGGCAAAAAAACATGATGATCTCCTTTTAAAAATCACCATAAGCGCCTTGTTGGTTCGACGCCTCTACCTGAGGTTCACAATGTACAGAATAAGCCAGGAACAAGTTCAATGGACCTTTTCCAAAGGACAATAATGGTAAACGCAAACACAACAAGAGGCAAAGACCAAATTCATAAAATAGGAAGAATGACAATGTGAAATCCTCCAAAAATGACAAAAAAATGTCATAGATGTGGAGACTTTTCACATTTTGCCAAGAACCGCCGTGCACCTAAGCATCTAGTTGCTTTGTACCAAAAGTCTTTACAAGAGGTCAAGTCAGCAAGAGATAAAAGATATGAGGCACACTTCAATTTTGCATCTGAGGCTAACCCGAATGAAGGTTGTTCCCATCAGACCACTAAAGGGAACAATAATTCAATCAACATTGAAGAAAACCTTCCATCGACGGACAACATGATCCTAGACTTTGGCTCTGGAGACATGTTTGGAGATTTAGAATAATCTCAATCTAGTATTGATATCACTTTAGATAAAGTTATAATAATATAACTCATACATATTTATAGTTGCTTGGATTATATTAGTTAGTGTGCTTGTGAGTTGTACAAATTTGTTTAGATAGTTGCCAAGTTGTATCAACTCATTGATATTGTAATATCATACTCGTTATACTTGATATTCAATATATATATATATATATATATTGTATGTATAATTATATATGTTGCATTGGAATATTTGATTACATCCTTGATTTTACATATAGATATCTATTGATACCAATCTAAAGGAGGAAGAATTATGCCTCGTGGACTCATGTACCACAAATTCTATACTTAGAAAGATAAAATATTTCTAGACTTTTAAGAAAAGAGAAGGAAATATTATGACCATCATTGGTCGCGATGCGTTAATAGTTGGCTCAGGACAAGCCACTATTCCTCTTCATATGGGTACAAAAATTACGTTGGAGGATGCCTTGTTGTATCACGATTTGACACGTACCCTTCTTAGTTATAGAGATATCTATAAGAATGGTTTCCATGTGGAAACACATCAAGATAATAAAGAGGAGTTCATTCTCTTTACTAAACTTACTGGATTTGGCAAACAAATATGTGAAAAGATTTCTTCACTCCAAACTGGATTGTAATTTACATAAATAAAACCCATAGAACATGTTGCCTATAAGATATAAACTGACATGATCGACTTGGGCATCCTGGAATAGGGATGATGAAGAAAATTATTGGCAATTCCATAGGTCATGATATGGGAAAAGCAAAATTTCCCCAAAATAAAGATTTTTGTTGCACTGCTTGTGCAATAGGCAAATCAATTTTAAGACCATCACATCTTAAAATTAGAGCTGAACCCCTCAAATTCTTTGAAAGAATTCAAGGCGATATTTGTGGTCCAATCCAACCATTGTCGGGGCCGTTTAGGTATTTCATGGTATTGATAGACGCATCCACAAGATGATCTCACTTGTCTTTATTATCGACACACAACCATGTTTTTGCCAAAATAATGGCCCAACTTATAAAGTTGAAGGCACATTATCCTGAACACCGGATTTAATCCATCCGAATGGGCAATGCTGCTGAATTCTTATTCCGTGCTTTTAATGATTATTGCATGACATTAGGAATTCAGGTTTAGCATTCAGTTCCATACATACATACTCAAAATGGTTTGGCTGAATCGTTGGTCAAAAGAATCAAGCTCATTGCCAGACCTATGTTGATGAATTGCAAATTTCCTATGTCGCGTTGGGGTCATGCAGTTTTGCACGCTGCTAACTTAATTCAACTACGATCGACTGCATATCATGAAACCTCCCCATTGCAATTAGTGCGTGGCAATCCTCCAAGTATTTCCTATTTGCGTAAATTTGGGTGCAATGTATACGTTCCCATCTCACCACCTTAGTGGACCTCAATGGGTCCTCACAGGAAACTAGGGATCTATGTGGGATATTCCGTCAATCATTAAGTATTTAGAACCTTTAACAGGAGATCTATTTACTGCGAGGTTTGCTGATTGTATTTTTAATGAGGATTATTTTCCGGCATTAGGGGGAGAATTGTACCAAAAAATTTCAGGAAATAGATTGGAATGCAAAAAACATTTCATTTTCAGATCCACGTACTATATAAACTGAACTACAAGTTCAAAGAATTATTGATTTGCAAAATATTGCAAACAATTTGCCAGACGCTTTTTCTGATTATAAAGGTGTTACAAAGTATCCATCCTATAAGGAATGTGCCCGCTAGAATGGAGGTACCTAATAAAACCATTCAACCCCCAATTGGCAAAAAGAGGGAGAGAAGCACTTCCAAGAGGCAAGATGTGATTGCTGGCAAGCAAAAGAAGACAAAAAATGCATCTTAACCTTTGGTTGAAAGACACCTAGAGGACATTCAAGGTCCTGTGGATATAAGTGATCCACAATCTAGCTCAGTTATGCGCATAAACACTAAGGCTGGAATATCGGAAGACCTTAGATCCATCATTTCGGGAAGTCATGATGAATCTTTAAGGATAGACAAAATTTCTATAAGTTTCGCTAAGACTGGAGAGTCTTATAATCGTAAGTCCATAATAGTCAACATATATTTCTCTGAACAATTTGCAAATATCCTTCAGACCGATTCAGATCCTAAGTCTATGATAGATTGCAAGAAACGCTTGGACTAGGATAAGTGGAAGGTAGCAATTGAAATAGAGATAACGTCGCTTAATAAAAGGATGGTGTTTTCAGCTGTAATGCCAACACCTCCTGGTATCTTCCCTGTAGGATACAAATGGGTTTTCATTCGTAAAAGGAACAAAAACAACGAAGTGGTGAGATATAAAGCAAGGCTTGTGGCACAAGGTTTTACACAAAGACCTGGTGTTGATTTCAACAAAACCTACTCTCCGGTAATGAGTGGAATAACATTATGATAATTAATATCACTGGCAGTACAAAATCGTCTATAGTCTATCTATGCAGTTGATGGACGTCGTGACCACATTATCTATAAGGGTCATTAGATTCAAATATACATGAAAGTTCCTGATGGAATTAGTATACCAAATCCCAAGGCAAATCAAAACATGTATTGCATCAAGTTGCAGAAGTCATTATATGGCTTAAAGCAGTCGGGCCGAACGTGGTACAATCGGTTAAGTGAATTCCTTAAGTTAAAGGGATTTACAAACAATGATGACTGCCCAAGTGTCTTCATTAAGAAATCATCAACATGATTTTGTATCATATCGGTATACGTTGATGGTCTTAATATCATCGGCAACGAATCCGATATTAATGAAGCATGTCATCATTTAAAGACGGAGTTTGAAATGAAAGATTTGGGTAACACCAAATTTTGCTTAGGTTTACAACTCGAGCATTTTAGTTCTGGTATATTTGTATACCAGGCTACATATGTCCAAAAGATATTGGAGAAATTCAATATGGACAAGTCATATCCAATAAAAACTTCGATGGTAGTAAGATCCATAGATGTAGAAAAGGATCCTTTTAGACCACCGTATGAAGAGGAAGAGATATTGGGACCACAATTCCCATATCTCAATGCCATTGGAGCGCTGATGTATCTTGCTAACAACACCCGGCTGGATATTGCATTTGTAGTAAATTTGCTGGCAAGACATAGTGCTAAACCTACCAAACATCATTGGGTAGGAGTTAAAACGGTATTTAGATACCTAAATGGCACTAAAGATCTTGGATTATTCTATGACAGAAACTAAGATCCAATTTTGTTAGGATATACGAATGCTAGTTATTTATCAGATTCACACAACGGTAGATCACAAACAGGCTTTGTATTCTTGCAAGGTGGAACAACAATATCTTGGAAGCCTTCAAAGCAGACATTAGTATCTACTTCCGCCAATCATTCTAAAATAATTTCTTTATATGAAGCATCACGCGAATGTGTATGGCTTCACATAATGATAAACCACATAATACAGTCATGTGGTATTGGTGCACTTGAGACACCTACGATTATCTTTGAGGATAATTCGGCATGTGTTACTCAAACGGAATTAGGTTATATTAAGAGTAATATGACTAAGCATATTATTCCAAAGTTATTCTACCCTCATGAGCTCCAAAAGAATGGAGAAATTGAAACCTTGCAAATTAAGTCATGTGATAATTTAGCAGATTTATTCACAAAATCTCTACCATACTCCGCATTCCATAAATGCGTTGATGGTATTGGTATGAGAAGACTTAGAGACTTGCAAGAATTAGGGGGAGAATCTCTCTAAACATAACCTACTCAGTGTGTTTAGTCAATACATGGCCAATCGAGGCAAAGAACACTGGAAAGCTATGAAAGGATCAAGATGCCCAAGAAGGGGGGGGTGAATTGGGCTTCTTTTAAATTTCTAAAGCAAATATTAAAACCTAACAATGCCAATCACCCCCTAGTGCCTACCGGAAGTGTGTCCTAGCTAGAAAGCGGTAGCAAGCCATGGAATTTAAGAACAACCTACGCAATTCTAGTAGGAAACGAAAACACAAGACGAAATGTAAATGCGGAAATGTAAAGAGCTAGGGATAGAATGAAGGTTGACACGCGATGTTTTCCCGAGGTATCGAGGAGTCGACACTCCCCCCTAGTCCTCGTTGGAGCACCTCGCAAGGTATTGCTCCCCCGCGATCTGTGCAAGGACCAAGTGCTCTCTACGGGTTGGTTCTTCGCCGCTCTGGCTCGGTGAACTGCCCACAACCGATCACACAAAGTTGGAGAAGGGCCGCCGAAAATCTTCTAGCAATCACCTTCCTCCGATCACCACCAAACCATCTAGGTGCTATCGAACACCAAGAGTAACAAGCACAAGACCTTCACTTGACCAACTCAAGGCTAGGAAGGTGGATGGATGCACACTTGTCACTCCTAATCACCTTAGGGAGGAAACTATGGCTTTGGATCTCTCAAAGTCTTCCTCACTAGGCCCTTGGCTCTCCAAGAACTCTCACAAGCTTCCTTCAACTGAAACAATGGCCAAGCGAGCTAACTTGGATGAGATGAGCAACTATATATAGCCCCCACCTCTCCAACTAGCCGTTTTGTGCTTTTTCCACTTTCTGCGAAGCCGTCGGACTAGGCCGGAGACTAATCCATCGGACCAATACCTCTGGTCCGGAGCACACAAACCAGTTCAAACTTCACTGTACCAGGGACCTCCGGACCACTTGCATTGGTCCGGAGCCTTGGTACACACTACATAGGAACTGAACTCCACTGAGTTGCGTCAGACTAGCCGTCGGTCTGGCCGTCGGACTAGTCCGGAGCTCCTTCACTGGATCGCTCCCAACTCACTGGCAACCGGACTAACCACCGTTAGTCCAGAGCACCTCCGAACAGGTGGTCTGGAGCTTCTTCCTCAGAACTCTGCCTAAGGCAGGACCATCAGACCTCTTCCAATGGTCCAACGCCTCCTAGGCCAACTGGTCCGGAGCCTTTTTCACCCCCTTCTTCACCTCTTTTCACTAAGTCTCTTGAAGGGGTTTTGCTCCTACCACCTTAAGGGCTATTTGTAGGGTCTCTAGGATAGGTTGTGACAAATGTGCATACACCAACACTCCTAAACTCTCCTAGGTCAAGCTACTAACCTCATACCCTCCTTAATAGTACGGTCAAAGGAAAAACAAAGTCCTAGTCTATACTTAGTGCCCTTCTTACACCTTGTGGCACTAATAGCTAGCCTAGTCTTCACCTTGTAGCTCCATCCTTTGAAACCGAGTCGATTTCCATCTTAGGGGCATGAATGCCATTAAGCCCATTCAACTAGCATCACTCATGACTTAACTTAAACATTTTTTCCTCTACAAAACACACGTTAGTCATAGTGACCTAGCATTGTCGTTAATCGCCTAAACACATAGGGCCATGATTCTACAAGCTATCCAATGGATTTTTAGATATTTGCGTGGTATTTCAAATGCATGTTTGCAATTTGGAAAATCTAAAAATGGACATGTTAGTTATGTGGACTTTGATTATGCTAGTGATTTGGATAAAAAGAAGGTCACTCACAGGTTATGTATTCACTATTGCTCAATGTGTTGTTGGTTGGAAAGGAAGTTTGCAAGCTACAATTGCTTTATCTACAACTGAAGCTGAGTATGTGGATATTTTTGAGGCATGCAAAGAAGCTATTTGGTTGAGAGGTTTGTACGATGAGCTTTGTGGTAATAAATCTTGCACCACTATATTTTGTGATAGTTAGAGTGCTATATGTCTTACAAAGGATCAAATGTGTCATGAGAAAACAAAGCATGTCGATGTTCGATATCATTTCATTTGAGAAATTATTGCCCAAGGCGATATCAAAGTATGCAAGATTAGTACTCATGATAATCCTACAGACACAACGGCAAAGTTTGTTCCTGCTAATAAGTTTGAGCTTTGCTCAAGTTTAATTGGTGTTAACATTTAGTCCATGGGATTATTTTTGGGTGCATCAATGATTTTGATGATGATTCTTCACAAGAAGGGAATTCATCTCAAGGTGGAGATGGTTGGTATATGCTCCAAATTCCTAAAGGAAGCATGCACCTGCCATTGGATGATATCTAAAATAACATCTCCTAAATTGCTCAAGAGTTTTACCGTTGCATCTTATCTTTCTTTTCAGTCGTACATAGTGTGGGTGCATGCATGGCTATTACGCATATATAAACTAGCCATGCCATACTGTGAAGGTCAACACAATTACAAGAATTATTCTGCATTTCAAATCCTCTTCCTCCTATAATCCATTTAGATTGAGTTGCCACTCATTGTAATTCATTGAGTTTGTAGACCTCTAGATATATATTCAATAGTGAAGATTTCCTTTGTGTATTCGTGTCTTGATTTCTAGAGGAGTTTCCACATCAATCGGTGTCTCCAGTGATTTCTATCATACTTGTTTTGCTTATTATTCTATAACAGTTATGATTAATGAAACATTAGTTATAACAATAATGATAACTAAATCAATCTAAGGAGAGCAAAGCAAGCTTAACCCAACTTAGATAAATTTCGATAACTATTGGTATTATATCAATCAATGAAGTTATTTTATATAAGATCAATGACAACTAGCTTATATCACGCATCATAAGAGATTGGTCGACACCATTATAGCCTTATGAAATGATAATATGAGCCATGACGATACTTACAGCAAGCTAGAGATCGATCGAGTCCTTGCAACCTAACTTGATGAAGAAACTCATCGAAATCTACATTACTGAAAGCCCAAGTTTGATTTTGGTTAATTGATGAAACCTATGGACTAACCCTATTTTGCTAAGTGTATGATCTAGCTAGGGTGATCCAATGTGACAAGTGGAGCTAGGTGAAGGATCATGATAGATCAAGTGCTCCATGACTAAAGAAAAGAAGAAAGAGAAAAATAAAAATGGGCTCAAGGCAAAGGTATATCATAGGGATATTTTTGGTTTAGTGATCAAGACACTATAGAGAGTGTGATCACATTTAGGATAGATAGCCGTACTATCAAGAAGGGAAAATTCGTATCATTTGCGGTTATCAAGTGCTACTAGGTGTTGTCATTCATGCATGTGCTTTAATCAACCTAGTAACATATCCTTGCTTAAAAGACATAAAATATATTCTAAACGGAAGTACCATAAGTGTTTGGCACAATGGAGCATGGTTTGAAAAGAAAGAAACAAGGAAGGAGCAAAACAGGGGCGATGGACGCTGGCGCCAAACGCTGGCTCTAGGCGTCGGACGCATTTGACGGATACACCTCAGCCCAGGCACCTTCAGACAAAGCGACGGACGCTAAGGAGCGTATGTCGACAAGGCGACAGATGCGTCCGTCGGATTTGGGAGCTCTCTGGATGCTCTCTACTCGCGCAATGGACGACAGCGACGGACGCTGGGCCAAACTCAAACGAGCGTCTGTCAGACTGAGGAACTCACTCACACAAGTGACGGACGCTGCCGAGCGTCCGACGACAAGGCGACGGACGCGCCTGACGGCTTCAGGAGCTCTCTGGATACTCTCTGCATACGCGACGGACGCTAGCGACGGAGCGTTCGATGCCAACTTGAAGAGCGTCCGACGCCCACGACACAGAATAACAGCTAGTTTTTGGAGTTGGCCTATTTAAGGCCCATGGCTACTTGGAGCTCACTCTCTTGGACTCTTTACTTGTCATACCCTCTTGTGAGCTCTCAAGCACCTCTCCCACTCATCTCTTTGATCCTTTGCTCATTCCAAAAGAGATAGACTGCATCCAAGTGGATTGCTTAGTGATTTGCATCTAGAAGCACTTGGTGATCGTTCTTGCTGCGGATTTTCTTGTTATTCTTGGTGTTTGCCAACACCTAGACGGCTTGGAGCAAGAAGGTGGAGTCAACACGAGTTGGTGATTGTCCGTGGTTGATCCCGGTGATTGTGAGAGGGCTTGTACCCACCTCGGCGGAGCGCCAAAGGGTAACTCTAGTGGATTGCTCGTGTCATTGAGTTACTCTCTTTTGGGTGGATTCTTGTGGCGCCCGGGTAGTGGGCTAGGCTTGTGATTGCCTATTAGCCACCGAATCACCATTTGAGTAGTTGACACAACGGGGACTAGCTTGGTGGCAACCAAATGAACCTCGGGAGAAAAATCTTTGTGTTATCTTGTTTCCCTGCTACTCTTGGTATTCATATTGTGATTGGTCCTTCATATTGACATCCATACTTCACAAGGCATTGGTATAACGATCAATCTCTTCCTAACATTTACATTCTTTCATATCTTGCTTAGTTAGCTCTCTTGCTAGGTTGTTTAGTTTGTTAGTAGTTCTTCCTAGATAGAGTTGAGTGCCTTAGGTTCTTGCTATTGCTTGTTAGGCACTTAGCTAACTAGAATTCCTTGGATAGGTGGCTTTGCACCCCTAGTAGAGCTAGAGCAAAACGCTTCGCTTAAGTGTTAATCTAACCTTTGCTCTAGTGGTTTGTAGAATTTTTATTAGGCTATTCACCCCCTCCTCTAGCCATCTAGGACCTTTCAAGTGGTATCGGAGCCGTGGTCACCGCTATTATCAAGGCTTAACAACCTTCGGTGTTAGTGATGGCTCAAGTTCAATTCAACCATGTTGGAAGCAAACCACCAATGTTTGATGGCACATCCTTTGATTATTGGAAGAGGAAGATGAAGATGCATCTAGGCTCAATACATGAGAAGTTGTGGAGTGTGACCCAACATGACTTTGTCATTCTTGATGAAGCCGCTCCCACACCTAGAGAGCAAGAGAACCGACAATGCAACACTATGGCACTTAATGTAATCTACAATGGCATTGATTCCAAGGTGTTTGAGCAAATCAAAGATCTTGAGAAGGCAAGTGAAGTGTGGAAGAGACTTGAGGATACATATGAGGGCACCGCAACCGTGAAGAATGCCAAGTTGTACATGCTCAAGGACAAGCTATCTCACTTCAAGATGAAGGATGATGAGTCTATCCCGGAGATGTTCCATAGGCTCCAAGTGATTATCAATGATCTCAAGAGCTTGGGTGAGAAGGTGAAGGATGAAGACTTCTCAAACCGGTTTTTTGGTTGTTTGCCCAAGAAATAGAAAACCTTGAGGCAAATAATTAGGACAGATGGTTTGGATGGCTTAGACAAGATCAGTCCCAATGAAGTGCTTGGAGAAATCATGACCGAAGAGCAATACAATGAGGAAAGTGAAGAAGAAGAGGTCAAGGAAGAAAAGAAGGAAAAGAAGAGCTTAGCATTCAAGGCATCATCATCCAAGAACAAGGGCAAAGCACAGAAGCTAGAATCAAGTGATGATGAAGAGGCTAGTGACATTGATGATGAGATGATGGCCCTCTTTGTGCGCAAATTTGGCAAGTTCATGAAGAAGAAGGGCTATGGTGATAGAAAGAGAAGAGATAATTTCAAGAGCAAAGAATATGTGAAGAGATGCTACAAGTGCAAGAGCACCGATCACATGATTGCGGATTGTCCCAATCATAGTGATGATGATGAGAAGAAGAAGAGCAAGCATGACAAGAAAGAGAAGAAACTATCATTCACCAAGAAGAAGAAGGGTGAATCCTATATGGTGACTTGGGATAGTGATGATTCTTCCTCCGATGATGACTCTAGTGATGATGAGAGGAAGAAGTCTAAGAAGAAGGAATTGGCTACCATTGCTATCAACAACAAGTCATCCATCTTCGACACTCCATCATGCTTCATGGTTAAGCCATCTAAGGTACAATCTCATTATGATAGTGATAGTGATGATGATAGTAGTGATGATGAGGAGGAGTACTCCAAGGAAGAACTTGTGGACATGATGAAGCAAACTTATGATTGCTTTGAAACAAAGAGGAAGGAGTGCAAAGAATTGAACAAGAAGCTTAAGGCTCTTGAACAATCCTTTGATGAGCTCAATGGCTCTCATGAGAGGCTAATGGAAGCCCATGAGAAGCTTGAAAGGACTCACTACAAGCTTGAAAAAGCTCACTCCTATCTCCTTGAGCAAAACAAGGATAAGGTTGTTGCATCATGTGATATTGGAGTCACTTGTGATATTCTAGATGAATCATTTTTGACTCCTATCATTATTACACCAACCGAAACACAATGTAGCACCTCCACTTGCACATCCACTAGTGAGAGTTCAAAGGTTGATGCTACACTAGTGAGTGAAAATGAAAAATTGAAAAATGATGTTAATGAACTCACTCATGGTTTGGGTAAGGCATATGGTGGAGATGCCCGCTTGCTAAAGTGCTTGGGTAGCCAAATATTTTCCCACTACAAAGAGGGATTGGGCTATACCCCCAAGAAAGGCAAGGCGGCCTTTGTAACTCCAAAGCCTAGCTTTGTGAGAAGCAATGGTTGGTTTTGCAATAGTTGCAAGCAAGTGGGACATGTTGACCAATATTGCAAACTTAACATGAGCCAAACCAAGTTTGCTAAATCCACCTCCATACATTTTGATTCATGTTATATGCTTACCAAAGGGAGAGATGGTGTCATGGCTAAGTATGTTGGCACATCCATTGTTGGCCCAAAGAAGAAGGTAATTTGGGTGCCAAAATCCTTGGTCACTAACTTTGGAGGACCCAAACAAGTGTGGGTACCTAAGAAGAACTAATTTGTTTTGTAGGTAAATTACAAAGCCGGAGGAAGGCATTGGGTGCTTGATAGTGGGTGCACTCAACACATGACCGGGGATTCTAGAATGTTCAAATCAATCAACTCCAACACCAATGATGACATTGACAATATTACTTTTGGTGATAATGGCAAGGGCAAGGTCAAGGGTCTTGGTAAGATTGCAATATCCAATGACTTGAGCATATCAAATGTCTTGCTAGTTGAGAGCTTGAACTTCAATTTGCTATCTGTGGCTCAATTGTGTGATCTTGGATTGAAATGCATATTTGGAGTAGATGATGTTGAGATCATTAGTGTAGATGGTTCAAACTTGATCTTCAAAGGCTTTAGATATGAGAACCTCTACCTAGTTGATTTCAATGCTAGTGAGTCTCAATTGTCAACTTGCTTGCTCACTAAATCAAGTATGGGTTGGTTATGGCATAGAAGGCTTAGTCATGTTGGAATGAAGCAATTGAATAGATTGATCAAGCATAACTTAGTAAGAGGCTTGAAAGATGTTGTGTTTGAGAAGAACAAACTTTGTAGCTCTTGTCAAGCTGACAAACAAGTTGGTAACACCCATCCTAAGAAGAGTATGATGAGCACTAGTAGAGCATTTGAGTTGTTGCATATGGATCTATTTGGGCCAACAACATACACAAGTATTGGAGGCAACAAGTATGGATTTGTGATAGTTGATGATCTTACAAGATACACATGGGTATTCTTTCTCAATACAAGAGTGATACATTTGCCACATTCAAATCTTTTGTCAAGAGATGTCACAATGAGTTTGAGACCACCATCAAGAAAGTGAGAAGTGACAATGGTAGTGAATTCAAGAATACAAGAATTGAAGAGCTATGTGATGAGCTTGGAATCAAGCGTCAATTCTCAGCCAAGTACACTCCACAATAAAATGGCCTCGTTGAGAGGAAGAATAGAACATTGATTGATATTACAAGGTCTATGCTTAGTGAGTACAATGTGAGGCATTCATTTTGGTCCAAAGCTATCAACACGGCTTGCTACTCTAGCAACCGATTGTATTGTCACCCATTAATGGAGAAGACACCATATGAGCTATTAAATGGAAGAAAGCCCAACATTACATACTTTAGAGTGTTTGGTTGTAAATGCTACATCTTGAAGAAAGGCACAAGACTTGGGAAGTTTGACAAGAAATGTGATGAGGGGTTCTTACTTGGTTACTCAACCACAAGCAAAGCCTATAGAGTGTGGAATTCGGCTAGTGGTGTGCTTGAAGAGGTTCATGATGTTTAATTTTATGAAACCAATGGCTCTAAAGTTTAAAATGAGAATCTAGAAGATGTGAGTGGACCTTAATTGGCAAATGCTATGAAGAACATGGATATTGGTGACATTAGGCCAAAGCAAGTGATTGACATTGAAGATGACAAAGATCAAGTGCTCAACTCACCTCATATGCAAGCTAGTAGTTCTCATGTGCAAGATCAACAAATGGCTAGTTCATCTCAACCAAGCTCAAGCAATCAAGTTCCAATTCTCCAACCAACTAACATTGCAAGAGATCACCCCATTGGTGAAATAGTTGGTGATATTTCAAGTGGTGTACAAACAAGATCAAGATTGGCATCCTTTTGTGAACACTATTCATTTGTGTCATCCATAGAGCCAACCAAGATTGAAGAGGCCTTACAAGATGTTGATTGGGTCAATGCAATGCATGAAGAGCTCAACAATTTCACAAGAAATCAAGTTTGGGAGCTAGTTGAAAGACCCAAGAACTACAATGTGATTGACACAAGATGGGTATTTAGAAACAAGCAAGATCAAGATGGTATAGTTGTGAGAAAAAAAGCAAGATTGTTAGCTCAAGGTTACACTCAAGTTCCAGGTCTTGACTTTGGAGAAACTTATGCACCGGTTACAAGATTAGAGGCAATTAGAATCCTATTGGCCTATGCATGTGCACACAACATCAAGTTATACCAAATGGATGTGAAGAGTGCTTTCTTGAATGGATATATCAATGAGCTAGTATATGTTGAGCAACATCCCGGTTTTGAAGATGATAAGAAGCCCAACCATGTGTATAAGTTAAGAAAGGTTTTATATGGCTTGAAGCAAACACCTAGAGCATGGTATGAAAGATTGAGGGATTTCCTCTTATCCAAAGGGTTCATCATGGGGAAGGTTGATACAACTCTCTTCACCAAGAAGCTTGGCAAGGATCTATTTGTGCTCCAAATCTATGTGGATGACATCATATTCAGTTCAACCAATCAAGAATTTTGTGAAGAATTTGGCAAGATGATGGCAAATGAGTTTGAAATGTCAATGATTGGTGAACTTAGCTACTTCCTTGGTCTCCAAATCAAGCAATTGAAGAATGACACCTTTGTGAGTCAAGGCAAGTACATCAAGGACATGATGAAGAAGTTTGGCCTAGAAGAATCAAAAGGCATTAGCACTCCAATGGGCACTAATGGACACTTGGATAATGATGCTAGTGGCAACATGATTGATCAAAAGTTGTATCGGTCTATGATTGGAAGCCTACTCTATGTGACCGCTTCAAGGCCGGATGTCATGTTTAGTGTATGCATGTGTGCAAGATTCCAAGCCTCTCCAAGAGAAAGTCACTTGAAGGCTACAAATAGAATATTGAGGTACTTGAAGCATACACAGGATGTTGGATTATGGTATCCCAAGGGGTCTAACTTTGAATTGATTGGATATTCGGACTCCGACTATGCGGGATGCAAGGTTGATAGAAAGAGCACATCGGGCACATGTCAAATGCTAGGCATGTCACTTGTATCTTGGTCATCAAAGAAACAAAATAGTGTTGCACTCTCTACCGCCGAAGCCGAATACATTAGTGCAGGTAGCTATTGTGCTCAATTGTTTTGGATGAAAGCAACTTTGGATGACTTTGGAATCAAATTCAAGCAAGTGTCATTGTTATGTGACAATGAAAGTGCGGTGAAGCTAACCAACAATCCAGTCCAACACTCAAGAACCAAGCACATTGATGTAAGGCACCACTTCATAAGGGACCATCAACAAAAGGGTGATATCAAGATCACAAGTGTTGGCATCGATGATCAACTTGCCGACATATTCACCAAACCACTTGATGAGAAGAGATTTTGCAAGCTAAGGAATGAATTGAACATTCTTGATTTCTCAAACATATGTTGATGCACCCCTATATATGACATTCCTCTCCTTCGAGCAATGCAAGGTTAAAGTTGATTGACATGTCATTCATCCAATATTAGGACTTGATTAGTGCATCTAGACATCAATTCATTAGGCTCATTCATGAAAATCAAATGTTTTGATGCTTATATGGTACCACTATTTCTTCTATGCTTGATATGATCTAGTGGTAGCATATGACATGTTTGTAGGCTTGCAATCCTAGTGTTTGATCTAGAATATGAACTTCAAGCATTTAGCTCAACATGGGCAAGATAACCATTCTAGGATGTGTGAACAAGCTTTTCCATGGTTTAAACCGAGTTAAATATTTGGGGCAAGTAATCTAGATTGAACCACAACTAAGCTTCTCTCCAATAATCAACTCCTTGAGCACATCTTTTATGATAATAGATGACAAAGAGGGAGAAGTAAGTAGTCACAAAAGAATTTGAAAATTAAAAATTTGAAAATTTTGAAAAACATAAGCACACAAGTAGGGGGAGCAATCCTATGAATCAAGTTGTTGCATATCTTTGTGCATTCATAAGTGCTTGCTTGCATATGTACGTATATTCATGACATGCTTGTGTGGTGAATGTTAGAAACATAAATGATATGGTGCTTGAAGAACTAGTATGCTTAGGTTTTATATCTTCAAGTGGTATCTAGTTCTCTCAAGTTATTTTCAAGTGGTTTCTAGGCATTCATGGTGCTAAGGATGGTATAATATGGCACTCCGATTGGTATCACGCTTCAAAGGTCCATCTCTTATACCTTAGCATCATTTGATAGCATTCACTCTCCCACAATTCATATCCATGCATATGTGATGAATTTGAACCAAACTCATATATCACATATGTAGGGGGAGCTAATACTACCAAAATTGAAATTTTCATTCAATATATTCATTTGAGAAAGGTTGTCATAAATTACCAAAAAGAGGGAGATTGAAAGCCCAAGTTTGGTTTTGGTTAATTGATGAAACCTATGGACTAACCCTATTTTGCTAAGTGTATGATCTAGCTAGGGTGATCCAATGTGACAAGTTGTAACACCCTAAAATTTACTTTATGGAAAATAGAAATAAAATGATTTATTTTTGAAATTTGGTGCTCATGAAATCATAGCAAATAAAAACTTTTTATGAAATTAAAAGTTCCTTTTGGTAGAAACATGTTTGATCATTCATGCCCTGCACTTTGGAATTTTTGTATTGTTTGGCAAGTTTCAAAATTCAAATTGGTTGCAAAAGTGAGTTTGAAAATGTGTTGGAATTTCAAAATAAAAAGAAAAAGGCAAAACCCTCTCTCTCTTCTCCCTCTCCGTTTCTCGCCCGAGGTGGCCCAAGCCCCATCCCCTCTCGGCCTTTCTCTTTCCCCCCCAGCAGGCCGGCCCGAGCTCCCCTCTCTGAAGCGGACGGCCCGTTTCCTCCCTCGGCCAAGTGCCCCGGCCCAGCCCACCTACACGCGCAGGCCCGCGCGGACGACCCCCTCTCCCCTCTCGGTCTCTGACACCACGGCCCCGCCTCTCTGCTCGTTTGGAAGCGCCGACAGGTGGGTCCCACTCGTCAGCCGCCCGCTGCGTAGACGCACGCGCCTCCCTTCTCCTCTCTCTGGCTGGCAAACCGACCCCACTCGTCAGCTTCTCCTCTCCCCTTCCTTTCTTCCTCCCTCTCCTTCCCTTTTCTCTGTGCCGACGACGCGTGCCTCCGTCGGCCAGGAAATCCGAGCAGGAATCCCTTCCCCTCCCTACGCCGACACTGCCCCGTGGGTCATCACGCTGAGCGCCACATACCCCGGCCCCTTTCCTTTTCTCCCTCCTCTCCTTTTCCTTCCTCGCGCCGGCGACTGCCTTTCTTCGCCGCGGCCGAATCCGTCCCCGATTCCCCTTTCCTTCTACGGCGCCGCCATCGGGGCTATTTAAGCCGCCCCGTACCTCTACCGCCTCCACCCGAACCCCAGAGCCATCGCCTCGCCCTGTCGCAGAGCGCAGAACACCGCCACCGCCGCGAGCCGCGAGCACAGACTGCCGCCGTCGTCGTCTCGCTGCTGCCAGGCCCCTCTGCTCCATCCAACCGTTCCCCGAGCTCCGCAGCGTGGTAAGAAAGCCCCAGATGCCGTTCTCCTGCCTCCCTCGCTCTCTGCCCCTCGGCGCACGCACACCAGAGCCGTCGCGCCGCCCCCCTGAGTCCCCCTCGGCTTCAACCAACACCCCAGACGAGCTCCCCGTCTCTCCCTCTCTCTCCCCGACCCTTCCGCGTTACGAATAGTGCCCCGTAGCCGTGGTTTGGCTTGTGCCGCCGCGTCCTGGCCATGGCGCCGCCCCGGCGACCATCCGCGCCCACACCCCTCTGCGCCGTCAGATTCTCCTCGGACGGCCGGGATTAGATCCCTTTAGTGGATACTGGTTCGGTCCACAGCACAGTGTGGACAGGGTCCACCGCACCAAGCCCCGCGCCCAGTCCACACTGCTCCCATGCGCCTGCCCTATCCCATGCCGCCACGTGGCACCCGTCAGCCCCCACCGCAGATCCTTTGGCGTTTTCCTTCTTTGCGCTTTCTCTTTTTGAAAACGTAAAACCTTCTCTGTTTAATCAAAATGCGTTTTTCTCTTTTTACAGAACTGCCACCCTCATTCAAATGCTTATAATTTCTCCGTTTTAACTCCATTTTGACCCAAACGAGTTGCATTAGATCCGTAATTTGATAATATATCTAATGGTATAGTTTTCATCTATGATAATTACTTTTGAAAATCAAAGTTAATTAATTTGGTAATGCTTTAATCCTGTCTTTTCAAAATCCTGTTTAATCTATATTTTCTCTCGTTTTAAATCCGTTTCGTTCCGTTCAAGTTGCGTTGGATTCGTATCGGCGTAACCTTTTCGTTAGTGATCTTTAATACCATGTTAATAGCTCTGTATTTTCATGATGTAAAACCCTAACTTGATTAACCACTTTACAACTTGCTTTACCCATGAAATGATGATAGTTTCAACCTCCGTTTTCAATCCAAATACAATTTTGACTTAATCTAACTTGGGTGTTTCTCTGAAATACCCTATACACTCTTTTATATAGTTAAAACTAATAAAACTCGTAGTTCTCTTTTATAAAAGCAAATCTTCCGTTAGTTGTATCTCAATCTCCGTAGCACCGTTTAGTGTGTTCTTCGCGTCTTTGTGTTCGTAGAGATGCGTAGTTTTCTTTCTAAATCCTTTTCATTGATTGGTGTATTGTTCTAATTTAGCCATGTTTGTATGCTATGTATGTTTGTCCAGCTGTTTGAGTGGTGTTTGTTAATTGTCGTCCAATCAGTGAGTTTTGCGTTGGTGATCAAGAAGAAGTCGTCTGAAGTTGAGAAGCAATTGAGCAAAGGATCTAAGCTTTTGAGGCAAGTATTATATGGGATCTTCCTTGATGTCCTAATCATGATGTTTTTAAATAAAATCATATGCATGTGTCTAATCTTGTTACCATACGGCTTACCTAGACTTGTCACCCTGAACCTTGGAATCATATGGGTTATTTGCATTTGGGTAGTTATTGCTAGTGCTCCATTTATCTTAGCATGACCTTTAATCTTGACTAATGACTATATGAGATGATAAAGTAAAACTTGACTTTTTAGCAACATGGATTTAGGACCCTATCTGTCAGTAAAAGCTGGGACATACAGTACAACCACGAGGGCTATAATGGTTTTGGCTTTAGTTCAGTATGAGGGCAACTCTCTCGCATGTGGCAGTTCGCGAAAGTTGCCATTGACGAGCGGTTGCAGAGCGGCTGGAGTGGGGACCGCTGCGTGTGTGTACCATCGAAGGGCTCCTATATACCCCTTGCTCGTGGATCCGTAGTGTCTGTTGTTTGTCAGCGAGCCCCTTTGAAAGACTTCATAGTGAACCCTGTCGGCCTTCCTTGGAAGTGGGTCAAGAGGCTGATCCCCTCTGGCGAAAGGGTAAATCACGACTCGTGGGTAAAGTGTACAACCTCTGCAGAGTGTTAAAAACTGGTATATCAGTCGTGCTCACGGACACGAGCGGCCCGGAAAACTCACAGACGTGGTTACTTGTTGTTTATCTTTATGAATCACTTTATCATGGAATTATGTTACTTGTTCATTTGCTTACCTGATCAGGCAATTTAATTTGGGGGCTTAAGCATAACTTATGACACATCAATTGTAAAGTTTTGAATCAATTAAAAATGCTTATCGCAGTAAACCAGTGTCAACCTTTTGAGCCTCATGAACCCCATGTATGCTTGTTGAGTACGAAAGTACTTACGCTTGTTCTTTTCTTTTCAATTTTTGGATAAAAATCCCGGATGGGTACCCGTTTGCAAGAGTCTCGAGCAGTTAGGCTTGTGATCAACCAGTCAGTTGGTCCCTGTGGAGTGGAGTCTTCACCTGAAGTTCGGAGTGTCTTACCGTTGTTTGCTCTCTCAAGGTTATTCCTTTGACCATATATGTTATATACTTAAGTATTGTCTTTTGATATTACCTTGTTCTGTGGCTATATGTGAGATTTGACTTCCTGGGCTCACATATAGGGTATATCTAGTTTTGTTCTTAAAACCGGGTGTGACACAAGTGGAGCTAGGTGAAGGATCATGATAGATCAAGTGCTCCATGACTAAAGAAAAGAAGAAAGAGAAAAACAAAAATGGGCTTAGGGCAAAGGTATATCATAGGGCCATTTTTGGTTTAATGATCAAGACACTATAGAGAGTGTGATCACATTTAGGATAGATAGCCATACTATCAAGAAGGGAAAATTCGTATCATTTGCGGTTATCAAGTGCTACTAGGTGTTGTCATTCATGCATATGCTTTAATCAACCTAGTAACATAGACTTGCTTAAAAGACATAAAATATATGCTAAACATCTCCTCTAAGGAAGTACCATAAGTGTTTGGCACAATGGAGCAAGGTTTGAAAAGAAAGAAACAAGGAAGGAGCAAAACAGGGGCGACGGACGCTGGCGCTAGACGCTGGCTCTAGGCGTCGGACGCGTCCGACGGATACACCTCAGCCCAGGCACCTTCAGACAAAGCGACGGACGCTAAGGAGCGTCTGTCGACAAGGCGACAGACGCGTCCGTCGGATTTGGGAGCTCTCTAGATTGTCTCTGCTCGCGCGACGGACGACGGCGACGGACGCTGGGCCAAACTCAAACAAGCGTCCATCAGACTGAGGAACTCACTGACACAAGCGACGAACGCTGCCGAGCGTCCAACGACAAGGCAACGGACGCATCAGACGGCTTGAAGAGCGTCCGACGCCCACGACACAGAATAACGGCTAGTTTTTGGACTTGGCCTATTTAAGGCCCATGGCCGGTTGGAGCTCACTCTCTTGGACTCTGTACTTGTCATACCCTCTTGTGAGCTCTCAAGCACCGCTCCCACTCATCTCTTTGATCCTTTGCTCATTCCAAAAGAGATAGAGTGCATCCAAGTGGATTGCTTAGTGATTTGCATCTAGAAGCATTTGGTGATCGTTCTTGTTGTGGATTTTCTTGTTATTCTTGGTGTTTTCCAACACCTAGACGGCTTGGAGCAAGAAGGTGGAGTCAACACGAGTTGGTGATTGTTCATGGTTGATCCCGGTGATTGTGAGAGGGCTTGTACCCACCTCGGCGGAGCGCCAAAGGGTAACTCTAGTGGATTGCTCGTGTCATTGAGTTACTCTCTTTTTGGTGGATTCTTGTGGCGCCCGGGTAGTGGGCTAGGCTTGTGATTGCCTATTAGTCACCGAATCACCATTTGACTAGTCGACACAACGGGGACTAGCTTGGTGGCAACCAAATGAACCTCGGGAGAAAAATCTTTATGTCATCTTGTTTCCCGGCTACTCTTGGTATTCATATTATTGGTCCTTCATATTGACATCCATACTTCACAAGGCATTGGTATAACGATCACCCTCTTCCTAGCATTTACATTCTTTCATATCTTACTTAGTTAGCTCTCTTGATAGGTTGTTTAGTTTGTTAGTAGTTCTTCCTAGATAGAGTTGAGTGCCTTAGGTTCTTGCTATTGCTTGTTAGGCACTTAGCTAACTAGAATTCCTTGGATAGGTGGCTTTGCACCCCTAGTAGAGCTAGAGCAAAACGCTTCGCTTAAGTGTTAATCTAACCTTTGCTCTAGTGGTTTGTAGAATTTTTATCAGGCTATTCACCCCCCCTCTAGCCATCTAGGACCTTTCAATTACTCCTACTCCTAGGTTTTTTGCGTGAAGCCGGGTGAATTGATTGATTGGATGTCCCTTTACAATATTTGGGGTTCATATTTATACACTGGGCTCAAACCAAGTCCTAGTCGAATACGAAGACTTGTTTCCAAATATAAAAAAGAAACTAAACTTGCTATAATTGTAGATAACTTGAACCCTACTCTTTCATTTTTTGTAGAGTTCAACAAATCTCGCATCATTTTCAAACGTGGACCTCTAAAACTAGAGTTAAGTCACTGGTTCCATCAAATCTTCAAACATATCCAATCCATGGCAAATAACCAATTCCGAAGAGAATAGCCGATTTTCTTTCTTCGATTGGATGTGTTCCCTTGCTAACTTTGAATGCCATTGTTGGAATCACTTAGATCTAGCTAATTCTGTCCACATAACCAAGCTTCCACACCTCCAACATTATTGAATATTCTTTGTCAATATCTTGTTGTAAACACGTACATAAAGATGGCAATGGAAAATTTTCCATTAGGGATTTCCTCCCATCCCTGTCCCCATGTATACCCCTTCAAAACTGACCTCTAGCTCTCCATTCAGCACACACCAACAGCTGGAGCTCTACCTCACTATCATTTTTTTAGTTTTTACCTTCAGTAGTCTTTGGCGCTAAACAAAGCTACCTTTGAGGGCTTGACTCTTTCAAGAAGAATCTTGGTATGAATAACATGAATCATTTCTACAAAGTCTTTTTCTCTTCTTATCAAAATAGTTGTACTTATGAACTAGAGTATTGTCATCATGTTATGATCATAGTATATGGATTAATATAGTTCTTATGCTATGAACTCAACATGTACAACCCTAAGCTTAATCATTCATGCATCTTAAATGAGTATGACTCAAGTTTGTTGAGGTGGCGGTTCATCATGCTTTCGGGTGTGCCCAGGTATTTTACTTATTGATCCATAGGGTTAGAGTTCCAAGGCGACTTGGGTAGTTTCTTTGTGAATGACTGTGGTGCTTGGGTATAAAGAGGCTGGTGAATACATTTCCTCCTCCATGGTTGAGGGGTAGGCGACAGGTGGTGACAACCATGTCCATCGCTTGTAATCCCCCACATTCATTAAGGGTGTAGGAGTCTAAATTCCCAATACATCACATGCATAGCTCTATATTGTTTTCATGTATTTGTATGGTCATTTGCTATTCTTTGTATAACTATATTAAGACATGTCTGCTCCTATTAGGAGTCATTCTTTCTTTTTCGTTTATCTTTGAAGTTTGCTTGAATGTGTGTCACACTATGATTATACAACATCACGTTTACCCCTGCTATGAACATAGGTTTATCATACAATGTTATGTAAATCATATCCTTGCTAAAAGCTTTTTACACCAACATGTTCCTTTATGAAAATATAAATAACAATACCCTAAATACTTTCCGGTGAAATGCTACAATACTATTTCCATGCGCTTATGGAACCATAAACTTATTGATCTACTAACGCATTTCTAGTGTTGTTGATAATTCTTGTAATGATGCTAAGAAATGCCAGCACCAGTACCATACCTAACAACACCCGAGGGAGGGTTAAGGCCAACAAGCCTCATGGAAGGCAACACTGGTTACTAATGTGGTGCCATCGTGCACTATGCCAACGCATGCCCACAAATAGGTGTATAACGGCCAATAGGGCCATAATATGAACAAAGGGCTAAGGGAACCATGGAACACTAGAAGGGTGAATGAAAGGTCCTATCCGAAGGCTAAAGGGGGGTGAATAGCCTAATTTAAAACTTCAACAACACTTGAAATGATGTTACACAACAATGAGGCGAAGCAAGGATTGCGCTAGGCTACTAAGGGATGTGAAGCCTCCTAACTGCAAGTTCTAGCCTAATAGTTCTAAGTCACACACAAGAACCTACACAAGCTAGAACTAACACTAGAACTAACAAGCTACACAAACTAGAACTAGCAAGCCTAATAGTTCTACTAGCTAAGGAGAGAACTACTAAGAAAGGAAGAGGAGATGTTATACCTTCATGGAGAGTAGGGGGTTGATCCAATCAAGATAGATAATCCAAGAACACCGAATCAATCAATCGCTGGAGACAATGCTTGACACAAGATTTTTCTCCGAGGTTCACTAGTTTGCCAACTAGCTACATCCTCGTTGTGTCGGCTCACTCACTTGGAGGTTCACGCGCTAATTGGCATCACACGCCAAACCCGTCACCGGGTGCCGCTGAAGGGTCGAGATGGCGGACTAGAGGGGGTGAATAGTCTTTTCTAAAACTTAAGCGCAACGGATAACCGAAATAAATGTGGAATTAAAACTATCGGTCTAGCCAAGACTACACCCCTCTATCTATAACTTTAGCACCTAGCAAAGTATAGGTGTCAAGCTAGGAGGCTCACCTAAACAAGTCTAAGCTAGGAGGCTTACTAAGGTGTCAAGCTAGGAGGCTCACCTAAACAAGTATAGGTTGCAAGGTCACACAAACCTAAGCAACTAGTACTCTAAGCACAAAGGGAGGTCCTACACATACTAGTATGCAAAGCACAAAGCACCTAAGCTCACTAGCAATGCTCTCTAGCAAGACTACACAAGCCAACTAGAGAGCTCAACTTACTTAGCTACACAAACTAAGCAATGTGACTAACAAGGCTACTCAAGCCAATTAGCCACTCAAGAGCTACTTCTATGCTACACAAACTAGAAGGTAACTAGGCAAGCTACAGAAGCTAAACTAGTTACAAGAGCAACAAAGAACCACTAGCACAAGATATGAACAAGTGAATACAAGCTAGTGATTCAGAGAAAGCAAACCACCGAGAAGAGTAGACAAGGTTGACATGGTGATTTTTCTCCCGAGGTTCACTTGGTCGCCACCAAGCTAGTCCTCTTTGTATCAGCTCACTCACTTGGAGGTTTATGACTTTTTACAGGCCTCGCTCGCCTAACCCCCTCAAGGGTTGCCGCCTAACCAACACAAGATGAGGGCACTCAACGATACCTTCAACTAGAGTTGCTCTTCACAAAGCCCCTCACAAAGCTCTTCTCCAGAGCCACGCACAAGCTTCTTGCGTGCTTCGACGGAGCCATGATCACCAAGCCGTCTAGGAGGTGGAAACCTCCAAGAGTAACAAGCACCACCGGCTTGCAACACGATCACCTAGTGCCACACGATGCAATCTCTCAAAGCAACGCACTAGAAATCGCTCTCTCTCACACAATCGGATGAACTCTATCAAGTGTGTGTGAGTTAGGGGGCTCCCAAGCACTCCTACACAAGCCACTAAGGCTCAAGGGTGCTCAGCAACAAGCCTTGGCCGGCCACCCCTCCCATTTATCGAGTGGGTAACAAACTAGCCGTTTCCCCACTCTCTGCGCACCTCCAGACGCGCCTCCGGACACTGCTCCACTGGGGGTCCAGACAAACGCGCATGCGTCCGGACCCTTGCCCGTTTGAATTGAGTCGTTGGCGCGCTTGCCTCGCACCTCCACATGTCTCCGGACGCGTCCGGACCACCTTCGGACCAACGCTCACCGCGCGTCCAGACCTGAGTAGAGAGCTCCCCGAGAGCACTTTTCATCCGGATGCTCGTCCAGAGTTCACCCGTCCGAACAAGCTTCTATGTCAGGACCTTTTCACCGAGCAACAACAGAGAACACAAGTCCTCCGGACGCGTGTCCGGAGTCCTTGTCTGGACCAGCACTAGCGTCCAGACACACTGTGCCGCGCACTGCTCAACTAGGGTTAGCCTCCGGACCCGCACGCAATGGTCCGGACTCAGCCTACCCCCAGCGTCTGGACCAGCGTCCGGACTCGGTTTCTCAGCTGAGACACTTCCCAACTTCTTCCTTGCTTCACATGTGCCAACACAAATGTGATCACCACCTTGTGCAAGTGTGTTAGCATTTTCACAATCATTTTCAAAGATTTTTCACATGCTCTCACCGCGCCACTCAATCCTAATGCATCGCAAAGTTAGATCGCTCAAGTGGCACTAGATAACCGATATGCAAACAAGTTTGCCCCTCTTGATAGTACAACTATCTATCCTAAACCCGGTCATATGCTTCTCTACACACCAATGACCGGTGAAATGAAATGCCCTATGGTTATGCCTTTGCCTTGCGCATTCCATTCCATCTCCATCTCCATCTCCAATGTTGATGCAACACATGCACCAACCTATCACCAAATGATATGATCCACTTCATATCATCACATGACTGTATTGGTTCATCGATCTTGACCTCACTTGCTCTTCACCGTTGCATCGGTCCATCGGCGCCAAGCATCACTCACTTGCCCTTCACACTTGCAACCGGTCCATCAAGCCAATCCTCATCTTGATCTTCTCCACCTTGATCACATGACTTCATGTCATGTCTCATGTGCAAATAAGCTCCTTCATCACACAATCACATGTGAACTAACCTCCTGTGTATATATCACTTAAACACATATTAGTTCATCTAAGTTGTCACTCGATTACCAAAACCACATAGGGACTTTCAGCCGCACAACCAACACAAGATGAGGACACTCAAAGACACGAGCAATCCAATAGAGTTACCTTTGCGATCTCCCGCGGGGAAGGCACAACAACCCCTCACAATCACACTTGTGGTCGACGAAGCACAATCATCAAGCTTCTCGAAACCACACCGCTGCTCCAAACCGTCTAGGTAATGGCAATCACCAAGAGTAACAAGAATACCGCAGCGAGAAACAACTCCCAAGTGCCACTAGATGAACTCACTTCATGCAATGCACTAGAGTCACTCAAATCTCTCAAATGGATGATCAATCAACTAGGAGATGAGTGGGAGTGTGTGTGTGTCACAAGCTCACAATGTGTATGCAATGTCAAAGTGTGCAAGAGAGTGAGCTTGAGCCGGCCAAACACCTTAAATAGCCCCTCACAAGGAACTAGCTGTTATGCACTTGGGCTGCTAAAAAACTAACCGTCAGACCACCTGTCGAGGCCGTCGGACCATACCCTCTGGTCCGACGCATTGGTCTGACGCCTCTGTTGATCGCCACGTGTCAGCAACCGTTTGAATTTGACCGTTGGTGCGCAGAAATGCCAACCTCCGGACCACTTACCATAGTCCGGAGCCTCCTGGTTCGATGCCTTTCAGTTGAGTCCGATGTAGTACAGTGAGGTCCAAACCGTCGGATTTTGCGTCGGACTTAGTCCGGACCCTCACCATCGAACTATTCCTTCTGGTCTAACGCCTTGCTCAGACTTACACCGAGAGCTCCAAAGCTTCGGACTCTGGTCCGGAGCTCACCTCCGGACTAAAATGCCTGGTCTGACGCCTTCGCCTTCTCTGCTGACTGCCAAGTCCAAGCAACCAGACCAATGCACTATGGTCTAGAGCTCCTTCGGTCACCTAGTCCAGAGCCTCCAATGAGGCGGCCAGAGGCTAGGGTTAGCCGTCGGACCACCTGATATGGTCCGACGCTCCCTGCACCATCGGGTCCAGAGCCTATTTCTCAGTGAGAAAACACTTCTCTTTTCTCCCCTTGTTCACATGTGCCACCACCAAGTGTTCCACTACTTGTGCTCGTGTGTTGGCATATTTTATCAAGTTTTACCAGGGTTGCTCATTAGATCTAAATGCAATGCATGATTTGACCCACCTAATGGCACTTGAAAATTGTAACCACATACCATATTCCCCTCTTTATAGTACGGTTACTTATCCTAAATGTGATCACACCCACTAGGTGTCTTGATCACCAAAAGAAAAGCCCTAGCTTATACCTTTGCGTTGTTTAGCTTAGGGTCTCCCTTTGTCTTTCTCTCTAAGTGTGATCTTTAGCTTTTGATCTCCTATCACCTTGCTTGCTTCACCACTTGATCAACTTCATCTTAGGTGTACTATACCTACTCATCCACTTAGAGATAGGTTAGTACATAGGTTTCATCAATTGCCAAAACACTTAGAGATCTCTCAGTGAACCACGTAAAGACAAAGATATAAGAGGTGACCGAGAATGCTATACTCAGTATGTTCCTCATAAACTCCCATCCAGCTACAATTCTGTTTGATATCGGCTTTCACATCTTTTATTAGTGCTAGATGTGTGTCTAAGCATGGCATTACTACCTTCACTATGGAAACACCATGCTAGTAAAATCACCCAATGGGAAGATGAACACTAATGTCATGAGCTTGCAGATGACCCACCTCTATGCCTTCTCCTTCCGTGGCACATCGAGGAACGCCTGAATTCTTCTTTATGGGACCCTCCTTACCATAAAACTATTCTGAAGGTGGGGAATTTGGTGCATTGCAAGGGGGAAGTCTGAGTGGCTGGATAACAAAGAAATGGTGAGAACTTGAAAGTCCATGTATATACCCTTCCAATTCAAGCCAACTTCAAGGCTTAACCGATCAACACAGAACGAATGTGTGGATAGTGTTGGTATTTCTTAACGTATGCGAAAGAAATTGCAAGCACACAGATGTACCACTGTTGACCTTCACCTAGAAGTATTCAGGGTATCATATTTTCACAAGGAACAAAGGTATAAAAGTTCAGGTATCGTATTTTCACAAGGAATAAAGGTGTAAAAGTTTCTTAACTAGTTCACCAAGATAGCAATAAGAAGAGTGGCTCAGGTAGCGAGGTTTTCTAAGGATGGAGATCCTAGGATAAGGTACCTTGATTACTATAAATTTACTTCAGGCACCGAATGCACCTGGTCTACCAAGCTATGTTGGCATGTAGCTCTACGATGAACCCAAACATGGGGGATTACAAGGGATGAACTAGTATAGAACCACCTACCGCATGCCCCTCAACCATGGGGAACAAGCCAAACAAAAGTAACTTGTAGCCTAGACACGTTATCGATCACTACTCTAATGTTATGCATGATTATCCATCTTTATCAAGAGTCCTCTACTAAAGCATTCTCTACAAGAATAAACGACGAATCTGCAAGCAAATAGTAAACAATACTAACTTTTCTTAAGAACCCACCACCATAGCAGAACATGAACTTTGTACTCCAAGGAGCACAAGGCTTGTCGTGGTACAAGTGTAGAGGGAGCTGACATCTCCAATAATCCTCTCACTCTTACTCACTCCCTACACTAGAACTAGCTAAAGAGTTAATAGGAATGGAGCTTTCTCTTCTTGTCACATTGTGTATTCTCTTGTGTTGTGTTATGTGAGGAGTGGTGCCTCCTTTTATAATGGATATGGGAGTGAATATGCATGCAATATTCCTCATTTTGTGTAGGATACCGCCTCCTGTGCATATAATTTACCGACCAATCACCCACAATCGACCATGGAGAGGCGGTAAGAGGCTGTCCGCAAAAGTTTAGGCCAAGTAGGCCTACTAGGGGGCGTCCACCCCCATGGGTGTGGCCAGACCTCAACTTAGCCAAATGTGCCCAATTTTGATGGGTGATCTCCTATGGTCTTCTTGATTTGGTCCGTGGGTATTGACACCGATTGGTGATGGTTTAATTTGCTTTGGTTTTGGTTTTGGTCTTGTTCTCCACATGGTTGGTCCTTAATCTGCCTCGTTGGTTGGACTTCTCCCTCTTGGGCTCATGCTAGATGCTGTTTTATTGTGTTCTTTGTATACTTAAAGCATGTTTTTTGTGTTACTCCAACATGTCCTCATGTAAATGAACAATTATCAAAACTAGTGAAACTTGATAGTTATAAGTCATAATTTTAAGTTTGGCGTTCATTTAAGTGGATATTACTTGAGAGTTGGCAGTTAACATATGAGTTAAGGATCGCCAATAGATAGCGCCTGAACCTTGCTTGCCGAGATGACTCCGCCCCGAATATCCTTCATTCTCCATTAAATCATATCTAAAAGGAAGGAGCGAAGAAAGACGAATAACATCAAAAAGGGAGATAAGCGTAGCAAAATATGGAATAAAACTACACTTATTTACACCTCTCCTTTCTCTATATAAGCAGGAAACGGAGTGCGGCTAGTCAACTATGCATGGATTTAAGGCAGGGACACTATCTTAAGCGCACATGCTTTCACATGGAGGCTTTGCATGGGGAAATAAGCCACCAGCGGTGACGCTTCAAATTCTTCACACAAACGACCATAGTGGCCCTATGGCCTAGTTGCCCCAAATTTGACGGATCGTTAGGTGGACTAGTGTAGGCGAATGATCTGATACTCAGGCCAAAACTTGTCCTGGTTTGCACACCTTCAGCTAGTGTTAGTGGCAATTCATTACCGACCTAGTCACCTTACAGTCAGGGAGAATTTGGGAGGGTCACCAATAGGACTTAAAAACCTCTAACACCGATTGTCATGTATATATCCCGAGTGCCTAAGCGAGGTCGAAGTACCATATATTCAGAGGATGTGTGGTGCCTCTGAGTGAAAAAATGGAAAAATGGTTTGCCAAAGGTTGTAACAAAAGTACGAGCTCCTAGATTATGAAAAAGAGTTTTATGACGTTCCCATGATGGTCAAGCTTAGTCCCATCGCTTCCTATCACTACTGAGCAGACACTCACTCGTTCTACCTAATATCACCTCAAAGATTAACATACACAACTGCCCACAACTGCTCACGTGTTCGGTGCTTCTTGGCCCGAGGCACTGTGATGTTGACCTCCGAGGTATAAAAATTTGCCCCAGTTTTAATGTCAGTGCAAAATCGTTATTCCGCCAAGTGATACAACTTGAGTCGGGTCGACCCAAAGTAGTCATGTAAACAATTCTCACTTTCTCTTATGATTTTTTTCATTACTTCTTTCACAACTAAATCCGAACAAAGCTTTCTTTCCTACTTTGTCTAAATGTGCAAGGACAATAGGTTAGATGCAGTTGTATGTAAGAAGAGATCAGGACAGTGCCGGCTTCCCTGTCCCGTGTAATCTTTTCTTCAAACAGGACTCAACGACGCGCACAGGTTGAAATTCGTGCTCAACAATTTACCTTCTTGGTATGCGGTGCTACCACCCAAACAAGGACCTTGATACCAGAGCCACTGGCGGAGCTAGGATGAGACGGTAGGAGGGCCCAATTTATAAATCAATCCTAAATATACATTTGTGGTGAAGAAATTAGTTCAAATTCTTATAAATAGAGCAAATTAAATAGCAAAGCACCTAAATTGTTTAAAAAAGGCAGCAGAGGATCTCAATTGACAAAAGAAAATATTACTCAATCAACCACTTAGTCTACGGATTATTGGAAGCAAAGAAAAAAAGAAAATCAAAAGAACTTTAAAGTAGTATCTGTGTATGTTGTACGCTAGAGGCATAGCAAAAGAACTGGACATATAGGAGCAAGTGGTTTGACCCTGCTGGTTGTTGAGAGAACACGAGGGAAGCAGCAAGAATGTGAGATTGAGAGCATGCAGAGGACGGCAAACACAACTTATGGTTGCCGGTCTCTATGACTCAATAATACATAGGACCCAGGCAAGGGGGGTCATGGCCCACTATGACCCCCACGTAGCTCCGCCAGTGACCAAAGCGGAGTATTCATGAAGCCCTCAACACTTGAGAATAAAACATCTTGCTGCTCAAGACCTCATGAACTGAGAGACGCTCATCGGTACTAGCAGTACCTAGAGTTATAGGTGGGTCGCTATATCTGAGGGCTAAGCTACTCGACTAGTTTGTCATTAAGGGGGTGTTTGGCAGAGCTCCACACAGCTCCAGATCTGAAAAAATAGCTTCGCTCTCAATTTTTTCAGCCAAACACCTCAGCTCCATGAACTCTAGATGTGACAAAAACATGGATCTAGCTCCCAAATTCACCAAAAAATAGAGCACCTCAAGGGGTGCTTTGAAAACTCTAATTTCTTGGAGTTAGTGAAAGTCACCCACTACTGCTACTGAGTAGAAAATAAATGATTCAATCTAATTTTTCTTTCCTTTCGCTGTATTTGTTCTCGTCTTTGTCAGTTCTTGCGCCCACGCCGACCCCGCACTCACCGGCCGTGTCCGTCGGCCTTGCTCGCCGGCAGCGCTCGTAGGTCGTGCTCGTGGCTGCCCTACGTCCACACCAGCCCCATGCTCGCCCCACACTCGCGGAGGCCTACCCCCCCCCCCCCCCCCCCCCCGGCTGCGCGCCCTTCTTAGCAGCGCCCCGCGCCAACCACGCCCGCGCTAGCTCCGGGCAACATGCCCGCGGCCGGCCACACCCATGCTGCCCTCCTCCGTTGCCATGGCTGCCCACGCGTGAAAAAGAAGAGTTGTGAAAAAGAGGTATTTTTTTACTTTAGCCCTTATTTATACTTTAATAATTGCATATGTGTTCATCTCAGAGTTAGAGCTCTACCAAACAGTTCGGAGGGAGCTTAGCTCCACCATAGAGCTACTCTTTGGTGGAGCACTTGCTCTGGGGTTGTATTTTGAGAGTGCCAAATAGATCCTAAATTTTACGGATGTTATTCTTGGTCGATTGTAATCTCTTGCTTCCATCTATATTTTTTTTAGTTTCGCTTGGGATCCAAACAACCATGTACTACGACATATACCCAAGGCTCAATATTCCAATATTCCAATATTCAGAATTTTCAGCAATACAGTTATACAATCTTTGTTCAAATTTATTCGTCACAAAGAAATTCCTTCAGCGGAACAATCAGGTCCATCTGAATTAGAACGAGCACAGACTGGAACGATGTCCAAGAGTGTTCTCACGATGCTGTTACAAGTGAGTAGTACAACACAATGCAAGTAGCTTACGAGAGACACGGTCGCACGGTCGTCCTGCGCAGTTCAGATGATGATAAACGAATCGTTGGCTCCGATCCGCTGTACCAAGACGGGATGACTCTGGTCGGTCGTCAGGTTTCTTCTCAGAAGAACAATGTAGATTCTCCGGGCTCTCAGTGCACGCCATGATGCTCAGCCTGGGCGTTCGGCAAACAAGCGCCGCGAGAGAGAAAAGCTTTAGCCGGCGTCCACGCGAGCGATCGAAGCAATCAGAAAATTATCATAGCGCGCACGAATACATTCACACACACATACCTGGAAAACGTGCGGCACGTGATGGGCGGCGTGGCCATGACCGTGGTGATCGTGTAGCCTCACCCCGTTCTTCCTCAGCTGCTCCCTGACAAACTTGTCGTAGATGAAGGACGCGCCCCTGAACTGCGGCAGGACCAACCACGCCACCAGCAGCAGTTTCGCCTCGTACCACAGCGGGATCCTGCAGAGAAGGAGCAAAGACCTTCTTCTTTAGTCTCTGCATGTCGTCTTTGAATCTTTGACATGATTATGATCATTAGGATGGTGTAGTAAATTGTACAATTTACCGTCTTGATCCAAGAATGTGCGTATATTTACAACGCTCACACGCATTTCCAACCAAAAAAAAAATGCATTATGCAGGAGCAGGACAGAGAGAAGCGACAAGTTATTATTACCAGTAGAGGACATTCTCGGCCGCCATTTCGAAGAGGGTGATGAAGGAGTAGATTATCCAGTAGGCTAGCCACTGCTCGTCGTCCACCTTGGTCGCACTCTCCATCGCGCAGATTGACGCGTACCTGATCCCCGTTACCATCTTGCACACGTATATTAGTTACCCCATTGCTAAAAAACAAAGACGAACCAGCAGCACCCTAGCTAATCACAACTGTTCACTTACAGAGGGTATATCAGAGTCAGAGTGGGCCTGCACACAAGAAGAAACAGAAGAAGATCAGCGATATATAGAGTGTGTTTGGTTCTCTTCCCCACCAAGCCTGGCTAGCAAAAACAAACCAGGCTAACTCTAACCAGGTTTAACCAATGCAAGTGCCACTTGTTTGGTTGCTCTGTTTTAGGTAAGCCTGGCTTGGTTAGATCCTGTTTGGTTTCCAGGCTTATCTGGGTGCATCCACCTCCTCTTTGTATTGGTAAACTTACCTCCATCTTCTTTGGTTCAAGCATTTTGTCGAACAAGCTATGAGCACCGGGAGCAACACTACATAAATGTCATGGGAGGGATTGCAGCAGCCTAACACGGACATAGAAGCAATGGATGATAGCTCCATCCTCGGTTGTGCATCGACGGAGAGCTTGCCCTCCTCGTCGGCTCCGCCAGGCCCATACGGCGAGCGCAGGATTGCAGCGGCCGGAAACTGACTTCTACCCTTCGGATTTTGTCGACTCCACCACGCCTGGCTCGGCAAGTTCCACCCCGGCCTGACAGCCACCATGGGTCGCGCCTCCCGTGGAGCTCACCACCGCCGGGGGTGAAGGCGACCTCGTCGGGGCGGCGGCGAGGTGGAGGCCGCGGACAGGTCCCTTCTCCCAGTCGCACCTCCCGAGGAGCACACCACCGTCAGGGGTGAAGGCAACCTCGCCATGGCAGAGGCAAGGTGGACGGCAACGGCCGGCTGTTGGAAGCGAGGTGGAGCGAGATGCGAGCTCGAGCACGACAAGGTAGAAGATGGAGAGGTGAGTGGAATCGGGACAGCTCCTGTGCAAGCCAGGCTCCACGGAAACGAGGGGGGCGAGCGTTTCCAGCAAGCCTGGCTATCACCCCCGCGCTGGCTTGCGTAAGCCTGGCTAGAAGGGCTATACAGTCAACCAAACACTTTTAGGTTGCATTATGGAAGCCTGCAAACACACTCATAGCGATGTCACTAAACACTGATCGTGGACTCCATCATTATCTGAGAAAAAAAAACTAATCGCGGACAAAACATCGTTTGCAATGCAAAATGTATGCCAGCAAGCTAGCACTTACCCTGCAAGAGCGTGGAGGTGGGTGATGAGAGCCCATGTTTGACCCATCTTTCGATCCTGTTACGATTCCGATCGTAGTAGTCACGCACCAAACAAACTTGATCACAACGAGAAAAAGCTAGCTAGCGCGATCAATTCATGGGAAAGAGGAAAGGCCGGAACGATAGGCGACGAGATAGCTGATAGCTTGGGGGGCGAGGAAAGAGGAAGATTCAGTAGGGGGATGGAACGGGGAAGCCTAGTATTTTGGGCTTTATATCTGTGATGATGATGATCCTGAGACGTGACCGGGAGGGCGGAGGACGATTGAGCTTGCGCGGGGATGGCACCGCATCGGGTGCCTAGCTTGGACGCCACGTCCAAGGCAGGCCGGGTCGCGCTCTCGCCAGACCAGATCTCCCCCAGGCTCGAATCGCTTTGCGTGGTTGAAGTGAAAATGCACGGCGCATGCATGCGCCTTTCCTGGCCCGGCCTCGTTTCGTTTGCCTGTGTTAAGCTTAAGCATGTGGATATAACCTGTCGAGCCTAATAGTCTGTCGTATACAGGTTATGTTGATCACCAGCATAATGACCAACAGAAAACGGATAGTGGGATACTAAGAAAGGTTATGTCGGAGCTGAAACCAAAGGAAGTCGGAATTGGGACAATAGGGATGTACAAGGTGAGAGAATAGCTGGACGGAGAGGTGATAAACCAGGGTAGAGCTTAAATGGTTCCGGCTTTTAATTTCTGCTGCGAAAACTAGGCCGAAAGCCAAGAATCGGCAGGCCAGACTCAAGCGAACAAGACCTAGGATTATAGAAGTGGGCTGTGCAAAACACAGCCTGTCTTGGGCCCATTTGATGCAGACTGAATAGTCCGCCGACCAGACCTGGAATGGAATCCAACAGGCGGGCGGGGGTGCCAAAGAAAGAGCATTTCCTGTTCGTCCTCCCTTCTCGATTATATTGAAGCCAAGTTGGAACAGCCGGTAGTTAGAGCAGAGAAGCGCGCTCAGACTCCACCTTGTCCTGTACCATGAGATTATGCACGCTGCTACTGTGCTGTGCTAGATAATACAATAGATAGACCAACTGTTTGGGCTTCCTCTCTGATTCCCAACTCGCTATCTTCCACAGCAATGACTTGTGACCACTGGCACTGACAGCGCGCGGTGTGGCTCTGTCTGAATTCTGAACGCGAGAGAGGAACGTTCTGAACGAAAGGAGAACTAAACTACTACTACTCCTCCTAACACTGCGGCAGAAATCTTTTCAGACAGATAGCTGTCAGTGGCGCGCCTGCTTTGTCCTTGCCTGGAATGTCGCTTAGATTAGATGGACTCGTGTGCTTATTTTAATTGCAATGAATGCAGCCATGATTAAAAGGCGCTAAGCTCCGGTCCATCCGTTCGCGGTTGGCTGCGCGTGGGATCAGAGCTGCGGTGTCAAAGGCTAGCTGATCGTACATGCTTTTTTTTTAATATATACTATGGGAAGTCATAAGTGCGATCGATCAGCATAACTCCCAACGTATACTAGTTATGCAGAGATTGTACTATGCAGTGCACTATCCAGCTTCGCCTACTATTGTCCTTCGCTTCACCATTGTCTTCCTTCCATCAGAGCAGCTCCGTTCTGTGGCTGACAGCCACGAGTTGACAAGCAGGAACAGAGCCAGCAGAGACGCATGCGGGTGCCAACGTCTACTACGTATACGTACTTCAGTTGGCGGCAACTATGAGCTCTGCTAGTCTGCTGCACGTACGCCTCCTTGGCTCCGCCCAACAATAATAAGTACGTACGTACCCTGAGTTTTCCCACGAATGGGATCGTAACTGCCTGCAGGCATCACAGGTCACTCAGCTACACTACACTGCACTTGGGCAGTGAAGTAGGCCACCCAAAGCCTGTAACCGTGCAGAGCAAGATCGATCATGTGTAGTACTAGTATAGTACAAACGCAATAGCTGAAAATGATATGGCATTTGATACTTAGCCAACCAATCAAGCTCCAAGTTGCGCACGCGACGAATAGTACGAGTATCTAGATACGTACTCGTACCCGTTATCCGAATGGAGTTTCGCCACCAGGTCGCCATACCAGTAGCGACGGGGAAGGGGCCGCCGGGGCAGCATCACGTACGTATGCCCTCTCAGCATGTTCATCCTCGCACTGTCTCACCACGGATCGGACGCTGTCCTGGCGTCCTGCTCTGCTCTCCAGTCACCACAAACTTGTGTTTTTTTTTGGCACGGTTGGTCCGTCACATCGGAGAGATGCCGACGGCCGGCCGGGGAAGTACGGCACGGCTTTTGCAAGCCAGAACCCGATGCCTCTACCTACTCCGCCGGCCCACGCCTGCTACGTAATCGGTACGTAGTACTAGTACGTCGCCGCAGCCAAGTCGTGGAGCACTCGAGGTCTCGAGCCGGCCGGCATGGCAAAAGCCGTTGGCGCCCACGCCGCCGTGGCGTACAGTCCAATCCGGTCCGGACCATCCCGCTCCGGCCCGGCCCCCTCACGGCGACGCTGGTCGAGTAGTCCGGCTCGTGCGCCTGTCTGTCTGGCCTGGCCTGGCCCGGCCCTGCCTAGCTAGCCAGCCAGCCTGGCCCTGCCCTGGCGCGCATTCGTGCCGGTGCCGTGGTCGAGTTGCTGCCAGTCACGGCTGAACGAAAAGGAGCACGTACGCCGCTGACGTACGATCGCATCCACATCCACTTTCTGTTTCTGGACCGCCGCGCTTCTTCGCAGCAGCATGCCGAATGCGAATGGCTCAACGGTGGACGCTTCGGCCCTGCCGACGTGCAACGGGCGAGCAGCCGTCCGGTACGTGCTCCGCTGGTCCGGCGTGTCGTCGTCGTCCGGCGAACAAGCACGGCGCTGTTGCGAGCGCGCAGAGCGAGCGGCGATGTTTACGGCGGCCGGATCGCTGCTGGATCCATTTTGCGCACTGTGGGAGGTGGCTGTGACTGAGAGTGGTGGGCACGCTGAGCTGAACCAGTGGCCACCTCGCCGGACGTGAGAGCTCATCTGTAGATGTCTGTGTCCCAGTGGCCATGGGCTCCGTTTTGGTCCTTTCCTTTTGTTTCCTTCTCCCAACTCGCAACGAAAGGCCACCGACAGTTAAAAGGCACGCTTTTTTTTTTAATCTTTGCATACTGATGCTGGAATCATTTTGCAATCCTAATAAATAGAAAAGGAGGCTAGTTAATTGGAGTCAACTTTGATGTAATCTGTTCGCTTGAACTACTTTCAGCTTCAGTTCAATCAGCCGGAATCAGTCGACTTGTGCCGAACAGAAGAAGAAAAAATAGATTAAGAAGAACTGCAGAGTAGACAATCTCCTGAGTGCAGAGTGCAGACGATGGTCCAGACCATCCATACACTGAAGGGATCAGGCAATCATTTGTGCATTTGGCCCGTCCGTATGCAAACCTCGCTCAGATCAATGATGACAGTATCTGTGCAGATAATAAGTTGATGAGTGGATAAGGAAGAACAGGGGCACCTGATTGGGATGAGAGGCCTGCAGAGTCCTACTGTACTTCGGAGTAGTAGCGAGTACTCGCCAGCTAGCTACGGACAGGGAGGGGAGGCCGTTCTTCAGTTGAGATCACGGTCGGCTCTGAGGTGAGCTCTCCCTCCCCCCCCCCCCCCCCTCTTTCACTTTAGTGTTAGACATCATAATAAATTAAATAAAAGGGAGGCTATATCATTAGGCAGGCACGTTCTTTCTTCTGAGAGCACAGAGCAGATAGACACAGACAGAGAACTCGATTCCATGGTTCCACCTTTCCATCATGAGACATCAGGTAAAAAAATCTCCAAAACTGATCCACTGACCATTCAACCGCCTTGTAGTTGTAGTGCCTCACTATTTATTTATTTATTTATTTATTATTGTTTGTTTGTTACACAAATTCAGTAGTAATAATACAATATTATAATGTGCAGTAAGAGAAGAGGAGAGCGGTGAACAATTTCCCATGTTTAAAACAAGACAAAATGCTATCTACGTAGCTCCCAGCCTCTCACTAACCATAATAAGTGGAATTTATAAATGATCACGATCTTATCCTCGCTCATCCCATGCAATGCAGACAGCAGTAGACGGGCATCCAGTGCAGCGCATACGCGACACAGACCCGTCTGAAGCTGCCGGCCGGGGGTCACTGTGGTGGGCGGGCGTTCGGTCCGCCGTCAACCTCAAGCGCTTTGCACTCGTCGCGTCGGAATGCGGGATCCATTCCTTCTCCTTCCAATCGTCTGCGCTGACGTCGACGCGCATGATTAATCAAGCAGACCTAATCGGCCGGGCTCCCACGCCCAACCAGACCTGCAGATACCTGCATGATTTTTGCTAAGCGCTCTCACGGAGAGACGGAACTGCTCTCTGTAGGAGGATTAAACGAGTGCATTATGCGTCCATCCATGCATGATGAGGGAGGTTCAGCTTAGCGAGTTGACCTGAATCAGCTGCCCTGCAACGAACGGACGCATACATATGGTTTGCTGAAGCCTGAATAAGGAGGCCTTTGACTCCCATGGCCCAATAATGCTTCCGATTCCGAATGCGATAGTGATTCTGTACATGTAGACTATGCACAATGTGTACTGAGTTATGATAGCGATTCGGTACCTGTAGACAATCATCAAGACCAGCGTCACTGAGTTCGTGCATGCGAGGAGTGGGAATGAGCTGCATTATGGATGGGAGGCTAATCCTTGGGCTTTCGCTGGCATTTTGCACGGATTTTCGCAGTGAATAGTGCACATACCACGTGAGCAAAAGATTGTGTGGACGCCTTTTCGGGCGCGCCGTTCTGCTTGCCCCGAACACAGAATCTAGATGCCAGTTGCCGGAGAGAAGAGGAGCACTGTAGCAGCCAGCCTCACATGATCCCATGCGTACCTTCCGTCGCAACATCAAGGCGCCGGGCGCGGTCAGGTGGATTCAGTGATCTTCTCTGCAACTTGCTGCTCCAATATTTCCCCTTTTTTCCTGCTTCATTCATAATAGTCGCTGTACTACGGTACTGGACCATCAAAATAGGTTTTTTCAGAATTTTTGCCGGTAAGTACACCAAACATGAAGCCCAGGTTAAGATACAGAACTCGTTGTAATTAGGATGGCCTGTAATGCTGCGTGGTAGTATGGTGCATTGATGCAGTAGAATTTTCTGCTTGATCACATCTTTTTAGTTTAAGGATTACACTACCCAAACCACATCTGCTGGAGTAGTTTTGGACAAAAGTTTGAGGGAATCTTCCATGCACAGCAGACAGCACAGGTGCACACCTTACCGCACCATTAAATAACTGAAAACAAAGGGCACCATCCATTGCCTCTACCCTCCACCATCTCTTCTCACTTCTCAGAGTGCTGTGTGTGGCTCACTCCCAACCTGCCCCAACATAAACAACTAAAGAGCATCCCTAACCACCTAGCAAATACTCCTAACCAACCAAAATTGGGAGGAAGAGAGAAGCTGTAGAATTCTCATAAACACGCAGACACAGTCTCTCTCTCTCTCACCCTTCACGTAGCAGGCTAGCAAGAAAAACAAAAAAAAAAAGGAGACAAAGAGGGCTTAAAACTCCAAAAACCACCATGAAAAAGAGCTTCTCTGGCCCCTGAGTTGCTGAGCATTTGGTGTCTTCTTTTTCGTAAGCTCCTGGTATTGTTCTCTTATCCCAAGGCGACGAGGGAATAGTAAGCTAGAAAGTTCATCAGCAGCTTTGCTCATGGCCTAGCTCCGGCCGTAGCTGGACGCCTATGGGTCAGGGAGTCTGAACCTTGCCCGCTCCTTTCACTTCTCTCTCCTCGCTCGTGTTCCCGGCGTCTTGCTGGTCTCTGGGGACTGGAGAGTGAAGGTCTCCTTTGCAGCTGCTCTAGTTCTTCAATGGTGGGCGTAGGTGCTGCTGGCCTGGGCTTGGGCATGGAAGGTACCAGCTGTGGTGCTCTGCTCAGAGAGCTTCAGGTATTCATCTTGCTTTAGAAATCCGTTTTGCCATATTTATCCCGACGTGTTTGTTAAATGGCACTGCTGACTTCGTATTCCGAGATTCCCTCGTGTGCTTCGTTAATTCATCCTCTTTGCGTGTTTTCAGGTTTTGTCTCGTTTACAGGGTGAAATTTTGCAATTCTGCAGAATTTATCGCCATTTTTTTGGTTTCTTCAGTTCTTAGTTGTCTAGAATCTCTGTATTTGGGTTTTTTCAGTTGTTTTTTTTTCAGTTGAATTAAATACAGATAAAATGACACAGACAGCTTCAGAGCTGTGTGTTCCATGGTTTCTTCAGTTGTTTAGGTTTTTTTCCATGGTTGCAGAACAGTTAAAAAAAATTCGGCCCCTTGAGTTATGCACGATGATTTCTCTGTATTTTCTTTTTCCGAGTGGTGAACTTCTCGGCAGGTGAATTCCTTGATGTAGTGCAGCAGCTTTATTGTGGATGCCTCTCCTTTCATTTTGGTTCTTTGGCAGCCGAAAAAGCAATTCTGGTTAGTTCTACTAGTGCAGCAGGCAGTTAAGATGGGATAATAGTACTGTAACTCTTTTAACCTACTTGAGCTTTACTGTTTACCTTTACAAATTAATATGCTATTGATCAGAGGGTTCATGAGTTAGGCCTTATTAACCAAAATGTACTCTGAAACTGCCTGTCATCTTATCTGTATTTATTATTTTAATCTAAGTCTACTATTCTAGTGTTTGTTCATTAACTCATGCAATATTGGTTCTTGCAATCAGCAAATCTGGGCAGAGGTAGGAGAAAGTGAGGGCGAGAAGAACAAGGTGTTGCTGGATATCGAAAAAGAATGCTTGGAAGTCTACCGCAGGAAGGTGGACGATGCCAATCGGACTAGGGTCCAGTTGCACCAGTCAGTGGCTGCCAAAGAAGCTGAAGTTGCATCTCTGATGGCAACCCTAGGGGAGCACAAGTTGTACTTGAAGGTATACGACTATACATTGTGATGGACCGATGGTGACGCGCTAATTAGGTTGGTTGCATAAGGATATGCATGGTTTGCTTCTTGTTGAAGTGGATATATAAATTGAAGATACATGACGCCTCTTGAGGAGACTTGATTTTTAAGAATGCTGAAGTTTCTCTAGTCTTTGCAGGCTAGGGAAGTATGCCAAGCTTCAGTCAGTTATTTCAAAACTGTCGTGAATTAGCATTACCAATGTTTCGCAGTAGTTTGGATTGCACCATATTACATAGTGTAGTTTATTTCCATATGAAATACACAGCTCTTGATAATGCGATGTCTAACCGAGAAATAACCTTTCAATATGTTTGGCAGAAAGACAAGGGCGTTGTACCACTCAAGGAACAATTTGCTGCTGTCGTCCCAGTACTGGAGAACTTGAAATGCAAGAAAGAGGAAAGGATCAAGCAGTTCTCCGATGTTAGATCGCAGATTGAGAAGATCCGCTTTGAGTTAAGTGAACATAATGATCAGGGTGGTAATGCGAGCAGTCTTGCTGCTGAGGAACATGATTTGTCAACGAGGAAGCTTAATAGTTACCAAGCACAGCTTCGTGCCCTTCAGAAAGATAAGGTATACATCCTGAATCTACCTATCTGCTTTCCTTAAGTTTTTTTGTCAAATGTGTTTTTCTGAATATTTTGGCATTAGTATTGCTAACTGCATGACTCCTGTTCGATAGAGTTAGTACAACAGGTGCTTGTTCTGCATAAGAAAGAGCTAATACAGATGCTAAAGAATGCTTGGTCATCTATAAATTGTCACATTTCGCTCAGAAAAATATATATTCTGAATGTTTTGGGTACACTTTCCGAAGAGTCTCTTATATGCAGTTCTGATTCCTGTTTGCAATATTTCAGTCTGAGCGTCTTCGCAAGGTTCTGGAGTATATAAATGAAGTGCATTCCTTATGTGGAGTCCTTGGAATCGATTTTGGAAGTACTGTACATAAAGTTCATCCCAGTTTACATCAGAACGGTATTGAGCAGTCAAGAAATATCAGTAATAGCACACTGGAGGGCCTTGCTACTACAATTTATAAGCTAAAAGCGGAACGAAAGTCTAGAATACACAAGGTTCCTATCTCTTCGTATCTCTTCGTTTTAAGTTATTATCTATTGCTCATAATACATTTCCAAATGATCCATTACTGACAGATGAGAGAGACAATGGAATCATTATGTCAGCTTTGGAAACTTATGGACTCTCCTGAAGAAGAAAAGAGACAATTTAGTAAAGTAATGACCATTCTCATATTACCTGAGGAGGGAATCACATCACCTGGAGTTCTCTCCGAGGACACAATTGAGAAGGTTTTACCTTTTTGCTGTTGTTTGGGTCTGTAAACTTTGTTCACAGCATACTGTAATCATTCAGATTCTCATTTTTTTCATCCAGATGGAAGCTGAGGTTGAGAGGTTAACAAAACTAAAAACCAGCAGACTAAAGGAGATTGTTAAGAAAAGGAGGGCAGAATTAGAAGAGATTTGCCAAAATGCACACATAGAACCTGACGTCAGCACAGCCCCTGAACAAACTGATGCTTTGATCGATTCTGGTTGTTCTTTTTGCATCCTGCTCTGCTACTATATTCACATGTTTTTTTTATTACAAAATAATGATTTTCTTATGCCTATTCCATCCAGGCCTCATGGACCCTTCTGAGCTCCTGGCGAATATTGAGTCACAAATATTAAAAGCAAAAGAAGAGTCTCTTAGCCGGAAAGATATAACGGACAGGATAAATAAATGGATTGCTGCTTGTGATGAAGAGGCTTGGCTTGAAGAATATAACCAGGTACTGAAAGCATTCATAGAATGGAATTAGAATGTTTCACTTTTACATATCATTTATGTAAACACAAAGTACCTAATTCAGTGTAGCTGGAAAGATGGAACTACTTGGCAATGGACTAATCGTTATCATTTTCCATGAGAAACCTGTAATCAGCTAAATCATGAAAAATGACACCAAAGGGTTTTTGCAGGACCCAAAGAGGTATAGTGCTGGACGGGGTGCTCATATAAACCTTAAACGGGCAGAAAAGGCACGAATTTTGGTTAGAAAAATCCCAAGTAAGTTTCAATATGTGTGCTGCAGAATTATGCATAGATTTCATTTACTTCAATTCATGACCCAGAATTTTTTCAGGTATGGTGGACAACCTTATAAACCGAACCTTTGCTTGGGAAAACGCAAGAAATAAACCCTTTCTCTATGATGGGGTAAGCATTACAATTGGATGACCAATGTGTGCATGCACAAGTTATTTGATTAATTTGTTGATTTTTCATGTGCTTTTGAAAGGGGCGCCTAATATCTGTTCTTGAAGAGTACAGACTTAGCCGGCATCAGAAAGAAGAGGAAAATCGACGATACCGGGTAGAATTGCTTAGCCAATCACACTTGATGATTGAAAATACTAGTTCTCAAATGGTAAGACCTTTCAAATTGACTTTTGCATTCTTGCAGGATCAGAAGAAGCTGGAGAGCATCCTACATGCTGAGAAAGAAGCAATCTTTGGATCTAGACCAAGCCCAAAGAGGACGAGCAGCTTAAGTAGGAAGACAAATGGGTACCGGCCAAACGGAAACACTAATGGATTCAAGACTCCAACTCCTCGTCGATCATCTCTTGGCAGTGCTACTCCTGAGCTTTTGACGCCCAGATCATATTCTGGCCATAATAGATACTTTGGCGATTTGAGGCGTCTATCGACTTCCCATTTGAACTTCGGTGATGATTCGCTGTCAACATTTACATCCATTAGTGGCTCCGAACCGGAATCCCCCTCCATTGGATGAACACCATACTGCTGGTACTATATCAGACTTCAGATGCATTCATTCTTAATTCTAACAACCTTGTGCAATTTAATCACTGATTTAAATAACTATTTGTGCTGCTTTTTCCTCTTGCAGGATGATTGAATGGTCTGATTGATGAAGTATTGAGTATTGTAAATGGGCATCATAATACGAAGTTCTTGCGCCATGTACATTTCTGATGTCATATATTTAGCTCGTATTCGACTAATAAGTATTGGATAGGTTGACTTTGTTTGGATTGGGTTGGGTGTGGAATTGATTTGTTTTGATCTGTTGGCTTTGTAGATTGACAATTAGGCAAAAGATGTAGGGAACAATTTGGATTTGGGCAGTCAGCTGTAACATATCATAACTTATGTGATTGGTTTGTGTGTGCAACTTTGTACAGGTGCTATGGAAAAATCTGTGTACAGAATCTACTACTTGTCTTTCCCCAATGTGATGATGTGTGTCCTGATCTCTCATTTTGCGAATAACAAAGACAAAGTCCATATCTTGTGAAACAGCATTCTTATGTGAGCTGCCATTCTGTCTATCTGATTTTTTTTTATGCTTGCCTGGTGCGTATGATCTTATGGGGAATGCAATGTTTGCATCAAATGGCTCTAAATAAGCAGAGGATGGGTGAAGATGTGGAATTGAGATGAACATATTGCATATTGCATCAGCTTTACTATGGCTTTGATAGCATGACACCACCCTTTCATACCACATTATAATTGATTCTTGAATTGATCATAAGGATCATTGGATCAATATTAAGTAATTATTTGTAAGGCACAATCACAGCGTCAAATTTGGAAGCACTTATAGCGAACATTTTATTTTTAACCATGGAAAGGAGAGGATTGTGAAAGTACCTGGATGAAGAATTTATCTTTATCATCTCTCTGTGACTTTTGGTTCAAACGCCAAAACGGTCGCAGGAAATCACCAGATAGTTGTGGTATCCATGTCCTTGAATCACAACTGAGACCAATTATAAATGTGCACATTACGTGATGATGTAGCCAGTAATGTTATTGCATGAAATGTTGAAATCAATTCCTTCCAAAACTCTCGCATGTACCACTTTTTTTGGATGACTTCTGTACCATACTAGGATCTGTGAAGTGCATATGTCAAATCAGAGTAGCTAGCTGCTGAGCCTCGAAAGGGATAGGCTGAAATGAATCAGGAGACTTCCCTTCAGTAGTATTTTCACATTGCTACAGTCGTACAGAGATGCAGTGTTGCTACTTCATACAGCAGTTAACCATGTCATGCAAAAACTGCACCCTTCTTCTGATGTATAAAATCGAATTTTGCAGCCTCCCATAACTAGCAAAGCATGTAAGTTCTATTTTTGCAGCTCGAAAGCAGACCTGTATCTTGATTAAGACACACCAACTCAATACTAATGAGAAATCAGAGTGGCTGGCTTGTTAAGACTACAAAGTAGACCACACGTCTTCAAAATATTTTTCTCCAGATCCTAGCCGATGGACCAGCAAGTTACAAGCAAGTTTGCTTAACATAAAAAACAAGTTACAAATCACTACACACAATTCTCTGATCGTCTCCAGGATGTTCTCTTTCTCTGTTAAATCAGACCTCAAGTTTTGGCTAGACCTATTTAACTGTTTCACACAGACAACTATATCTTCTTTTTTCCATCTGCAACCAGATACCTTCCTTTCAAATGCTACTATGAGCATCTGCATCACATGACATCAGCACTATTTGCAGGACATCTCTTTTGATTTTCTCAGTACTCTCAAATAAAATGGTACACCATGCAAGATCCACCTTCCTGCTACCTCCAGCCAACATAACATTGCTGACCCCTACGACAACAAGAGCTTGCATTCCAGCTGCAGTGTCTGGTGCCTGCTAACAATCCAGCCCGACTAAATCATCTTCAAGCAATACACGGATATTCCTGCTGATCAATGAATCACATGTCAGTACATCGACAGCATCCAGATGGCAACACTTAAGCAGCAAGTCAGTGTAACTGCGAGATGTGGTCCTTAAAGGTCATTTCATCTGATTCTGCAAAACTGATGGCAAATAACATAAGGCATTCTAGTTGTAGTTACTTCTAAAGATAAATAAAATGCCACTAGCAACACCCAAAATACTAAAAAAAACATCCTGTGTTTAACTATTAAATTCATCAATAAAAAGATCAGATCACCTGCATTCTGATGTCAAATGTAATATGGACCAGGGAGTTGTAAACAATTCAGGTCTAAGAAACAAGTAGCATACCGTTATTCTACGCAGATTTTCGAAGTAGCCGGGCCAGCATGTAGCAGAGGGCAGCATCAATAGTTGACAATGCAACAATAAACACAGCTACCAGTACAAGAGTAAGTGTAGCCGTCTTCATCTGCAAGTGATGATGATTTAACTAGATCAAGAGGTAAGCAAAGCTCTCTTTTTTTGATGCAGCAGCTTCAAAACATTTTAAATTAAGGCATAAAATGGTCACAATAAGGCCCTGCACTTGAGAGAGAGAGGGGGGGGGGGAGACTGTAATCCAGCCGTACCTATAGACACAGTCAGAATTACACAGGATTGGACCCAAATTCTAGTTCTACAAGTAACATTTGGATCTGAAGCTATGAAAAATGCATCTGGAGACATATTTATACTCATAACGTTAGAATCCACATTGCCCATCTGAATGCATATGAATATGGCATGCCAATAAATTCAAGATTCATAGAGAAAACTGGCTTTGGTAAACGTAAGCTTGGTGAAAACTAGAATAAATGTCAGGATATGGACATAATTTAACACTTTATCAAGAAAGGAATCAGAACAAGGAAAACTTTAGCCCCTTATTGAAAATAAACACATATTGACACTTGTTGGTTGAAGGTAATTCAGGTTATCAATCGAATTTATCCACATCTCATGTATCATTTTGATGGCTGCCTCTTTGATTTTTATAGAATAGCCATAAAAACGTGTACAGTGTACTTCAATCTCAATAAGAACCTACAGGGCCACTCTACCACTATATACATTACCAATTAGTTCAGGTTGTTTAACACGTGCTCCTACACAACATACTTCCTCCGTCCCTAAGTAACTATCACCGTCGATGCGCGTGCCGCAAGTTTGACTCGATTTGTAGGAAATGCGTGAAATATTTGTACCTCCAAATAAATTTATTAAAAAACTAGATTCAAAGACCTGCTTTCCAATGGTACTATTAAATTATGTACAGTAAATATTAATATTGTAAATATATATTTCGTCAAAATTGTTTCTCAAGAAGCGAAAACGACAAATATTTAGGAACAGAGGGAGTATGCTGCAAATTCAACACATCCAGACAAGGTAAAATTGCACTTTTCATTTCTTTGCTGATACTAACCTAATATGGGCATCAAATCACATTATATTTAGCAATGCATCATGGAAGTTCTCTAAACATCTCGATAATGTCCATTTCAAGGGGTATACCGTGTGCTGAAAGCCCGGCCACTCCAGGTGCTTCAGTTGCCTCGGCTGCTCAGCTAAGAAAGCTACCAATCCCTTCAAACCCCTAATAATACAAAGTAAAAAAAATTCAATTTAACATTCAGACAAACCAAAAAGGGGGGAAATCCACACTTACACAACAAATTCTCTGTACACTGCCAGCCAAAGTGGGTCATCATCAGCCAGCTGGTACTCATTGGTCCGGAGTTCCTGACGTCCATGTTCTGACATAGCCGCACATTTTCGGAGGCTTGCAGAGGCAAATTGGTGAACAGCTGGTCGCGTCTTGGAGATGGCGACCTAAAATGTAAAGCATACAAACTGACGACATTTGGAAATAGCGGGTAAGTGGTTCTAGAACCGTTGATGATACAGCACCTTGAGAAGTGGAGGACTCCTTCGGCAGTATAACGGAGCCGGGCTGCGCCACAGGAGCGGAGACAGACCTGGGAACGAAAGAAATTTGGGGAAGAGTAACGAAGCAACCAAGAAAGACGATAAATCAAGGGATGGTAAACGGGGGTGAAGGTGCTAGGCTTGAGAGGTAGTACCTGTGAGCGGAGCCAGCGCGCCTGCCGACAGAGCAGCCATTCTCCCGGGAACTCTGATGCTAGACCACAGAGACGAGATGCTACGGCGGAGACGAGATGCTCGCGGGCAGTGGAGAGGATTGGGATTCCGGGGGGGGGGGGGGGGGGGGGGGGGGGGGCGGGGAGGTGCGATGCGAGATCAGATACGCCGTCTTGCGACACTGCCTCCGGCCGTGGCTCCGTCTCCCTGGCTGCCGTTTCGCCTTTCGACACAGAAGAGACCACCGAAGCAAGCCGCACCGCAGGGTCGGGTCCGGCGGGCGGCGTTGTATGCGGCGCGGGCAAGCAGACGACGGTGGCCACCCCTTCGTCCTCCACGACGAGTTGGGCTGTGACAGGCCGACAGCGTACCGTGGGCCCGTGGCCTGCTTAGAAGTTTGTTTCTCATAGAGGCCCGCTCGAAAGTTGGATCGCGATCCACATTTCTCCTGATATGATACAATTAATACTCCTTTCATCCCAAATTGTAAGTCATTTCAAGAATCTTGGAGAGTCAAAACATCTCAAGTTTGACCAAAAATTATAGACAAAACTATAAAGATTTATAATATCAAATAGGTATACTATGAAAATATAATTGATAACGAATCTAATGATACTTATTTGACATCATAAATATTATTTTATTGTTATATAAGTTTGGTCAAACTTGAGAAATTTTGACTCTCCAAGATTCTTGGAATGACTTACAATTTGGGATGGAGGGAGTAAGTTCATAAATGAATTGGACTTGAGGATCACAACGTCTCTGTAAATTTTCAAAAAAATGACAAAAAAAGTTTAAAGACTTCATGCACCTCCAACTATTTGATCTGTAAATCCTCAAATAAACAACAAGGTTAATGAAATAAACTCCCATTATCTAAAGATCCAATAATTTTACAATTAACCTATCTTAAAATTATATTCATGTAAGTGTTTGTGCAATAATGATTTGTTCGAAATTCATAGGAAATATAAAAAGTATGGAATAAATTTTATTATATTCATAGTAATATCTTCTACTCCTTCCGTTTCAAATTATAATTTGTTTGAATTTTATGAACCCAAGTTTGACCGCTCATCTTATTTAAAAAATTTGTGCAAATATAGTTAAATTTAAGTTATTCTTGTAGACCATTTATTAAATAAGCAGGTCACAACAAAAGAAGTGATATTTGCACAAAAATTTGAATAAACCGAGTGGTCAAACTTAGGGTTAAAAAACTCAAATGAATTATAATTTGGAATAGAGGGAGTACCAAATAAAAATATTGATCTCATAACTTTTTCCCAAAAATTCTAGTCCCTTATTTTTGTATGCATGGTTTAATCCATAGCTAATTCATGTTATATCTAAAGCTAATGAAACCTGTATTGATAGGAGTATGGTGGCACAGTCGATTACTACAATATTATAAAAATGTACCCTCCATTCTACTTATCTCAAATTATAAGACTTTTAACTTTTTTGACCCCAAATTTAACCACTTGTCTTATTTAAAAAAATTATACAAATATAGTCAAATTTAATGCACTCTTAAAAAATTATTAATAAAGCATGCCATGACAAAAGAAGTGATGTACGAGTGGTCAAACTTAGAGTAGAAAAAGTTAAACACAGAAAGTATATTATAAATTATTTTTTTCAACACTAGATAATAATATGTCTAGATACATAATAAAAGTTAAAAAAAATCAAAATCACTTGCAATTTGGAATGGACCGAGAGTATAACTCAAACAATTGGATACCAGTGCATCTTTTGGCTTACAGTATTTTTGCCAAAAGCTGTGCACACCTCAAAAAATTGCGCACAACAAACAATCCACTAATAAAAGAGATTGAATGTACTTGCTTTTAAAGTGATTTTTTTAAAAATAATAATTTCAAAGTGTCGAGGTATAAGTAAACTAGGTGGATACCCCGCGCCTTGCGGCGGGTATTCTAGAGCCACGGCGGCTTGGGGAGTGACCAATCTTCGGTGTAGCCTCGTTAGAGGGTCATCATAAACCTTTGTTGTTTCTAAGAATTTCACCCGATGTCTCACTCAACCGAACCCTCTCCTCCTAATATACCGGAGGGGCATCTCCCCTACCAGGATTTCTAAAAGTTCTGTGTATGGATCATTCGGACGTTTTGAAGGACCTCAGAAAATCCATGTGATATGCAGTATTGCCACGTTTTTCTCAGAAACACTGATTTCGGGTATTCCAAAGTCACGGCGGGCCACGGGCCAACTACGGCGACCGGGGGAGTGACCAATTTTCAGTGGAGCCTAGTTAGAGGGTCATCGTAAACCTTAGTGATTTTGAAGCATTTCACCCGAGGTTTCACTCAAACGAACCCTCTTCCCATAATATACCCGAGGGGCATCTCCCCTCCCAAGAGTTCTGGTAGTTTTGTGTATGGTTCCTTAAGGCGTTTTGGAGGACCTCCGAAAATTCATATGATATGTAGTTTTACCACATTTTTGCTCAGAAACACTGGGTTCGCCCTTGGAGGCGCACGAGAGAGTTATCGAAATATATCTTATCGAAATATATCCATGTGGAGTCTTGTTTTGAAGAATTTCTTACCAGGAACACCATGGTGCAATTGAATTTTAATTATGATATTTTTTTATAAAGTATACCTGTATTAATTAATAGAAAAACATGTCCAAATACAAGTACACCGAAAAAGGATACGTAGGACAGCTGTCCAACCTATATTATACGAGAAAGTAAACTGGCTGCATTGGCTGCCGGCGAAGACCGCCGACACCAGCCGACGCCGCCAAATCTAAATCACCAGAAACCGGAGGAAACCACCGGCGTTGAGGTGGACTGCAGCAAACGCTCGATCTCACGGAAGCGAAGAAGTCTTTGAGCGCCCATCCGTCAGGATCACAATCTAGATTGAAACGACGAGAGTGGTGCTGACGATGGCATCCGTCGTCGCGGTGAAGCCAAGCTCGCTCAATCCCGATCCGTGCCGCCGGTAGATCGCGTCCGATCCACCGCACTCCATCTTGCCGCCATGCCCTCAGCCGCCACCGTATCCTTGACCTTAGACGCGGCACGAGCACCGCCGCTCCGCCGTGACGACGAAACAGCAGCCGCCGCAGACTCCTACACCACCTCACAGGCCTCTCATCGTCACCGGAGTAGTCGACGACGAGGTGGACGAAGACCGGGGGGACTTTATTCCACCATGGCAGCGCCGCCTCCTCCACCAAGCTCGCGCCGCCGGAAAACCTAACCCTAAAAACTTGATCCACTGGAGAAACTTATTAAAAACAATGGATCCCCACTCCCTTTAGCCTCCGGCGAGATGCCGAAGGGGAAGGGAGGGGGACCAACGACGATGGCGGAGGGGGCGGGCGGCGGCGGCTCACAATCGATAAAGAAAATTAAAGGGAACATCAACAAGAAGTTAATTATGATACTTGGTTTAGGTGCTATGACTTTTTTTCTATTTCAAAATGAAATAGCTAGTGGCTGATGACATCACCCGATGTAAGATGACATCACTTTTTTGAAATACTCTAACCTGATTGAAGGGGACCTTCTGAGTGGGTCTTTACAATATAGGAGTATAGAGATTGCCCCTATTCTCTCATAATCTTTTGGGTCTTTCACTAAAAAAAATCTTTTGGTCGAAAATGGTTGGTGCGTGTGCTTGAGTAGTATAGCCTTTAAACAAAAGTCACGAGTTTCAAATCCTTGTTAGTGTAATTTTAAATGAAACAGTTATTGCTTGTTCATATTTCACGTTAGAGACCCAAAGAGAGTCTCCACGCCGTCATGGGGGTGTTGAACTCAATACAAACTAGCAAAGCTGGATCAAACGAGTCACGTTACAAAGAGCACAATGTACAATTTGGTGCGGTGACAAATTAACAGTTTTTTCTAAGGCTTAACCCCAAGATTGCGTCCGGTTAGAAAACTAGAAAAGCTCGATCAGGTTTCCGAGTTCCCGACCGTCTAGTCTAACCCGCACGGGAGGTCGATCGGGAGCCGGCCGCCGCGTTGTCCGTCCCTGAGCCTGAGCGCGGCTAGCAGTACTGTCTCGCCCACCTGAGAAAAGTTGCTTTCTCGTGGGCTCGTGTAAATGGGAAGCACTGAAACGATGTTTAATGGTGGTGGGAAAGCTCACCTGAAGTCTGAACTCTGGAGAGCGCACATGAATGAGCACGTACCAGTAATCAGTGATTCAGCAATGCATGCATGCGTGGATACGGCTATAAGCATCGATCATCAGAAGCTTGTCCATAGCGTGCTGTTGTTGCACCGATCCATGAAAAAAATGGCAAAAAAAAAGGCAGAAAGAACCGAGGAAACATGCGTAGAATATGAGATTTGCTATATTTCAGATGCGCATCTGAAATATAATGTTTTTTAGGCAACAGTGATAACTATTACTATTGTTCTCGCAAATGATTAACACAGTCGCTGCTACTAGCATGTATCCTAGACAGTCAGATGGATCGCCTGAACATTCAGGCGACTAAGAGGGAGGAAAGGTGGTAGAACATAATATGAACATGCCGGTTTGAATTCTTTTTTAAAGTATAGATGTACTATCCACAAGTTTGGAGCTCCATATGGGTCGCCCCCACACCCTGCCATGTCTCGCAGTAGCCCTGCCCCCTCCAAAGCTATAGTCCTCACCTACCTTGGTACCATGTACACCCATTATCGCTGCTTTTTGCACCATCGAATCTTGCCTCAGGTAGGCTCAACCTCAGGTGCAATGTGAGTGAGCATCTATGAAGGTACCACCGCAAAAGCGGGCAATGACGTGAAGAGGAGTGGCGCTCGGTGGCACGGGTGGGTCGGATGAGCGACGTGAGCTGCGATCGGGCAAACAAACGAACAATGACACCATTTTGCGAGGGGCAAACTCATGATTCATTTATATGGTACGAGCGTGCCCTTGAATCTAGAGGTATTTCTCCTACAAGGATGACTCTGCCCCACCGACTCCACAACCAAACACTAGGATGAAGTGGGATATTCTAGTTCATCCCTATGATGCCACCAAACCAAATTAACACGTCCTAAGAATAACAATTGAAACATCCTAGGAAAAAGAAAAATTAACTACAACTCAAATTTCCCTATGATGTTTTGACTTGAAATGACTCCTCACTCCTCAATAATAGTTTAGGCTCACTTGTAATGGAATAGTAACATCATAACCTCCACATCAATCAACATTTTAGTTCTCTTATTACAATAGATGCACATATAGTAAAAGTAAGATTGTAGTTCTCTAGGAACAAAAGTTGAAGATAGCAATCCGTTGCTTTAGCATCCACTGCTAAAACTCCTACCATGGCAGGCAAAAACCCTATAGTTATCGCCAAAGCCTAGAAAAACTTCGACACAAGATCCCAGTTCTCCACCTCCGTTGTTATAATTTGGGCTTAAGTTAATATTTATCCAACATAAGGAGAAATATGTTAGTAAAAAAGTTATTAAGTTTATTCTCTATGAAGTACTATCACTATGTACATGAAAAAAATAAATAGTGATGGTAGTTGAACCACCCAAGATACATCACTAATGATAAGCCAAAAGTAGCATGTGACAATTACTACCTACCACTACTATAGGATCAAGGATACTAACTAGAGGGGGGTGTTTCGGGTTCGGGTATTTGAGATCTGGGTCCGAGTATTTAAGGTATGTGTAATGGGTAACAGTTAATGTGCCCCGGCCTAGGTGGGTGAAATATGCAATTTCAACTAAAAACACAAACACTAGGTATTTGTTAGAACCATAAGTGAGTCCTAAAAATATTGCTCTTTGTATCTAGGAAACGATTTGCAACCTAGGGTGTCAAGCAATCGAACATCTCTTAAAGCATATTACTCAAACTAACTTGTAAGAAGGTAAATTGGGCATGGGTTTATCCAACATTGACGTATCGATGACTTGCGTTCATCCCTAATCCACATTGAGGTGGATTCAATGTTCATCACTCCTCTATTATAGCTGACTACAATCAAATTAGCACCCCATCCATATCTCAATTCCACTAGAGTCGCTCTTTAGCACTTCAGCGGGGTGAACACAAGAATACCTCATAAATCACTTCTAAAGCACCTTTACAATCTTCTTCGAAGTGCTTCAATGGAACCACGAGCTCTAAGCTATTTAGGAGGAGGCAACCTCTAAGAGTAATTAGCCAATTATGCTTAAGTCTCCGTAGTGCCACAATGATCTAACCTTTTATGCAATGCACTATAGAGTGCTTTCAATCCCACCAAAGATGCAATCCCAAGCAATGTATATGAGCACCATAACTTCCGATGTTATCAGTCACCCACCGCCAAATGAATAAAATGATGCCAAAATACTTGCAAAAAAGAATTTTTTTAGTCCTATGTGGCTAATCACACATGGTCATAAGTCATAAGACAATTTTTCTCGTGAAATCCGCTCCCATGCATTCTCAAGGATTCAAAACCTCAAGCCTCACGCAACCCGTATTTCTAGAGGCGGTCCATATAAAATTCCTCCTAAAATTCAACCTCTAGTAGATGTTGATAAGTCGTTCGTCTTTAAAAATGTTTTTTTTTATTTTCATTAATAAAAAAATCTTTACTAACCGTCGTTTGTTAGCTGGCTTTCTTAAATGACCTTTCTAAGCCTCACGCGGCTTTCTAAAGGCAGTTCATATTAATGCCTCTTCTGGAATTCAATCTCTTGTAGATGTTGGTAAGATCGCCCGTCTTTAAAAATATTTTTTATTTTCAACGATCAAAAAATGTTTTATTTTTAGGAGCAGCGAAAAATGGCATTACTGACGTTGTTAGTTGGGTTTCTTAAATGGCATTAATAGGATGGGTTGGCTGAAATACACAACCGCTTATAAGAAAATTAGTGCGTCTCTAGTTAAAAATCATTTTTTTAATTACAAATGCGCGCGTCTTTTGTATAAACTTTATAACACACCAGCATGGAATACATTACTACTGTTTACTGGTTCGTACAGTAGTAGAGACCGTTGACACATTAAACAACACTGTGGAGGCACGTACGTACTACATCTATATATATTCGATCTTCTCTGTGCAGACCCAGCGCATATCACATGCAGCGCATTTGCGGATCCGATCCGCCTTCATGTGGGAGCGCACGGACGAATGTTCTTCCAGTTCCTAAAGCGCTTTGCTTGATTAGTGGATTTTGTTCCTGCCGCGCGCATTTGCATTTGCAAACTGCAAGCAAGCAGCGTAGTACAAGCTAGCTAGTGAGAAGCCATGACCGAGTAGCGCCTCAGCTGGTTTGGGCTCTTCGTACAGGTTACCTTTCCTCCCCACGCTCACGCACACACATGCACGCATGCAGCAGCCAGCGGCCGGCTAGGAAACGTGCAGACAATGGCAGCAGACGGCGCTGTGGCTCTCTGTGAGAGCTTTCTGCATATCTTTCAGTGCTACGAGACGGTACAGATCAGACAGGGGTATCTCTAGCCAAGACAGACAAGGGGATGCAGAGGCGATCAGCTAGACCGAGAAAGAAAAGCCATCCTGGCACTGAAAACCATGCGCGCGTCCGCATCTGTTTCCATGCCATCACTATTCCCTAGCTGGTCCGTCTCCTACCTCCTCCTCCTCCTGAGGAAGCGTTTCATCATTTCAGCTGGAGACGTCGATGCAGAGAGAGAGAGAGAGAGAGAGAGAGAGAGAGAGAGAGAGAGAGAGAGAGGCTCAGGCTCTCTGATGTCTGGCGTACATGATTGTGCGTGTTATTTTGGACTACTAGTGCGCCATTGCAGAGCCGCAACAGTGTGTCCTGGGAGTTTTGAAGTTTTATCTCTAGTGCGCGTTGTATTTCCCACGGCCACCCCTCAACTCGTATTTCAGCGTCCAGCAGTTCATTGTCCCCGACCCAGATTCTTCCACCTGGTTTCCCACTTCCAACACCACTCCTGGCCGCTTCCATTTGGCTCCCTCCACCCCTCGATCCAACAGCGCCAGCTCAAATCGGCCATGATCCCTACTGAAAAAGGCCGCATGAGAGACCTCAGTGGTTTAGTTCTATCGAAAAGATTATTACGTACTCGAGAAACAGAATTAATTCAATTTGGTGATATATATTGCAGTCGTCGTTGAATTTAGTTGTGAGTTGTGACAGGTATCATGCATGCATGCATGCATGCAATCGACCCTTATCTTTGCTGGCTACTGAATGTCTGCCTGACCTTTACAAAGGGCATCATCAACTTGCTTTCCATGAGCGATATAATGTTTTTTCCAACAAGATCCAATGGGAAGCAAACACCGAAAGATTCCATGCACGTCACAGTAAGCTACTATCAGCTGGCCCTCGTCTTCGTCGTCTCTGCTGCTTGGATTTGCCTAATGGCTAGCTACCTCTCCGATCCTTCCTGCTGCTCACCGCGCGCAGGACTGGAACACACTAGGCATGCAGCACAGGATCGATCGATGGAGATAGCTATTGAAACGAAGACCATCTCATCACGTGAGTTCAGGCTAGCTAGCTAGCTAGAGGAAGACGTCCATTGCCATGTCGTGTTGGCGCCGCCGCAGCAGCATGGCGTCGTCCGCGCCGTCAAGGGGCGGCTCGTCGCCGCCCTCTGTCACGACGGAGGACATGTAGCTGCAGGCCACCTCGGGGCGGGCCACTGCAGCGGCGTCCATGTCCATCAGCTGCGGCGGCCGCGCGCGGAACTTGTGGCGGCAGCCGAGGCAGGTGATCTGGAGGAGCGTCGCGTTCACCTGGCGCACGGCGTGCTCCCGGAGCGCGTGGGCGCGGCTCAGCTCCACCTGCGCCTGCCGCCGCATCCGCTTGGCGCTCGCCAGCTCCTGCTCGGCAAGCTCCGCGTGCCGCTTCGCCTGCGCGCGGGCCTCGTCCGCCGCCGCCTTCTCCGCCACAGCTTGCCGCAGCTGCTCCCGCGCCTCCTCCTCCTTCTCCCTCGCTGCGGCCAGCATCACCTCGTCGCCACGCTCGCCCGCGTCCGCGAAGCCGATGGACAGCTGCAGCTGCATGGCAGCGGCGTGGCTCTGTGGAGGAAAGGGCGGAGTGCGTGGCGCGCCGCTGCAGTACGGCGGCATGAGCTGCAGCTCGAGGTTGTGCCCGTCGCGGTGGTGGTGGAGGTGGTGGTCCGATGGCGGCGTCCGCGGCGACGGGACTTGGTCGAACCGGTGGAACGCGGCGGTCGTAGGGCTTGGAATCGTCGCCGGTGCCGCCGGACCGGGCCAGGCCATCGGGCTGATGACAATGTCGCTGGATGGGCTGGTGCTCGACGCCGTCGTCCTCGACAGTGACATGGCCCGCGGCGCCTGCTGCTGCTGCGACCCGGCACTAGCTGCAGCCACACCCACAGTGGCGTTGCCCCCGCCACTGGCCACCGGCGGCAGCGAGGCGTCCGCCCGTGCCCGCCCGGCGTTGCAGGTGTCCTGGTGCTCTATGAAGCTCTCCACCCTGCACATTGGATGGAGTCATGGAGACATCATCAGATGAGCCTGTGAACACTAATAATCATCTCAGCTAGGACGTGTACGGAGTACAGCGCTAGCTCCCGGCCTGCCAATAAGCAAACACTCCCGGCCGGCCGTATCATCTGGAAACAAAAAAAGAAAGGGAACATTTTGGCTACTAGTAGTAGTACATGAGTGCAAAGAGATCGACCAAGGATATATGCGTGCATGGCCGCGTGAACTCAACTCAAGAACAAAAGCCAAGAGCGTAAGCAGAGAGACTTTATTGCATGTGTGTGAGCGTGAGACGACGATGAAGGCCCGTTTGGTTCATCGCCACATAATTGGAAGCAACTGTTGCGGCGCCTAAGATTTGTTGGCTGAAACTCTCGCCGCAGCCTGCCGCAGCCTTCGCGAACTTTTGAACTGAGAATTGATGCCGCCGTATCCAGCTGATGGCGAGCCGCAGCTTTGGCGAGCTGTCCGTGGCGGAGAACCAAACGGGCCATAACGTCGCTGCTGCTAGAGGATCCAAAGAGAGAGGCCGGCCGGTCGGCTGGCCTCGGAGTCAGCTTGTCAGGCTTGGAGTTTTGGGCCCTGGCGCTGGCGGGGCTGCGCTGCGCCGTGCGGCCATCGAGTGGCGCGCCAAGACGACGCTGCCTTTGCCGCCGCAGCGCGGGCACAAAGCCGAAAGCCCGAAACCCCCCTGCCTATCGGGAACACATGCCGAGCCATGGAAGCAATAGGAAATAGCGAGAGAAAGCCCACCACCGAGATCGATGCCCACGACACACGGCACGGCACACGCACGCACGCACACAGAGGAGGGCGCGCTGCCCTCGGGAATTGTGCTCTGATCCGGCCTCACTTTCCTTTCCCCGTTAATGCCGCAATAATAGCAGACATCCCAACCCAAAAGGAGAGGCGGAGCCGGCGCCGCGCCGCCGGCACTGTACAGTGTGATGTAATAGCCCATAGCCTCGGCCCCAACGGCGCGCAGCTAGCCGGTGATGAACATGAACCAACAGACGGAACAAAAACGAAAGGGAGAGAGAAAAAAAAAGCTTATTCTGATTTTTAAAGGATTTTCGAATAATCTTATTAGTATCGAGATGCTGCTGAGAGCCAAATGACTTGGGGAAGTTGGTTACCGGGAGAAGACGCGGCCGCAGTCGCAGGAGTGGCCGCGGGTGCCGCAGGTCTTGAGGTGGGCCTTGTAGTCGGAGTGGACGGCGTAGGCCTTGGAGCAGCGGGCGCAGGCCCACTGGCGCTGCCCGCTGTGCTTGCGGCGGAAGTGCTTCTTGATGCCGACGAGATCGCCCAGCGCGTGGGAGGGGTCGTGGTGCAGGCAGCTCGGCTCCGGGCACACGAACACCCGCTTCCGCGCCGCCTCCCCGGCCTCCCGCTTCAGCAGTTTCCACGGCACCTTGTGCCGCCGCCGGTGCATCTGCAGGTTCTGGTCGCGCTGGAACCCCTGCCCGCAGATCTCGCACACGTACCGGTCCGACTCCAGCAGCGTCCGCGGCGACAGCGACACCACCTCCGCGTCCGGGTCTGCAGCCATTGCGCTACCGCGTTAAGTTACTACATGTTGCAGAATGGATGGATCGATCTCGGAGTCTGCACCGAGCTTACTACTAGCTACCTACCATGCATGTAGCCAACATAGAGACTGGAGATCGACGGCTGTCTCGGGATCGATTTGCTTACCTGGTGTGCCGGCGGGCCGGCGCTTCTTCTTCGTCGTGGCGGCGGCGGCCGTGCATGTGGCGATCTGCAGCGAACGGAACGACTCCGGCGTCGTGTCGTCGGGAGGTGAACCGGCCGCGGGGGCGCAGAAGCCCAACATGGGTGACGGCTAGGCGATCTTAGCTTGGTGAAGAACAGCTACGCTAAGAATAGTACGGACTACGGAACAAGAAGAAGAGCCAGAGAACTTGCCCCTTTCCCCGCCCCCTCTACTTCTGCTTTGATCAGGCGATGGAGACGGAATGGGATGGGGATTAGATTGGACGTATATATAGCCGCCGAGCGGCAGAGGGGAGAAGAAGAGATCAACAACCAGATGGGGGAACAAAACAATAAACGAGTGAGAAAGAGAGAAGTGAATACTGATGAGTACTAGCAGTATAATAATTACAACTCAGATTGTGCTGGGAGAAGGAATTAAGGAGAGGGGTGGTGGTAGGAAGAAGGGGTCTTGGTGTTGGCTTTTGTGGAGAGCTGCTACAGAGACAGCACCAAACGAGAGAGAGAGAGAGAGAGAGAGAGAGAGAGAGAGAGAGAGAGAGATGCAACTTTCCACGCTTGCTTTAGGTTTTAGCAGCTTTCTTTACGGCCGGGGTTATATGAGAAGGAAGGGGAAAAGCTGGAGTTGGTAGTGTAGTGCTGCTGGGTTTGCATTGTGCCCTGTCCTTGCAGTTGCAGCAGCTTAGAGTACAGGAACAAGATATGGAGATGAGCAATGAATCACGCATATGATAAAAAGACCTTTTTGCTGCATGGAAAGATAGTTTAGATGCGTTTACACACATATAAAAGATGGATGCCCTGTTTGTTTGTTTGTTTGTTGGCTTGGGTTATTATTGGAGAGGGAATTGGATGGACGCTTGGAGTTTTTGGCTACTCAGCTACACGGATCTAAATAATATATGAGATAGTCAAGGGGGCTTCATTTATTTGACAGAAACTGGGTTCATAATCCCTTTTTATAGGCGCACTGCCTATATAGGTGTTAGACTTCATTTTTTTTTTGAGTAAAAGCAGTGTTGGGATGAGTTCAGTTAAGCAGTAAAAAAGGATTCCAGCTTCAAGAGAATCACACATGTAAAATGGGTGGGTCGAAGTAGTGGTTCAATTTCAGTGTGGTCCATGAGGAACTGTCTAATCCATAGCTGCAGCACTGTTGCTAGCTAGCTAGGACTGCAGATATTTTCCTAATGAAAACCGATAATATAATGGCGCGAAAACACTGTATGCCTCAGTTCTCCTGTGCCTCTCTGGAATACTTTTTTGTCTGCTATATTACTTGTAAATTATAATTGTTTTATACTAAGTCTATTTTCTTTTAAATTTTACCAATTTTTAGAAAACAATATTAATACCTATAAGTTCACGCAATACCCCATCAAAAAATGTTTTTTAAGAATTCAATGGAAATAATTTTATATGGTGTATACATGCATGGTAGATTATTCTGTAAATTTGGTTTAATTTGCGATTTGGTTTAGACAAAACGAACTATATAATTTGAAACAGCAGAAACAACCAAGATTGTGGGGGCGGTTAATTGCGTTACCGTACGTGCTATCCAGTACAGCCGCTTCTATATGCATGGATTTCAGTTGGTAGTTTACACTGTTGGCCGGTTCCGGATGTTCCTTTATCTACACATCAAAGAACTCTTGCAGCTCTCCTGCATATGTTCTGAAAAGAAGACATTAAGGAGCTTGTCGTTGATCCGGTATGGCAGTTGTATATAAAATATAAATATTCAATAGTGCAAAAGCAGTTTCCTCTAAAAAACAATGCAAAAAGCAGCCATGTCTGGACAATCGATACGGCACATAGGGCTGAAAACGGTCGGAAACGATCGGTAGGAGGTCAAATCACTTTCAGTTTCATATTGTTTTCTCGAAAATGAAATCGATATGATATTGTCGGTAGCGAGAACGGTATCGATATTCCGATAAATTCGGAAACGAATTTATTCGATCAAAAGTATGTCGATAATGATCGAAAATTATGAAAGCGGTATCTAAAATATAATAATAATTAATTAACACACCAATCTGCATAGCGTGACATACTGAGATCAAAGACTTAAGACAATAATAATAATTATGTCTCAGAAGCACACAAATTACACAACCGTAGTCACAACCTCACAAAGTAATGTGCTGGAGTGCTGTGCTAGCAGTGTGCTAGAGTCCATCGTACGTGTTGTGCTAGTGTGCTGGAGTCGATCGTGATCGTGAAGCAAATATATAGTGATCTACAGCGGGCAGCCGGCACTCCGGCAGCGGCGGCAGGTGCCTCGTAAGGCTGGGGCGCTCAGCGGGATTGCCCAATATGGGCCTGGCCTGGGGTGCTACACTGCTACATGCTCGAGAAGTGGAGAACGCTGGCCCATGGACTTCAATTCTATCGGTAATTACCGACGAAAATTACTGGTTGCATACGATATTTCTCGAAAACGATCGGAAGAGTGCTGAATCACTTTCGTTTTCATTATCGAATTATTTTTCTGTTCTCGCTTCCATTTTCTCGGTTACCGTCACCGTTTCCGTTTTGGGAGAAAAATCGGTGATTTCTCAAAAACGATTTCCGATAATCGAGAATTACCGTTTTCGTTTTCAGCCCTAACGGCACAGTGCTAGCAGTACTTCATTAAGCTATTAGCTTGTTTTGTATGTTCTTCAATAAACAAGGATTTTTCTCATATCGTGATTAGCACCCAAGACCCTACTGCCTCTGAGTTTGTCATTCTCCCCAGAAGGATTCGGCCGGTCTGTCCGAGTTTATTGACAAAGAGGAATGGTGGGTTTGGAAGCTTGTGCGATCGATAATCCAGAGCTAATAAATTGTCACCCTATTTTAAATTATAAGACATTTTGACTTTTCTAGATATGATATATATTATGTCTAAATATATATATAGTAAAAATAATATATTTAAAATATTTTGTAATTTAGAACGGATTTAGTACAGATCAAGTTATATAGAACAACATGCATGTCATCTGCCGTGCATGCCAATTGAGTAGCTTGCTTCCAGATGGAAGGTTTTCTTGCGCCCGGAGGCCGAGCTATAAGCTGTCTCCAGGGTTTCCATCCATGGTATACCTGGCTCCATGATCCGAACACCAAAAGGGGTGACATTTGCGGTTTAGGGCTCTAATTCCTAGATCTCTGTAGATTGATTTGGTTTTAAAATAATTAAAATGCTTGTGTAGTGAAGTGCGAATCGTTTCTTTAAGATGAAGCAAGACTAGAAGTCCAACTGCCTTTTGTACATATCCTTGTCTTTTTATTACTCGGATATGAGACGCATAAGAGTCCAAATTTCACCGATGAAAAGCATCGATCAATGCAAGTAGCCTTTTGCTTAGCACGTACTTACTCCATCCAAAAAAAGTGCAATTTTAGATCTGATCCAAGTTATTTTTTTCTGAAGTTCAACTAAATTTATAAACAATAATTTCAACCTTTATGCCTCCAAATAAGTTTACTTTAAAAGTATATTCCATAATTAATTTAATGTAACTTATTCACTATGATCAATGTTAGTACTTTTTATACATGTTTACTCCCTCCGTTCTTAGTTATAAGACGTATTTATTTTTTTTATACATCTATTTTGCTATGTATCTAGATAAAATGTTATTTCTAGATATATAGCAAAATAAATGTAACAAAAAAGCTAAAGCGTTTTATAATTTGGAACGGAGAGAGTATTAAATTTAAAAATCTTTGACTATCAAAAAGTAAGAAGTGCACTCTTTTTGGATGGAGAGGCTATGTATAGGTCAATGTGTGTTTGTGTGCCTCCACCTCTATTCTTATCGCTTACCCTTTTATATTTTATATAAAAAAAGACAAACTCCAACTATCCATTTGGAAATGATGGAGAACTAAACTATGGTAAGCATAAAATGTTCTAACATCATGCAAACCAAGTATACATGATGACCGACTGTCGGATACCTGAGAATAGGGTACCCTGACATCGCACTTCGCGAAAACAAAACCACCCTGTAATCCTCCCTCCAACTCGAAAGCTCTCCGCCCCGCTCCGTCCGAGGGTGACTCCTCACCCTCGGGGGCTCTCCGCCTCGTCCGAGCCAGGGCGACGTCATCTGTGGCGCCGTCTACCCTTGAGGGCTCTCCGCCCCGTCCGAGGGTGACGTCAGCACCCTCGGGGGCTCCCGCCTCGCCCGAGCTAAGGCGACGACATCCGTGGCGCCATCTACCCTTGGGGGGCTCTCCGCTCCGTCCGAGGGTGACATCAGCGCCTTCGTAGGCTCTCCGCCTCATCCGAGCCAGGGTGACGTCATCCGTGACGTCACCCCCCTCGGAGGCTCTGCTTATAGTCAAAAGGTTCACAGTACGCTCGTCCTTAGGGATGGGGCTTCAAGGCGTGAACCACCATGCCTACCCCTGTAGACTCCCTATGGTACAAGCTCCTGTGCTGCCTAACCGCCGATTGACACTCGCCATGCTCGCGCCATGCATTCGCTGGACACTTGAACAAGAATCGGTGCGTACTCGACCCTGTACGACGGAACGCAGGGGTGCCTGACCCTGTGCTGCCAACCCCCGCCCATGCCCTAATCAAGGAACAGGGACGTCCTCGATTACGAGACGCATGGCTACAACTCCCTCAAGGACGAACAGGGCTCCGACGGCGTGTCTACAAGCGCAATCTTCCCCAGGAAGGAAGGCGAACTAAAGCCCGAAGCACTCCCAAGTCAGCAGCCTGTACCGGGCCCACGCTCTCTCCCCCTCTCCGCTTTGTATGCTGCCATCTCTCCCTACGTATAAAGGGGGAGAATGGACCCCCAATCTCGGGCTCTTGACATTCTGAACACACACACGCTCATTCGCATTCACGCGAACACACACCAGAACCAAGAACACCATACGCACGAGACCTGGGAATCGGCTTCCCTCTCTCCATTGCTTGTAGCTCCCCTCTACGAGCACCCCCGCGCTGGGTAACACGATCTCGCAACAAACTGGACGTAGGGCGTTCGTGCCCGAACCAGTATACATCCTTGTGTCCTCCTAGCGCAACCATCCGATCTTCGACACGCTTAGAAATTTACTAGTTGGCAGTCTAGACCTGCCATTTTAGACACCGACAGTTGGCGCGCCAGGTAGGGGTTGAACCTACGGCCTTCTACTTAGGAAACAAGGACACAAGGATGTATACTTGTTCAGGCACGAACGCCCTACCTCCAGTTCGTTGCGAGATCGTGTTTACCCAGCGCGGGGGGTGCTCGTAGAGGGGAGCTACAAGCAATGGAGAGAGGGAAGCCGATTCTCAGGTCTCGTGCGTATGGTGTTCTTGGTTCTGGTGTGTGTTCGCGTGAATGCGAATGAGCGTGTGTGTGTTCAGAATGTCGAGAGCCCGAGATTGGGGGTCCATTCTCCCCCTTTATACGTAGGGAGAGATGGCAGAATACAATGCGGAGAGGGGGAGAGAGCGTGGGCCCGGTACGGGCTGCTGACTTGGGACTGCTTCAGGCTTCAGTTCGCCTTCCTTCCTGGGGAAGATTACGCCTGTAGACACGCCGCTGGAGCCTTGTTCGTCCTTGAGGGAGCTGTAGCCATGCGTCTCGTAATCGGGGACGTCCCTGTTCCTTGATTAGGGCATGGGCGGGGGTTGGCAGCACAGGGCCAAGCACCCCCGCGTTCCGTCGTATAGGGTCGAGTACGCACCGATTCCTGTTCAAGTGTCCGGCGAATGCATGAGTTCCTCCGGGACTATATCCGTCGCTTCTCCTAGCAATGCACGAAGCTCCCGACCATGCCGACGTGGACGTGGTTGGCGCATTCCTCGCGGGCACCACCTGCAAGGAGTTGGTCCACGAGCTGGGCCGTAGCAACCCTCGCACCACCGAGCGCCTCCTCTACATCACCACGAGCTACGCGTCGGGAGAGGAGACAATCGGTGAAATCTTCCCCTCCGACAAGGGGAAGGGCAAGAACGCGGATGACGCCGGCGAAGGCGCCTCTAACCGCGCGCAAGCCCGAAACAAGAAGAAGGGCAAGCCGCAGCGCGGCAGCGGCAACAACATGGTCGCAGCGTCAGATCGCAAGACCCATCGTCCCCAGAGCGGGAAGAAGGGAGGGCGGTTTGACAACATGCTTACCAAGCCATGCCCATATCACAACGTGCCAGTCAAGCACACACTCCAGGAGTGTGACATGATGGCCAGGTACCTCTCGGCCGTCCCCAAGAAGGACGACCAGCCGAAGCAGCCGAAGGGCCACGGCGGGGACGGGGGTCGCGAAGACTCCTACCCCCACGTTAACAAGTGCCTCATGATCTTCGGGGGTCGGAGGCCTACAACTGTAAGTGTCGGCAGAAGCTGGAGCGGCGCGAGGTCTTCGTAGCCGCCCCGGCGACCCCGATCTTCCTCGACTGGTCGGCGTCCGACATCACGTTCGGCCGAGACGATCACCCGAGCCACGTTCCCCAACTGGGCCTATATCCACTCGTCGTGGACCCGATCATAGGGAACGTGCGCTTCACCAAGGTATTGATGGACGGGGGGGGGGGGGGCAGCAGCCTCAACATCATGTACTAGAACGCCTTCGAGGCACTGGGGATCGACAAGTCCTCGAAGCGGGCCATAGCCTCGTCGCGCTCTTGGCGGTTGTTGTCGTGCTGGAACCGTATTGTGTTGCGCTCCTCCTTCATGGACGCCAACGCTGAAGCAACCCAACGCCGTTCCTGAGCCTCGACGTCACGCTCGGCCGTCAGGCGCTCGACCTCAACTTGACGCGCAGCACGCTCGGCTTCCAGTGCCTTGCGGGCACCTTCGGCGTCGGCACGAGACTCGTTCCGCTCACGACCGAGACGCTCGGCGTCGGCGACACTCCTGTGCGCCCATGCCTGAGCACCTTCAGCCCTCTGCTCTGAGGCGCCCAGCTGCTCCTCCAACTCCGCCACGCGCCGGCAAGCCGTGACAAGCTCCTCGGCCACGGTGGCTTCCTCGGCAGACGTCCACGACCCGGGAGCCCACCGGATAGCCTCGCGACGAAGGAACTCCGACTTGTCGACACTCATCGCCATCAGGATCTGCATGCTGGGAGACGTCAAGGAATCGACAAGAAAGGACAAGCAAAAACTTACGATCGACGGCCCCTCACATTGCCATGGTGGGATAGGTCGTCGGAGAGTGCCGCAACCGCCCTCTGGATCAGCTCTACTCCGTGCGCGACGAGGTGCTCATGCTCCCGACGGGAGTCCACCACACGGTTCCAGTGGCAGAGCTCGCGCTAGTCGTCCAACATGAACACCGGTGCGCCCAGGTTCTCCTGGTCAACCCAGGCGAGCCGTTCACCGTCCCCAAAGGAAAGCCGGTCAGGACGGAGATGGCGCACGGCCCCAGGGGTGGCGTCCCCCCAGCACCAGCCACCTCGCCCGCCGAGGTCGCACCGGACTGGGAAAGAACGTCTTTTGACGCACGAGCGACCGCTACCTCCTCCTTAGTGAACGACCGAGAGCACACCGCTGTTGGCACAAATTATCATCAAAATTTATATAATTAAATAATGCCAATAGACTCAGGATCAAGGATAAACAAACACAACATGAGCATATTTTATCAAATAACCAGTTCCACATGTCCATGGAGTATTTGATTGCAGGAATAAAGAAATGGAGCAAAGGAGGCCCAGTGGGACCCACATAGGGGGTTGGCTGACCACCATGTGGGCCCACCAGGCCACCTCCCTCAGCCATGATCCATGTGAAGCAATCCAGAGTGATTCCCAGCCCCTGGATCACTCTGTGTTTTCTCTCAACGGTCCACAAACAAAGCACATGGATCCATGGGCCCACACCAAGAGATCAACACGACAAACACTTCAGAATGACTAACCTCAAGTACATGACAAGTGGGGCCAACACCAGGAAGGACGTGGTGGGCCAGAGACCCCTAAGGGGGGTCGGCCGACTACCCCCTAGGCCCACCTGGCCCCCACTCAGTCCCTGACCAGTGGGACCACCACCAAAAGGCTAAGGGGTGGCCCACTGGCCATAGGGGGGGGGGGGTCGGCCGACCACCCCCTAGGTCGGTTGGGTCCCACTCAACCGCCATATCAAATTGCACATGTTGGAAATCCAAGCCATCCATTCTAGGCGGTTGTATGACGGTTTGATCCAAGGGATGAGGTTTGATGCTCCTTGGATCGATGACATGGCACTAGAGTAGCCCCCACTCCATCCTCCACTATAAATAGAGGCCTAGACCTCCCTCTCTGATCATGATGTAATCCATACAAGCCACTGTTGTTATCAAGTGGAGATTAGTCTAGTGGGTGTTCTCTAGTGTGGGAGTTAGAGTTGAGTTGAGCTTCGCTCGGGTTTTCCGGATATTGTCTTCCTGGAGAATCTAGTATAAGCTCTTCTATCTTTTCTCTTTTGTAAGACTTTACTTATTTAATGCAATATTCCTTCTTTACTTTACTTAGTCTTTACTTTGTGCAATATTATACTTGCTATAGTATTGTTGTGGTTTATCTTGTCAATTAGTTGTTATAAACTAAATTGAGATCCTTGTGGCCTTTCCTGTATGCGATCATCACCCGTCCTAGGGTACTCTAGTTGACCGTATACACGATTAGAGTAGTAAGAATAAGTGTAAGCGTGGTGCTTATACTTAATCTTGCCTTTGGTTATCTCTTGTTGCACGGATTGTTTGTGGTAGCTAGCAAGAGGTGTCAACCTTGTCTAGTCGTTGTATTCCACCACGTGTTTATAGGCAAGTTCTTAAAAGATAAGGCTCCCGTAAGAAGAGGGCGCGGTCCGGTAGGAGTTTTTTCCTTCTACTGATCTATCCCCTCGCCTAGCATACTTGTATTGAGGAATCAATGAAGTTTGTCTCAACTAAGTGCCATAGTTAAGTCCACAGAGGTAGAGTTGGAATCATAGGAACCCTTTTGACTCTCTCGTTGTCCTCCCACATAGTTATACTCATTAGTCATCTCTTACTTATCTTTACTAGTTTGTTACATCATCATTACCTTCCTATCATTATATCATTTACCCCCTTACACTAGTTGGTGCTAAATTGAGGTGATCTCTAGGATCTCTCTTTTATTATTATTTCTAGCTTCGCTTTCCCTTGGGAGAATATAAATTACGATACCTCGGAATACTCCTGGGTGAAGTGCTACAACGGTATAATCTGTGCGCTTGCGGATTTATCCAATAGTCATAAGAAATACCAACAAGATTTCTGGCGCCATTGCCGGGGAAAGCATAGCCTAGAAATTTTAATAAAATTGAATCCAGAGTTTACTATCAAATTAGTTATCAAATAGTTGTAGGTGCTTACCCCTTGCCTTTGTCTTTCTTAATTGTGAAGCAAGACATTGTATGATTGAGTTCCAGTTTCGAGCAACTATACTTGAAAATCCTAAGAGTTTCCAAAGAAACTCTAGACATCGTCTAGTGTCTCCTCGAAAGCCCACCGCAGACTCGGATCCACTCAAGTAAGGATGCTCCACTTCATTTGTCAAGCAAGCTATGGCTCAAGAGGCTATCTTTGACTTCTCGGCTCCTTCATTCGCTCATGTGGCCCAAGGACCAGACGGTAACACAGGGGGTGCTACCTTCGAGCTGCAGCCAACTTTGATCAACTTAGTGCAAGCCAACCCTTTTTGCGGGAAGTCCCATGAGGTGCTAGTGCACATCTCCAACACTTCTTGGAGGTAAGTGGCACCATTTCCATTAAGAATGTGGCACCAGATTTCCTTCGCCTTCGCCTTTTCCCCTTCTCACTACTCGGGAAGGCGAAGCAATGGTTCTATGCTCATTCTGAGGAAGTTGCCACTTGGGAAAAGTGTACCAATGCATTTCTCAAGAAGTTCTTCCCGATGGGCAAAACCTCCGCCCTTCGTGGGAGAATTTCAAGCTTCCAACAGCAAGCGGACGAGACTATTCCCGAAGCATGGGAACATCTCCAGAAGTACATTCAGGAATGTCCTCACCATGGAATCCAAGATTGGCTCCTGATTCAAGGTTTCTACTATGGGTTAACACCAATAACCCGTAGTCACCTTGATGCAGCCGCTAGAGGAGCATTCACCTCACTCAATGTCACACAAGCAAAAGATCTTATTGAGAAGATAGTGACAAATCAAGGGTAGAAAGATGAAAGGCTCCTAGTTAAGAAAAAGAATGCAGCAACCATTCATGAAGTAAGTGCACTCTCCACAAGTATGGATCTCTTGATGAAGAAACTCGAAGAACGAGTAAACTTCAAGAAGGACAGAGATGCCATCCAACACTATGCCTCCACAAAAGCTTACAAGTCAGAACAATGGTGTGATGTATGTAGTGGAAATCATTCGGGAAACAATTGTCCCGAAACTAATGAAGGCATGAGCTTCGTCAACAACAATGAGAAGCAACCTCAATAATCAGGATCAAAGCCACAACTCTTCAATCAAGGTAATGAAGGTAAAAGCTTTAATAATTTTAATAAGCCTTCTGTTAAAGATCTTGTCTTAAGCCAAGCTAGGATTAATGAAAGTTTGAACAATAAACTAGCAGCCAATGATAAGACCCTTGAAACTTTAAACAATAAAATGAATGACTTTGCTTCTGTTGTAAAGAATCAATTGAATTTTAATAATATGATCGAAAGAAAATTATCTCGATTGATTTCTTTTGCTCCATACCTTGGTAATTCTGAAAAATCCTCTAGTATAAGTGCGGTGACCACGAGAGGGGGTAAGACCACTCGCGATCCACCACATCCTAACACTATAGGTAAAACCACAAGAAAGGAAAAAGAGAAGCAGAAAGAGAGAGAGACACCAGACTGCAAGTAGAAACACCAAGAAGATACGTTCACCCACACTCAAGCGACCTGTCAATTTCAGGTAAATTCCAACCCAATGTCCATATTATGATGCGTGCAGTTCCTAACCTTACCCAAGTAACCCAACATGCAAAATAAAGACGTACCTTCGAATATTCTTTCAGGAGATCGCCAACCATATTCCATCATACCCTAGTGTACTGATGCCATGGGAGCCCAACAATCAGCATGACCTGCGGGACATCTCAACAAAGAGAGTTACTAAACTACCGAAGTCATTAAGTTCCCCAAGTGTTGCAGCGCAACACATCTTAACCGCTGCCTGAAATAGAAGACAGGGATTTCCCCCAGTGGATTCTCATCGGGACCAATATCGAGATGCCCATCCACTTGGAAGCACGTCCTCATGCCAAGTTGAAAACACCACATCATTTGACCCTACACCAATTTTCAAATAAATCAATGACCCAGGAAAATATTCCCTTCAAGAATATCGAGATTTCTTATCACAGTGATTCGATTGGAGATGAGTAACAAAGACCCCTGCATTAGAAACGCCCACATCTGAAAATCACACACGATGTAGGGCTGGAGAAATTCGATTCAACATCTGGCACACTATCCACTTCAAGCAAAGTCGAGCAATGCTCCATAGTCAAGGTATTCGAATGCGACCCATGTGTCAATTATACTTACCTGGCAAAAATTGAAGCAACAACCTCGGGCGAAACTCAAACGGGTATGGCGAAAGAAAGTGATCAAGCCATGCACCACTCCACCTCAAAAACCCCGGAAGCAAATTCAACGGGCAAATGAGGAGGATGACCCTACTTCAAATAATTGAAAGCATGGCTACAAAGTTAGTCTCATATAAGGTAAGTTTTCTTTCACATTCTCTTCTTTAATTCCTGAAATCTTTTTTATCATATGACCTTATCTTTTTATTAATTCCAAGACATAATCATGCTTAGCTATAATAAAATCTGAAAACACAAAAATAATGAAATCTTGAATTCTTTTTCGTCCACAAAACTTGCATTGCACTTTAATTAGCATAGGAGGATTAGTGACCCAAAGCCAGGCCATTTTGAGGACTTGGTGGGTCGGCCGATCAGGTCCCTGGCCCCACTGCCCTGTGGCTCGACCCTGCCTCGTGATTCCATGCATGGGGCAGTGCACCATGGACCATGGATCACAATAAGTGATCGGCCGAGCACCTCTCTCCCTCTCCTCCTCTCCTCTTTTCTCTCCCTCGAGATGCTTCATGTTTGATTCCCAAACAAATGAAGTTAGAGCCAAGGAGGACATGTTTTGACCCCTTCCATCACCTCCTTGCCCCCTTCATCTCTCTCCCTCTTCATGCCATGCAACTTTAGCATGGTGCAAAATCATCACCAAAGCATCCAAAGATGCATTCGGCCGATCCAAGGGGAGGCCCCTTTCTCTCAAATCCTTGTCGGGCATCTCCTTCACACCACTACCTTGCAAGAAGGACACTCAGAGGACATGGTGGGTGGTCGGCCGACCGGGCCCACACCCCCAATCACTCTCCCCTCTCTTTTGCTATATGAACACGAGCAAGAACCACTCCCTCAGACACACACTCTCGACCACAGCAGCTCACAAAGCAAACATCCCTTGCCAACTCTTCGTTTAGCTCCCGCTAAGCAAGCAAAGGATTTTAGCTTAGTTAGCTAGAGTGACACTATGAAGTCCCTCAAGAAAGCACTCAAGAAGGCACGTAGCTCAGTCAGTGGGAGTTCTTCCAAGAATTCCCAGGGAGGTGGCTCATCCCAAGGTACATATTTTATGTCCATTGATACAAGGTCTGAGTCAGTACATGGTTCGGGTGCTACCGAAATCATGGCCAACAGCGCTAGCCAAAGTGATTATGAGCAAGAACATCCTAGTGCTGGTCATTTTGAACCGACCGAACTTTTGGGAGATGAAACATCATGGGTCACTGATCCGGAAACCGGCATCCAGCTCACACCTCATGAGATGGCTATTTTCAACACCTTGAAGGACCGCGACTACGAGCACACCAAGGTAATTGATCCTGACCTCTTAGTTAAAACAGGGTTAGACTCAGACTTTCGTGAGGTCTTTAGTACCATAGGGTGGACCGGTGCCTTTTGGAATATCACTAATGGCCCAGGAAGTAAGCTCTTAACTCTAGAGTTCCTAAGTATGGTTAATACTAGTGCACAAAGGATTACTTTCCGGCTTCTTAATCATCCATCTTCTTTTACCTAGAAAGAATTCAGTTTTGTGCTCGGGTGTAGACACACTTGCCCTATTAATCTTGAGCATGCTACACAAGGATATAATAGAAATGAATTTTGGAAACTAATTTCTGGAAAGGATAATTCTAGACATCCACGAACAAGTGAAATTCATAATCCTACTTTACGTTTTATGCATCATTGGATAGGAATAACCTTGTTCCCTAGAGATGATGTAAGACCTTTAACAAATGTTGAGCTAAGAATACTTTTTGCCATGGTAAATAAAATTTCTGTTTCTCCTGTTAGAGCCATGGTAGATCACTGGTGCTCAGCCAGTGGTAGAAAAGGACCTTTTGAGTTTACATCCATGATCACTAAAATTATGCACAACTTGACTCAGCTTGATAATTACCAGTTCTTCTTAAGTTCACAAAGAGATGTGTTGGACATAGCGTATTTTTTGCAAGGTCACATTTTAATGCGTGGGATAAATGAATCTATCATTTACATGAATAATGATCCCTTAAAAAGAATTCCGCTCCTTTGTGAAAGGCTCAAACTGTATAGGTGTAGGCAACTAATCTTTACTACAGACACACAAGAAGGGCGTAGGAGTTTTGCAGGTCGAAGGGTGACACGCAGCACGACACATGCTGCACAAGAAGAAAGCACATCTCTAGGCCCAAACTTCGTAGATGAGTCCATGAGCACCACACAGTTCTCCAGCTCGAGCAGTGGACTCCAGAGATCAGCGTCACATGTACAAAGTGGACGGTTTTCTTTTGCTTCGTCTTCGCAGGGAAGAGAGGACCGTGAACTCCGTCATGACGTAAATTTACTCACCACCCAAGTAGACGATCTACAGGTGAATCATGGAATCTTCCATCAGAATGTGGTCCAAAATCAACAATGGGTCCAAGAAATGAGAGACTTTCAGATTCAGCAGTGGGTTCAGTTCTATGCTTATCATGGAATATACCCAACACAATTCCCTCCACAAGGGCCATGAAAAGAATAAGCTTGGGGGAGGTTCCCTCCCCCACTAAGGTAAGTTTTTAATTTTCAGCATTTTAGATTCGGTATTTAAATTCCGCATATTTCAAATTCAGCATTTTAATTACGCATTTTAATTCTCAGCATATAAATATAAATAAAAAGACTTGTCTATACTCTCACATGTACCATGGATAATTATCCCTTATGGAAATGAAAAGTACTTGCTCTGCTAAATATCTCTTTAGTACTTAGTTTACAACTTGATATTTCTCTAAGTATGGATTACTTGGCTTAAAAGAAACCATCATGAACATGAAACTTTTGTGGGTTGCAAATGTTGTAACTAAGTCTAAGTTGTTGTGAAACATGATATGTCGAGATAAGAACTACTATAATATTGTTCTAAGCAAGAATGACTATCAGAGATTTATTTCTTAAAATAATAAAACACTTTTTGTTCCTCAATGGTGAAAATTACTACCAAAGTCATACATGATCTTTCATGATATAAGCTTTCTACATAAGCTGCTTGCTTTGTGTTGAGTTTAGTCAAGTTTTGTGACCTTTGTTGAGAGATTTATCTTGCTCCCAAGATCAAGATCACGTACACGCCACATATATATGCTGCTTCTACACTGGAAGTACGCAAAAATATGCCTTATATTTCCACATAGTTCATACTCCATGTTGCAAGTAGAAAATCTCACTCTAGTTTGTTAGTAAACGAGACATAGACTATGCAAAATTATAAAAAAAATATTCAAGGACATTCTGTAGTCCTAATCTTTTATGAGCACTGAAACACCCTAAAATTTGAAATAGAAATTAGGTTTGAATTTAAATTAAATTTGATTTAATTTAAGCATTTGTGGTGATCATAGAATTAATTAAATAAAACTAAAATAAATATCTCATGTTAGGGTTCAACTTGGTTGTGCATATCATGCCTCTGCATTTTCTTGTGTTGGTTGAATTTGCAAAACTTTAAAGAAAAGATTTCAAAACCCTTTTAAAAATTTGTTTGAAAATCTTTTGCAAAAAGGAAAGGAAAAATAAAAAGGAAATCCTTTTCTCCTCCCCCTTCCTCTTTCGGCCTGTTGGCCCGAGAAGCCCACCAGCCTCTCCCTTCTCCCTTTCTTTCTCCCGCATGGGCTGGTCTCCTCGCTCCTGGCCCAGTCCGCCCGCAGGCCCGCAAGCCGCTACTCCCCTCCCCTTCTCCCACTGACATCGCGGCCCTGCGAGTCAGCGCCTCCTCCCTTCTCCTTCCTTGAGTCCGAGCCGGACACGCCGCGTCGCGCCGCCGAACCCGCAACCACCGCGCGCGTTCCCCGCTCCCGTAACCACGTGGGACTCTGCCCTCTGCCCCTTTAAATAGCACCGCCCCCGCGCCGCCTTTCCTCATCTGCTCGCCTCGCACCATGCCTCGCAGCACTGCAGCTGAGCATCGACGCCGCCGAGCCGCCGTTCTGCGCCACCGGACGTCGCAAGCACCCGCCGAGCTTCGCAACCGCTTCACGTACGCGCGGAACACCTCCCCTCTCTCTTTTTCCTCTCTTTTGTGCTCTGGTTGACCGCGCCGCCGTGCACAGGGGCTCCGCCACCGCTGTTCACCATCGCCAGCCACCCTCGTCCGTCCCCGAGACTCACTGAGCACCCTGGTGAGATCGCTTTCGCACGCTCTTTCTCCCGGTGCTCTCGGATCGAAAAACCGAGCACCAGAGCCCCGGTCTAGTTACGCCGGCGAGCTCCGCCTTTGGCCGGCCATGGCGCCGCCGCCTCTGCCCTCTGCTCCGGCCGCCGCGCCACCTCTTTCTCTCTCTCTCTCTCTCTCTCTCTCTCTCTCTCTCTCTCTTCTAATCTGGATCGCCCATATCAGATCCAACGGCTCACGTGAGCCGATACCCCTTCGCGGGTGATTTTTCTAAAGAGCCCCTCGGCTTTTGGGGAATAAACCCGCAGTCCTATGGCGCCTCCCAGCTTTACGTTTTCCCCTCTGGAAAGCGTATTCCTTTTAGATCTATTTTAATTCAAAATTAAATAAAAATCCCTATTTACAGATTTGCCACTGATCTTTAAATGTTAATAATTTGCTCGTTTTTAATCCAAATCGATCCGTTCAAGTTGTGTTAGATTCGTAGTTTTATGTTCTATCCAGTAGTATAGTTTTCTTCTATGTTAATCACTTTTGAAAATAAAAGTAAATTAATTCTTTTAATGCTTTAATCTTGCCCTTTAAAATCTTGTTTAATTTATAGTTTATTCGTTTTAGATCCGTTTAGCGTGTTTCTCGCGTGTTTGTGATCGTAGTATAATATAGATCTGTTTTATAATCTTTTCAAAAACCTCTCTACTGTTTATGGTGTAATGATCTAATTAAATCTTTATTGCTTCGTGTATGATTGTTCGGATGATTGCGTGGTGATGTTGATCGAGTATAGCCGGTGAGATCTTCGGTGAGCAAGAGTTCTTTGCAGCAGATCAGGACCACCAGGAGCTTTGTGATCAAGACAAGTTTAACATGGGATCATCCTTGTTACCTATTCACCTTAATTCACCTAGTCATGATTGCATGTGTCTCAATTGACTCCTATTTAGATCTATACCATAGCTTGTTACCTTGTACCTTGTCACCCTGGGTTTTCATGCATATGGGTAGCTTTGCTATGCTTTACATGATGAATATTGAATCGAATATTGATTAATGATATATGCAACAATGAGATAAAATTTGCTTCTGTAGCAACATGGAATATGACCCCACTGTAGGGCAAAAGCTGGGACTTAAATGCAACCACGAGTGCTATAATGGCTCTGGCTTTAGTTAAGTATGAAGTTTGGACTAGCATGCTTGTGGTTCGTGAAAGGCACCTTTGCCGAGCTGGTTATGGGGTATAGCTTGTATGGGGACCGCTGCGGGTGGTACCATCGGGGTGTCCCATATACCCCTTTGCATTGGGTCCGTAGGGTCCGCTACATGCTAGAAAGGGCTTTTGAAAGACTTCATAGTGTTCCCTGCCCGCTCACCTTGGCAGTGTTATGGGAGTTATAAACCCGGGCATATGGGCTACACGGCTTGTGGGTAAAGTGTATAACCTCTGCAGAGTGTAAATCTATCATGATAGCCGTGCTCACGGTCACGAGCGGCCTGGAAAACTCACAGTGTAGATGATCATGTTGTTTAATTGTTAATGTTGATTACTAATCGTATCATGTGGTTATTAATTGGGTTTTGCATAACTAAAGCTAAGTGTTGGTAAAACTTGACCAAGATAAAAGCAACCGCAGTTCAGACAGTGTCAGCCTTTGAGCTTCATAACCCTATGTTACTCTTGCTGAGTACTTTAAGTGCTCACCCTTGCTTTATCATCCTCATTAGATGGCTATGAAGACTACCGTGAGGAGTACTAGGCTAGTGGTCAACCAGTCGGCGTTCCCTATGAAGTGGAGCTTCATCGCGAGAGTTATCTTTATTTCCGCTGTTATGTTTAAGAATATTATTCGTTATGTAATAAGCACTCAGTGATGGTACTATTTAAAGATTTGTCGGCTTATGTGTGTGATTGATCTCTGGGCACACATGAGTTATTCGCATTCAATTTTATTCTTAAAATTGGGTGTGACAAGCACTCCAAAGCTCTTTCTTGAAAAAAAATCATGAGTAATTTCAAAGCTCATAGAAAAATAAATAAAGATAGCTATGTCTCAATTTTATAAGATAGGAAAGAGAGATCTTTTATAGGAGTATTGATCATTCACCATGTTTCCACACACTTGCACATCTTGATCTAAGAGTATGACACTTTTCTCCTTGGGTCAAGAATTTGACTTTACAATATATGCAAGGTAAGTTTCCTACATCTTTGATCCCTACCTACAACTCCACATAAGCTTTAGAGATAGGATGAAAGAAAGCAAACTCTGATATGTGCCTTGGTGAGGAATCATACACTACAAGAGCGACTTGAGAGTATCATTTGGGGAACATTAAGTCTTTCTTTTATAAAACTTTACAAAACCTCCGATATAAAACTTGTGAAAGAATGAGAAAACTAGTGGTTCTATCTCTCAACCGCCCAAGACAAAGGATAAAGTTATAAGCCCCATGGAAGACTAAGGCAATATGGGTGAGTCTTTATTGCTGAATTTTTCATACAAAAGAGAAGTATGATTGTTGTAAACTTAGTACTCTTGAAATATGAAGCATAGTAGCAACTCCTGATCCTTCGAGCTAAGTTTGATTGTTTGCTCGGGACGAGCAAAGGTTAAGCTTGGGGGATCTTGTTGGCACAAATTATGACCAAAATTTATATAATTAAATAATGCCAATAGACTCACGATCAAGGATAAACAAACATAACATGAGCATATTTTATCAAATAACCAGTTCCACATGTCCATGGAGTATTTGATTGCAGGAATAAAGAAATGGAGCAAAGGAGGCCTAGTGGGACCCACATAGGGGGTTGGCCGACCACTATGTGGGCCCACCAGGCGACCTCCCTCAGCCATGATCCATGTGAAGCAATCCAGAGTGATTCCCAGCCCCTGGATAACTCTATGTTTTCTCTCAACGGTCCACAAACAAAGCACATGGATCCATGGGCCCACACCAAGAGATCAACACGACAAACACTTAAGAATGACCAACCTCAAGTACATGACAAGTGGGGCCAACACAGGAAGGACGTGGTGGGCCAGAGACCCCTAGGGGGTTCGACCGACCACCCCCTGGGCCCACCTGGCCCCCACTTAGTCCCTGACCAGTGGGACCACCACCAGAAGGCTAAGGGGTGGCCCACTGGCCATAGGGGGGGTCGGCCGACCACCCCCTAGGTCGGTTGGGTCCCACTCAACCGCCATATCAAATTGCACATGTTGGAAATCCAAGCCATCCATTCTAGGCGGTTGTATGACGGTTTGATCCAAGGGATGAGGTTTGATGCTCCTTGGATCGATGACATGGCACTAGAGTAGCCCCCACTCCATCCTCCACTATAAATAGAGGCCTAGACCTCCCTCTCTGATCATGATGTAATCCATACAAGCCACTGTTGTTATCAAGTGGAGATTAGTCTAGTGGGTGTTCTCTAGTGTGGGAGTTAGAGTTGAGTTGAGCTTCGCTCGGGTTTTCCGGATATTGTCTTCCTGGAGAATCTAGTATAAGCTCTTCTATCTTTTCTCTTTTGTAAGACTTTACTTATTTAATGCAATATTCCTTCTTTACTTTACTTAGTCTTTACTTTGTGCAATATTATACTTGCTATAGTATTGTTGTGGTTTATCTTGTCAATTAGTTGTTATAAACTAAATTGAGATCCTTGTGGCCTTTCCTGTATGCGATCATCACCCGTCCTAGGGTACTCTAGTTGACCGTATACACGATTAGAGTAGTAAGAATAAGTGTAAGCGTGGTGCTTATACTTAATCTTGCCTTTGGTTATCTCTTGTTGCACGGATTGTTTGTGGTAGCTAGCAAGAGGTGACAACCTTGTCTAGTCGTTGTATTCCACCACGTGTTTATAGGCAAGTTCTTAAAAGATAAGGCCCCCGTAAGAAGAGGGCGCGGTCCGGTAGGAGTTTTTTCCTTCTACTGATCTATCCCCTCGCCTAGCATACTTGTATTGAGGAATCAATGAAGTTTGTCTCAGCTAAGTGCCATAGTTAAGTCCACAGAGGTAGAGTTGGAATCATAGGAATCCTTTTGACTCTCTCATTGTCCTCCCACATAGTTATACTCATTAGTCATCTCTTACTTATCTTTACTAGTTTGTTACATCATTATTACCTTCCTATCATTATATCATTTACCCCCTTACACTAGTTGGTGCTAAATCAAGGTGATCTCTAGGATCTCTCTTTTATTATTAATTCTAGCTTCGCTTTCCCTTGAGAGAATATAAATTACGATACCCCGGAATACTCCTTGGTGTGAACGCGCTTGCGGTACCAAGATCATAATCTGTCTGCGCTTGCGGAGTAGTCAGGGCCTCCAGGGGCCCTCCTCGCTCGCCCCGGTGGCCGCCGCCTTGACCTCGGACGTCAGCTGGCCGAGGCCCCTGCGCGCCCACGTCTTCGGGGCGCCCTCATCGGCCACCACCACGTTCTCCGACCCCACGGCCGGCTGGTCCATCGCGGTATCCACGACCATGGGGTCACCTAGGCCGCCCTCCTCCCCAGAGTCGTCGACGACTACCACACCGGGGGAGAGGACGGCGCGACGGCTTCAGGACCTGCGGCTGCAAGGGAGGCCAGGGGCAACGATGTCACGACGACACCGGCGCCCGCCGCGTCACCCGTCATGCCCCGGCTGACTCACCCGCAGCCGCCGCGGTCATGACGATGTCCAATAGGTCGGGGGCCGAAGAGGCGCCGCTCTGCTCCGAGCCAGTGGATGGCGCCCCCGATGCAGTTTCTTCCACCCCGCGTGCGCGGAACCTTCGGCGAACCTGACGACCATCACGCGCGATCAAATCACAGGAAAGCCCTCTTCATCAAGAGAGCAAGGAAAGACAGCAAATAACGCAAGCTTACCACGGGGAGAAGACGTGGTTACGTTTCCTCGGCGGCTCCACTTCTCCGCCACCTTCGGTCCCCAGGGGTGCTACTCCGACCGCCGCTCCTGCTCCCCCCGGAAAGGGCGGGACGGGGGGCGACTGGGGAATCACCAGCAGCGCCGCCCCGGAACCTCCGGGGGCTAGGTGTGCGCCAAGCGTCCTGATTGGGGGCGCTTCTACCGACGACGCGACCCCTGCAGGGTGGCGCAGCGTCCCCACCAACCGCAACGCGGGGACCACCTCGGACAGGGGACGCCTGTCCTCGTCATCATCATCGTCGTCATCGTCGTCGTTGCCGCTGAGGTCCTCTCAATCCTCATCAGAGCTGGTGGAAGACTCCTTCTCCGGCAGTCCCTCGCGGTGCTGCCTGGCCCGCAACATGTCCAGTCGCGTGCGCTTCAAGGCCTTGTCCGCTCTCTTCTTCTTCCTCTCGGTGGCCGCCACCTGCTGCTGCGCGTTCCGCTCCCGGTTCGCCGCTCGCTGCGCTGGTGGAACGGGAAGGGGAGCGGCCACATGACGAGCCATCGAATGGGGCCCCTGCGGAGGAAGAACGGGGAGCACATGGATCAACACTATCAAAGAAAGGCAACGCAAGGGAAGTCAGCACAATGCCGTCTGAACTCACCAGTTCAACGAAACCAGGGTCTGGGCGCATCGGGGGGCAGCGGTTGATGTCGTCAATGATCAGCGCGTTCCCCAGTAGCCTCTGGGTGGTGGTGACCGTGCGCTCGAAGCTCAGCTCCGCCTCCGCCATGGCGGACAGCGCGCGAGATGCTCCGGGTACCATCTCGTTCAGACGATGCTCTCGCTCTATAAGCGGGAGCACCCGACGCCGGAGGAACTACGCAACCACCCCCGAGAAGTTCAGCCCATGGTCCTGGAGCCGTGTCAAGCTCTGGAGATAGGGTTCTATCCCCGAGCTCTCCTTGTGGTCGAGCCTGTAGTGCCAACTAGGGAGTTCGTCGCTGAAGCGGCGACCCATGTAAACCGGGAGTGGCGCCTCGGGGTGGTTCCGGATGTAGAACCACTGCGCGTGCCACCCTCGGTTCGACGAAATCGTCCGCGCTGGCATATAGTGCGCCGCATGGGAAGTACGGAGGCTGATCGAGCACCCCCCGCACGGCACCACGGACCTCACGTCGCCGGTGTTAATGAAGAACACCAACGCCCTAAAGAAGAACTTCCACAAAGCGAAGTCCGCCTCCATCGCCAGCATCCCCTCCGACATGGCCGCGAAGGCCGCGAGGTGGAGTACAGAGTTGGGATTGAGATTTTGGAGCTCAATCCCATAGTAGTGGAGGATCCCGCGGAAGAAGCGAGTCGGCGGCATACCAAACCCGCGCTCGTGGAACGGGAGAAAGGAAACCACGTACCCCGTCGGCGGGTCCAGAACGTCGACATTTGTGGGGATGGTCCACTCGACGTTGTTGTCAGCGGAAAGCTCGAGGCGCAACAACCCTGCATCCACCAGCTCGAGCACCCGCTCATGGGTGAGCGAACATCGAGCCCGGCTCCACTCCGGGTATTCCCCAGCCATGGAGGACGCACCCAGAGCACGACTCGTAGCGGCGGCAGAAGCACGCGGTAGAGGCAGAGACGGAGCGCCGCAAACCCTAGATCTGAAAGGGAGGCGATGCGAGTGAGCGAGGAGGCGAGGAAGGTGAATAGTGCGAGCTCACAGAGGATGACGCGGCGCACGGATATTTATAAGGACCCGGAAGACGGAGCGACGCCCTCTCGGCTTTTCACGCCACGACCCCACGTTCCTAGTCGCATTAAATGCGGCCGCTCAGTTGCGTCCTCTCCACTGTCCGCGGGAATACCGGGAGCCGCGCACGATGGCAGGTAAACTGACACCACTCACCTTTTTCCTTGCTCCGATTAGCGCACCCCGTATCTATCATCATTACAGGATCCATCCTGGGCCTACCACGCCGCGCGTATAGATATTCTCCTGTGCGTCCCCGGTCTAGGTACACGCCCTCCGAGCACGCCCACGCCTCGGGAGAACCTCCGGCTCGTCCGAGCTCGGCCGACACACGCAGAGGTCGGAGAAGCGAACACGTGGCACAACCAGCGGGAACGGCCCATGGGCCTAGGTAAGATAACGGGATAAGGGCTATAGACGCCCCGACGGCCCATTACGGTCCAGAGATACGGAGGCCGACCTAACGGGGTTCGAAACGACCGACTCAGGACGACAGAGCGAGGGGCGAACAGGAAATGGACACACTAGCGGTCGTTAGCCTAGCAATCGGATGCTAAGGTTGTTTCCAGATTTCGTATTTGAGTCCGTTTTCGGATGATTGGTTCATGGTATTCCTCCAAAGGAAGGGGCCGAGCCCCCAGGACCCATCGAACGGACCCGGGTACTAGATGAAACCGATCTGGGGTGCGCCACGACATCGGCCACAAGTCAGAACCCTATCAAACGGGAACCGACACCCCACTCAGATTTGCCCATTATCAGCTTGACGAGCATCCATGGTCTGTCCGCCTCGAGGATAGCATGGTTCGGCTCATATTCCCCCTTCTCGCGGAGAGATGTGCGGGGAACGTACAAAAAAGATGGTACAAACCCGAGACGATTCTTTACATCGAGTAAGGACTCGGGGGCTGCCACCGCATTTCCCCCCGGTTCGCGCAACCGGATATCCGGGGAGAAACACACCAAGCCTCACTCGTCAGAGGTCCACACAGGTAAACACGAAACAAACACATTTCATTTTTATACACTAATCTTTGCAAGAGTTACATGCGCTACATGAACTTTAGGGGCTAAAATCATCAGACACCAAAACACAAAACGTTTACAAGGTGGACTGAAGGGAAATCCCCAGCCGAAAGGCTAAAAGCTAGAAAGCCCTACACGGGCGCCCGCGATAAGAAACACTGTCGTCCGACGCGCCCAGACTCCAGGTCAGGCAACCCAGCCGCAATGCCTGGGGAATACCTGCCTGGTGTTCAAGATCGCAAGGCCCGGGGAACACCTGTCAGGCAACCCAGCCGCAAGGCCCGGGGAACACTCTGACCATGCACGCTGCAGCTGTGGGAGAACAATGGCTGCCTCGTCTTCATGAGACCCCGGGCCGTGGTGACGCTTCACCCTCCCCCGGATCTGGTTGGGCACTTTACAACTAAGTCAACTTAGCTACCCCATGATCAAGGCCGCCGACGGTGAGCAACTCCTGGCTCGCCATACATTGGCAACCCCGAGTCCACCTATCTCGCCGACGGTGACATGGCCATCAACCAGCAGCCAAGGACGGGCCGACTCCTAGGGTCATGTAGGCGAACTACAATGACTTTCCCTGTGGACACATCCTTGACTGCCCGATGGGGAGGGATAGCACGCCACCACTCCTCGGACATAGAGAGCAGGACCTTTCTGGCGAAAGGATGGTCTCTGCACCTCCCAGCCCTTGGAGCAATGGCTGTAGGGGGTGGTGACAACTTCTCGTCCTACCAGTGGCTAGGGTGAGGGGAAGGACTGCACACCTCGCAGAACTTCCTCTAATTTTTGCCATTGGGCGAGACGGGGCACCAGCACCCCTCACGCAGAACTTCCCCTAATCTCGGGTTGCTCTCAAGAAGCCGCTCGCCAGGGTGGCTCAAGGGTATCTCCGACTAGACCTCGGAGGAAGAAGATGGGGCAAGCCATGCTGTGAGATAGTGGTGCCTTCCCACAGATGGCTACCCATATTTATAGCTCGCGGGGTTAGACACGCGGCGACTGACCCGTGAGACTACAACACTCGCCCCCCGACTAGACCGCACTGTGCGTCAGTACCCATTTTTGAGAGGATGCGACGGGGCTATAAATGGCCAAAGAGACGGTAGGTCCAATGCGCGCCGTTCGAAGTTTTGACCACTAGGGGGCGGTGTCCCTGCGACACCCCTCGAACGGGAAAACACGGCACGCTCAGTTTGGGCCACGAGGGGCGCAGTCACACCCGGATGATGACTGTACATCGTCGACCGGTCAGGCAGGCGCTCTGACCGAAAGACAGCACAACGCAGTCCTGACTCGTCATTTCGGGGCACGCTCGGTAGAGTTTCAACAGTGCACTCTGTGGAAGGGCTGGCGTGCAAGCGAAGCTCTGGCTCTATTCGTGCGGAGCAATCCCCTTCTTCTCCTTGCCTCGTAAGGAAGACGAAGAGCTGGACACTGTAGGCTCAACTGGATAAGCCCTTAGGAGAAAAAAATTCATCCTCCTCAGGCCTTGGGGGCTACACCCGGCAGGTGCGCTCGCGCGCACCCACCGGAATCGGAAAAACATAACCATCATCATAAGTGCTCTCAGAAGCCTCCGGTGTAGTCCTGTTACTGCACCGCAGGCTCGGGGGCTACTATCGGATACCTAAGAATAGGGTACCCTAACACCGCACTTCGCGAAAACAAAACCACCCTATAATCCTCCCTCCAACTCGAAAGCTCTCCGCCCCGCTCCATCCGAGGCTGACGTCCTCACCCTCGGGGGCTCTCCACCTCGTTCGAGCCAGGGCGATGTCATCCGTGGCACCGTCTACCCTTGGGGGCTCTCTGCCCGGTCCGAGGGTGACGTCAGCACCCTCGGGGGCTCTCCGCCCCGTCCGAGGGCCCTCGAGGGCTCCCCGCCTCGCCCGAGCTAAGACGACGACATCTGTGGCGCCATCTACCCTTGGGGGGCTCTCCGCTCCATCCGAGGGTGACATCAGTGCCTTCGTAGGCTCTCCGCCTCATCCGAGCCAGGGTGGACGTCATCCGTGACGTCACCCCCCTCGGAGGCTCTGCCGCCACGGTCGACTCAGGGTGGCTTAGCTTATAGTCAAAAGGTTCACAGTACGCTCGTCCTTAGGGATGGGGCTTCAAGGCGTGAACCACCATGCCTAGCCCTGTAGACTCCCTACGGTACAAGCTCCTGTGCTGCCTAACCGCCGATTGACACTCGCCATGCTCGCGCCATGCATTCACTGGACACTTGAACAGGAATCGGTGCGTACTCGACCCTGTACGACGGAACGCAGGGGTGCCTGGCCCTGTGCTGCCAACCCCCGCCCATGCCCTAATCAAGGAACAGGGATGTCCCCGATTACGAGACGCATGGCTACAGCTCCCTCAAGGACGAACAGGGCTCCGACGACGTGTCTACAAGAGCAATCTTCCCCAGGGTGCCTTAGCTTATAGTCAAAAGGTCCACAGTACGCTCGTCCTTAGGGATGGGGCTTCAAGGCGTGAACCACCATGCCTACCCTGTAGACTGTTGACGGTAATTACAAGCTATTTTGGCAACATCAAAATACCGTCAACGTCCTCATATTCAAAGGAAAACAAGAATAACATGAACATAATTTACCCCAATAACTTGGTTCCACATGTATATGTCTTCTATTTGAATGTAGGCACAAAACGTCATAATTCGGGGCCCAACATGACATATTTCCAAGTATGGCAAATGTGCAAAATACATACACCATCATGATGGGCATTACCTCTAGAAGCCACCTGCAAAAGATGAGCTTGTTTGGCCACAAAAGACGGTCGGCCGACCGTACTTTAGGCCCAATCTTGGACAGCAGGATCCACACCTATCAAGGAGGTCCCACGCCGAAGTAGAGGCCCATGGCTCTCTATAGGGGGTCGACCGACCACCATATAGGGCTACCAAGGCCTCCCATGTGTCCATGATCCAAGCACACCCTTGAGAGTGAAGATCCACCCTTGGATCTCCTCTGTGCTTCTTCTCAACGGCTCTAGATCAAAGCACGAGGATACATGGGCCCACAACTATCTCAGAAAAATACCAAACCACTGCCAAGGTGTTAATGACATGTGGTACATGCTCCACACGAAAGATGGAGGCCAAAGGCCACAACAAGCGGTCGGCCAACCGCATGTATGAGCCCAGAGACCACCAAGAGACCCCCCTGACCTGTGGGGACACTTTCTAGAAGTAGTGGCAGGGTCCACCTTCCAGGGGGTGGTCGTCTGACCATGCCCTGGTACCCAGAGTCTCCCCCAAGCTTCCCACCTACTTCCTCCATGCCTCCATGCATCAACCTCATCTCCACCATTGATCTAAGGTGGTTACAATGACGGTTTGATCCTATGATGGCTGATGGAGGTGGCGTGGATCGCTGACGTGGCACCGAAGTAGCCCCTACTCCACCTCTAGCTATAAATACCCCCTAGGCCCTCACTCTCACTCATGCCTCATTGGAGAAACACTACTCCTTAGTCTCTTAGCGGAGCTCTCTAGTAGTGCTATGTTAGATGGAGGAGAGTGAGGAAGGTCTTCTGGAGAAAGCCCCGGGCTTGTCGGGAATCTTCTCCGGAGTTCTTCCTCGGTGGATGCGAGTCTCTTGTAAGTGACTTCTTCCGAGTTCTTTATAGTATTTGATATTCTAAGTCTGGGTTAGCTGTTATACACCTTTTCCTGCTTGTTCATCGCTTTACTTTAAGTAGAGTGCTTTAACCTTAAAGCTTGGGTTAAAGTAGTAAGAATAGTGTAGACGTGGTGTCTAGACTAGATCTTACCTTTGTAAACCGCTTATTGCGTGGATTGTTCGTGGATGCTAGTAGAAAGTGACAGCTCTATCTAGCCTTTGTATTCTACCACGCGTGTCAGATAAGTTCTTAAAAGGTAGGGCCTCAATACAACATGATGGCGCGGTCCGGTCGGAGTTATATCTCTTACTGATCTATCCCATCGCCTCCTGCAAGAGAAGGGCTGATAAAGCCAGTATAACTAGCTATACCTTGTTAGATATCTTTGCTATATTGAACCTCTCAACCCAGTTATCATAGTCTCCCTTGATCCATCATAGGACATATCTTTAATCCTAGTTAGATCACTATCGTTCCCTGAGGAAAATACGATACCTGGAATACTCCCGGTGAAGTGCTACATCGGTATAATCTGTGTGCTTGCGGATTTATCCAATAGTCATAAGAAATACCAACATAGACTCCCTACGGTACAAGCTCCTGTGCTGCCTAACCGCCGATTGACACTCGCCATGCTCGCGCCATGCATTCGTCGAACACTTGAACAGGAATCAGTGCGTACTCGACCCTGTACGACGGAACGCGGGGATGCCTGGTGATGAGGACATCCTCCATTATTACCCGTTGGCAAAGACGCAACAAATAATGGGCCAAGTGGCCTAGTTGTAGTCGGGCGGCGACCGTGTGAGCCTCTGAATAATCCCACCTTGCTTAGCTTGGGAGGAGGAAGCCACCTTAAAAGGGAGAGCCACCCTTCCCCTATCAGACTAGTCTTTTAGGGAGATTGGGCCTTTCTCCGAGTGGGTGTGCCTAAGAACTGTTGGGGTCCGGGCAACCTCAATTTATCGGGCCTCGGCCAACCCTACCTGGGCCGGATGTATCACCTGGCCCTATGCTGCCAACCCCCGCCCATGCCCTAATCAAGGAACAGGGACGTCCCCAATTACGAGACGCATGGCTACAACTCCCTCAAGGACGAACAGGGCTCCGGCGGCGTGTCTACAGGCGCAATCTTCCCTAGAAAGGAAGGCGAACTAAAACCCGAAGCACTCCCAAGTCAGCAGCCCGTACCGAGCCCACGCTCTCTCCCCCTCTCCGCTTTGTATTCTGCCATATCTCCCTACGTATAAAGGAGGAGAATGGACCCCCAATCTCTGGCTCTGGACATTCTGAACACACACACGCTCATTCACATTCACGCGAACACACACACCAGAACCAGGAACACCATACGCATGAGACCTGGGAATCGGCTTCCCTCTCTCCATTGCTTGTAGCTCCCCTCTACGAGCACCCCGGCGCTGGGTAACACGATCTCGCAACGAACTGGACGTAGGGCGTTCGTGCCCGAACTAGTATACATCCTTGTGTCCTCCTAGCGCAACCATCCAATCTCCGACACGCTTAGAAATTTACTAGTTGGCTGTCTAGACCCACCATTTTAGACACCGACACCGACAATAAAAGCATGTTTGTAGGTTTTGCAATCATAAAAATATAACAATTCATTTAAAATTATATTAATGTTAATATCAATAATCTATGTTAGTTGTTACTTTGGATAAATCTATACATTTTGACTGAGGCATTGTGATGTAGCCTTATTGATGGTATACTTGTAAGCACTCTATGTTTCTATCCTTTTATTAAAAATAGTACTACACACATAATTATGTGATAGAGAAGATTCATCTTGAGTAGTGAATCGCAGGAAATCTTGCAGATCAAAGAGTGTCGTGTCTCCTTGGATTTTAAAATTCCTTTCAACTAAATCATAATTGTTAGGCTTAAATTTAATATTTTTAGGTTAATATTATTAGCCCTTCCAAAATTAAATGTCACTTAAGCTACACCATGATCTTGAATGGCATTGTGTAGGATTAAATGATCTTGTATGCCATTATAATAATTAAGATTATAGTCTCGGACCTAAAATCCTTATTTCTATTAAAATACAAAAGGAGATATCTAATCAAGAAGGTGCAAAAACAAGAGTTTCAACTTTGTATGTGGCTAAAGAATATGTAGTAATGTTATTAATTAAGTTTAAAGGTTGAAATTGAGTTTGTAATCATGAAGTGCAGAGACATGGGCTACAACAGAGCCACCTTATTAAGTTCACATGTTATCTGTAGACACTTGTCAATAACCTAGAAACCCACTTGTTGTATTGTGATAAAGGCATCCTAGTCAAACTCAAACATGTCAACCATGACTCAAGTCACGTAAACCACAAGCTTAGCCAAGAACCAATGGACATAAACCATGAAGGTGACTATGTAAATATTGGTATGAGCCATACACAAGTTACACCAAACCACGCATCGACTGCGCCAATCAAGGACCAATTACGCGAAGTGATGCAAAGAAACTACAACAAGAGGTGAACTCTCTCCTTACTAAATATGAATTTATTAGAAATGAGAATTTTATACTACCTAAATGTTTCACGTATGTTTTACTAAGGTTTACACAAGAAGAGAGCACTTTTGGACCAAAGTAGATGAGTCACACCAAGGAGAAAAATGCTTTGTACATGGAAGCTAAACCAACATACTACATGCTGATAGATGACTAAAGTTCCAATGGCACCAGACACCAACTGATGAAGATTCACCATAAAGATGCATATGGACAGAAAGGTCATCAAGTCTACTTTCATGTCCAACAAACGCCTTGTCTTTTCAACTTTTCATTAAGGACTAATGTCCAATTTAGTGAAGACTAATAGGAAGGCTGAAGGACACATAAGGCTTCTCGAGAACACCTTGTTTCCACCCCTTCACCTTCCTAATCATAGAAGAAACTCACGAGACATTCACACCTAGCTAGGAAGGGTGTTCCTAGTCTAAATATAATCCTGTTGTATCTAAAACAAAGGGAGATTTGATTTTTGATTGAATAAAACCCACCTTATTGTGTTCAAGCCACGAGCTGAGTTACTTACCCTAAATTTCTTATGAGTTCTTCATAGGCTTCTGAGAGACCATTTTGCTAGTATACGTGATGGTTTCATAGGCCTCCTAATTCGTGCTCTAGGATTTTGGTCCCTTTGTGTGGGTTAGTTTGTTCATAGATCGAGTCGAAGTCCTTGAAGGTTTTGGTTCCTCTCTCCCAATGCTTGGCTTCATTCAACATTGGCCAGGTCTAAAGCTGCTAGTTCGTGTTCCTATGATCATGGAGCACAAGTTGGATCCAAAAGGATTCCGTGCTCCCCCCATTGCTTCGCAAAGAAAAGGATTTGGTGCCTCTCTTCCCATCTCTCGGGTTTGTCCCTATCAATATTCTACCTTGTTATACTTTTACCACCAATGCATTATGCCTATTGGTATAATGTAACATCCTTAGTATATTTTGATAACAATAGAAGTTGGGTATGTGGCTATGCTTGTTAAAATTGGCCACTCACAAGAAAATCAGCTATGTGTGTTAAAAATCCTTGTAGATGAGGAATCGACTAAAATGTGAACAACATGGGAATAATGAATAGAGGCTTAAAAGGGTAGGGTTATGGTGAGACCACTATTGGGCATTAAACTCACTTGAGTTGGTTAAGGATTGAATTTTGTTGTAGCTTGCTGGAGCACATTTTAGACTTACCACATGTCCTATAGACAAGACAACTAACATTTTGTGATAAAATCATCCTATGGATCATTCATTGTGTTAATGGAGTGATATATAGCTAAGGAGATCCACTTTAGTTATCTTGTGATATTTTGACCTGTGTTGTATTCTTGACATATGTAAAACATGGTAGGATAGCCATCTATCATAGGCCACATATAAGTTAGACAACAATTGTGTTAGATTAGTGTGTGTTGCGCTAGGTTGAGACTTAATGTCATCAAGACTTGTAATATAAATTTAAAAATTGTGCTTCTTCATGTATGTTGGGTTTTCTTATGTTCGTATATTATTTTGCAAGTGCACGGAATACCGTTGTAACATTTCACCAAGGAGTATTCCAAGGCATCATATTTATTCTTAGAGAAACAATGGTTGAAGAATATGATAGCTAATCATGATGTATATACTAATTAATATACCAACTAAACTAAATTTGGGGTAAGTGATATATATGATATGAGCAATGACACACATAGGAAAAACCCAAGGGGAAAAGATAATAGAGAAATCTATCTAGTGGGGAGGACAACGAGTGAGCAAAATGTTTTCTAAGATCTATCTCTACTTATATGATTCTAATGTAGTAAGACAATTTATATCAAGAAATAATAATGTTAATAGAAAAAATGCACCCTGAATCACTAGATGGCGCTTAGCACCGGAAAGGGGTAATAAGGGTGCTAAACCACATAGAATGGATGACCCATGCTTTAATAACTTGCCCAAACATTGTGGAATACAAAGGTTAGATAGTGTTGTCATGACTTGCTGACTACCACAAGACAACCCATGTGCCATGTGGCAAGTCACAAACACATACAAGATTATATAGTCTAGACACCACATCTACACTATATCTCACTAGTGTAATATGATATCCCATGAAACTGTTTGGAGAACTAGGTAAAGGGCGGTGAACCAATGCAAAGGTATACTACCACTATCTTACTAATGTACAACTATAACAATACTAATAACTACTACAACACAACTATATATGCTGCAATAAATTAAAGTAAAGCACCAAGGCAAAGTAGAGAAGACAGCTATATAAGATAACTTAAGTCATACATAGAACAAAAGGATACAAGAAACATACCAAAACTCCTTGTAGATTAGATAGGAACAACGAGACCAAGCTCAACTCACTCTAAATCCCAAGTATACTAATACTACTACTACATCTTGAGAGAGTAGAGAGGTTTGCTCCTTGTGGTGTGTGATGAATGAGAGGGAGTGGGGGTATTTAGAGTGTAGGAGGTGCCTTGAAGGACTAGAGATGCTTCCTTGATCTTAAGAAATGTTCTTTGTTGTGCCCAAATCCACTCTACCCTTGGATCAAACCACTTAATGAAGCACACATATGATTGATGGGAAAAGTGTTAGTTTGCATGCCGCCAAACCTAAGGCAGGGAATTTTCCAGGAGGGTCAAGCGACCAAGGGAGGGTCGACTGACCTTCCTTCTCACTAATGAGTGGGCCTCCCTACTTTGGTGTGGTAGCTTCTCTAGTGGTACACAATAAGTGGGTAATGTTTGGCATGAATTGGAGCACCAACGGTTGAATGGTCGACCCATGGATCCAAGAGAGAACCCACACTAGTACAAAAACGGTTTTTGCCGGCGCCCTAAAAAAATAGCACAGGCGGTTTGTGTTATGATGCGTCAGTTGAAATTAAACATTTATGAACCGGCACTGGAAATTGATTTTTACAGGCGGTATTCTTAGGAAAACCGCCTGTAAAAATACCCTATTTCTACATGCGGTTTTCTTAAGGAACCGCCTATAGAAATCGATTTCTACATGCGGTTCCTTAAGACAACCGTCTATAGAAATACTGGGACCCTGATTTTTTTATTTTTGTAAACGACCTCGGATGGAAAAACTTTCTACATGAAAGTTGTAGATCTCAAAAAGTTATGAAACTTTGTAGTTGGCAACTTTTTTATTTGAAATCATCTTGTCATCGAAAAATAAGTTCGAATGTGTCAAATTTGAAATTCAAAATTTTGCAAACGACCTCGGATGGAAAAACTTGCTACATTAAAGTTATAGATCTCGAAAAGTTATGAAACTTTATAGCTTACAAATTTTTCATTTGAATTTGTTTAGTGGCTCAAACAATCAATTTACACTCGGTTTAGTATAGAATATGAGAAAGTAAAACGGAATTTAGACACAAGTGACTTATGGGTGGAGTGGTAGAGGAGGGTACACACGAGGCTGAGGTCTCATGTTTGAATCCCCTCCGGAGCGCGTTCGCTACTTTACACGAAAAAATCCACGACTTACGATAGAGACGGGCGGGCGGCTCACTTCTCAGCCTCTCCCAGTATTTATTTCTTTTTTTTATATATTTTTAAAAACCTATTTCTGGACAAACATTTCTACATGCGGTTGCTTAAGAAAACCGCTTGTAGAAATCGATTTCTACAGGCGGTTCACAAGAAACCGCATGTAGAAATGACCCATTTCTACAGGCCTTTCACACATGCGGTTCGGAAAAACGCCTGTACAAATGCGTTCCGAACCACCTGTATAGTACCGTTGTGTACTAGTGCCATTTGTACCTTTGATCATCAACAAACATCAACCAATGGATGGATGACATTGGGTTCTTCTTCGGATTGGGACAAGAGAGAGGTCCATTGGCCTATGGCCAAGGTTGGGCAACCCTAGGTTACTTCAAGTGACCATCCACAAATAGCTCATTCTCCACAAAACCATTCCCATTGGGCTTTAGATCATGTTACTGCCACAAAACTGAATTTCTTGGAGGCCAAAAACCGCTTAGGAATATTGAAAAAACGCCAAGAAAATATTTGTTGGTGGTCAACCGTCAAGCATGAACTGCCAAGGCTGCATGGTAAGGAAAATATAATTTACCTGGTGGCTAGCCCTCAAGGAAGTTTTCTTTGAGTGGCCACCGCCAAGGAAATATAGACACACAAAGACAAGAAAATAAGTCAGCAGTTAAGGAGATTCATTTTATTAAGGGTGACTAACTACCAAGGAAATATGTCAACTACCAAGAAAAATTCAAAAATCTCAAAACCCTATGGTTATTGAGTTTTCAACCACAATCTCAACCTTCACATAGTTACTTCCTCACCACTGCACCTTGAAATCATTAGTGACTGACTAGCTGATGCATTGCTTTTGTACTTAGTCTAGTGAGTTATGTAATGCATATTTGACACCCTAAATAAATTCAAATGAAAAAATTTGAACAGGAAAGTTTTAGATGTTTTTGAGTACTACAACTGTGATTTAGGTCATTTCTCCATACAAGATCATTTGAAAAGAATCATAAAAAATAGTTTATTTAAAAGCGATTTCCTTGGTTGTTTGCAATAGCACTCAAGGAAATGGTGTTTTCCTTGGTGGTTCACAACAACACTCAAGAAAAGTTGCATATTTTCTTGTAGGCCAAGTGGAACCACCAAGAATACAAATTACCTTGGCGGTTTACTACAACCCCTAAGGAAATGATAAATTTCTTGGTGGTTGGATTTTGGCATTCAAGGAAATCATGGACCCTAAGGAATTTTCGTTTTGGTTAGGGAACTTTATGCCAAGTTTGAGCTGATTTGACTTCGGTGGAGGGTTGAGTGAAGCCCAACTAGGTCGACCAACTTGACACCGAGGCCAAACTGGCCCATTTTCTTGCGTGTACATTTCAAATATGTTTGTTTGGTATTTTATTGAACTTTATAAACAAGGATCATGTTGTTTTACATCTTAAATGGCACTTTGTTGACAATGAAATTGATGGTTAACAATTGTCAAAGTGTATCCAATTGATGATTACATTATATTTGTGCAGATATGCACCTTACCAATCGCGACTAAAAATCGATCTGTAGGCACGGTTCATGACAATGATTGCCTCTAAAATAGAGGGATTTCTAAGAGTGGTAGGTAACACCACAGGAAAAATCAATTTTCAGCTGTGGTCCGGCTGAGCCCCATTCCTAGGGACTAGAATTACAACTGCCTTTGGGAAAAAACAGGGCACCTATAAAAATAGTGAATCTAACCCTTCCTTTTTGTGAATCGGTACATAGTAGGTCAATTTTATTTTTTTTCTTCCACTGTATTAATCTGCTCCAAAGATGAACACATTAATTAATATCTGTCAGAACAACTAGAGACAACTAGTCCATCAATCTGTGCTCCCGCACTGGCTAACATTAAAGATACTTAAGTAATAGGAACTCAATTTATTCAATATACAGTAACTAAAAAATTACTTCGTACAATAAAGTTTTATTTGAATTTGGATTTACGTGTATGTGTAGAATTGTCAATAGCATGACTGAGAGAGATCATTGTGTAGTACATTTGATAATGTAATAATAACTTGATAATAATAATGTAACATTAATTTAATTCTATGGTTATGTGTTTCTATTTTTGCTGGTTTTGTGTTCTAGTATGGCTGACTTTGTCTAATATATGGACATACTGGATGTTCCTCTTTCTGAATTGAACTGTGTCCATATATAACAAATTAGAAGGTTAATTCATACAAATAAAAATTTTACATCTAACCTGTGCTCTCGAACGCGATAGAATCTTAAGAGATATAAGCATTAGTCATTTTTCAATATCTCAAACTATAAAAATTACTTATATTGAATTACACATTTTACACTTTGTTCATTTCCTAACAAAATAGATAATTTGTACTCTATGTCTAGTTGTAATAACATATGTTTAGTCATCCATATCCATAGTTTGTTCCTTGGTGAATGTTGTTGTAGCTCATATCTTATGACACCATGAATCTAAGTGCTTATTTTTTTAATTGGTACGTATTTTATATTATCAAGATAAATTGAAAGTCTTATGTTTATTTTATAATTTATTAACTCTCGATTGTACTTTTAAAGTGAGGCTATGTTAGGCCACAAAGTACATTATAAAGGACTATGATGTCATGAAAACATTCAAGATCTTCACTACACAATTAAGATCAAAGGTAAAGATTAATTGGAGATCATGGATGTAAAGGTTCCAACATGAATACGCTATTAATATCCAAGACTTATAATGATTGTTTACTTTAATGGAATCCCAGTAAGATATAAGTACATGTGGTATGCTCTAACCTACCTACTGCTCAAAATGTTTGAATTATTTCAATAAATCACATGTACAATAATGCTTATATAATCAATATAGCTATATCGAATATTTGAATTAGAATGTGTAAATATCCAAGGCAAAAAAAATTATAAATTATATGTCATTGTTATTAATATAATTTTCAATAACTTGTTTGTATCATTAGTATATGATTCATTAATAAAATATTTTCATGATTACTAAAATATATATTATGCCTTCATGTGTACTTGATGAACATTATTCCCTTCAATCAAATTTTAATATACTAACATTAATAGAATTGCATAATCTAGTAACTTTTTTTAGAACAATCTAGAAACATTTTAAGCTGAAATTCTAGTGCTTATTGTATATTTTATTCATTTTTTATTAAAAAAATCTAGATCCTAGCTAGGCTTTCCGTTAATTTTGACAATAGCATAAAGAGTCATTTCAGTTTGCATCACCACCCAAACATCATGTGAACTATTATTAGTTATTATAATATAGATTGTTTAAAATTAAATTAGGAATATTAGTATATTAGTCAAAATGTATAAACATATTTGAAATGATGACTTAAAATTTGTTATTATGGGGGTATCAGTATAACTCTTAGATCCCGTTTGGATATTTGGAATTCAATTTATTAATTAATTGTAATTTAGGCACAAATTAATTAAGCTAATATGGTTGTATTTGAAATGTATTATTTGTATTATACTGCTAGCCATATAGGAGATACTTATACCTTTCATTTTTACCATAGAAAAGCAAATTTAAGACCATGCTATAAGTTCATTAAGTTGTAAAGTAGAAATATAGCATGGTGATTTATATAATATACTTTCATCTCCCACCCTATGTATTTGAGATAGGCTTATTGGTGAGCTTGAGAAAAATTGTGGAATGTCAAATTCAAAGTCAAATAACCCAATCCATTATTCCTCCAAAATGAAGGATCCAAACAGCCCCTAGGTTAATTATTAGTGTCAGTTGCTTTGTAATGGTAGAAGCAAGGTAATATATAAAAATGTTAGGATATTTTAAATTCTTTTTTAACGCTTGTGATGGATAGTTTACGAATAAATTTAGAGTGCTAATTTGAATTGTCATCCATAATTATAGACATGGTTTATTTAGATGCAAATTTGAGGATTATGTTGAATAATATATAATCGATAAACAATGAAAGTACATGAAAATGCAAAAAAAAAAGTTTTGGTGCGGTTAACAAAAACTGTATTTTTTCTAGACTGTTATTAGTTGTCGTATCTATTTTGTTGAGGTTGATAGAATATATCCTACGTTTTATTAATACACTAACTTTATTTTATTTTTTTTATTAAAAGATCAACTATCCACAAACATGATAGGCTGATGTCTTATCGTTAACGTGATCTTAATGGCCTGATATTTTATTAAGATATATTGTTAACCAAACTCTAGCATGATCGCAATATCTATTAGATATTATAAGTTCCTAATCAACTGCTCGTTCGAAATTTCCTCCTCTGAGGCTAACTTTTTTGGTAATGATATTTAAGGTTTACCGTTAACCGTGAGGACAAATATTTTGTTAATATATTAACCAAAGCTTTGAGGTTATCGATATTATCTATTGGATCTTTTATTGACCAATAGGCCGTTCAAACCGTTCAATACTTTATTCCGTGTGGCCAGATTTTTTTTGTAATGATATTTGGGCTATTTTTTATTTGTAACGATGGAGTAACTTTTTTGAAAAAAAAAATTATAATAGATCTAACGGTTATAGATAGTTTGAGTCTTACGTGTAATGGCTAGATGTTTCTGATTAACGTGAGAATTTCTAGTATTTTTTTTTTTTTTCTAGTGCGTTTGGTGAGAATTAACGTGAAGCCTCCGTTGAAGCCTCCAATTAGTAATAGAAAGATAAAATGGTTATTAAAGAGGACCAAAGAATTTTATGAGGTTGTTCAATGTTCACCAATGTGCAGGCCGGTACAGTCGTCCCTGCACCATGCAGATATATGTATACTCTTTGCGTCGCTGAACATGTGTGGTTTTTCTTCATGAAAAACAATTTTGACTAAATATCTATTAAAAATATTAATATTTATGGTACATAATTAATATCATTAGATAGATATAGTTTTAATAAATTTATTTGGAGATACAAATATTACATATATATTCTATCAATGGAGCTAAACTTTTGACATGGAAACCAATTGTAACATTTAATTGGGGTAGAGATAGTATGTGCATATCCAACATGTGCATTTCAGTACATATATTTATTATTAATCCCTTGGATCATCGGAATCGGGATTACTGAAACATCTCATGCAACAAACACATAGTAACAGAAATTCTTGAAGAACACATTTATGATTGGCACTGCGCCAGTGCACGCAACCACTGAACCAGAACCACATAGGAAGAAACGAGCCAAAAACAAAAAGGCTGAGCACGACACGCAAAGTTGTTGCCATCCCTGCCAATGCATATTTCTCGGCTAAAAGAACAGCTCATTCTGTAAAGTTTTGGCTGAACTTAGGTGCATCAAAAACAGATAGGTTTGACTGCGTGCCTCTTCCTGTGGGGCCATCTATTGGGCCTGACCAAATACGTCGATCATGCATATGGCGATGTACATATAGACGAGAATAAGGGTGTAACAGGAGTGGAAAAAATGGCAGACGAGCCAGCAGTGTTACTGCTAGCACTCATGCAACTGGGATCGATGCAGGCCAGCTACACACACGCGGTACGTACGTATACAACAGATACTACTTCTGTCCTGAGCTGCAGAGAAATGCAGACAAATGTTCGATTTCTAGGCCATCTATTATCTATTATATACAGTACATATTTATCTTCTTGTAGGACTGCATTCTCTTTGGCCGTGTACGGATTGTACTTGTAGGGCGCGGCCGAAGGGCGAGCTTGGGGTGACCGATATACACAAGAAATGGATCGGAACACGATCGAACAACACGGCCGGAACAAGACGCGTGGTCATCGTCTCGTCCAGGGTCCCAGCTGCGAGGCCGAGGTATATCCGTGTATATGTATGCGTGCCCCCCAATCCCATGAGTAACAGGTGGCTCATCGCCATGCATGATCTTTCTCCGGCCGGGGCAGCCCGGCCGGCTAGTGTCCTGCTGGGTAATCAAAACGCAGAAAACTCCAAGCAAAAAGGCCACGCGAACGTACTCTGATTCTCTGAATTGAAGCTAGCCGTATCCAGCTTGCTACGTACAGTACGTACACACAATGCAAACTCAAACTAGATTGAAACCAACTCGATCGACCTGCTCCATCTGACCATCTAGATGGTGGAGGATGCACATGCATGATGTGTACTATAGTGTTAGAGTAATAGTAATAGTATCATATTGTCTAGCCACAAGAGGATGTACCCTATATAATCAGCCCATGAGACCCAATGTAATATATCCAATATTCCACCAATTATATTCTCTTACATGGTATCTTTTGTCTAGGTTTATATCCTAACCCTAGCCGCCGCCGCTTCCGCGGCGCGCCCCCAGGGAGGGATCAATCTCCACCGGGGCAGCGTCCCCTGTTTAGGCGCCCGATCCTATTGATCCGGCTGTCATCGTCGTTGTCGCGCAACAGATCGAGATCTCCCCTCGTCCGGGCCGCCGTCGTCTCGTCCCCGGAGTCGTCGTCAGGCCGCCGTCGTCTCGTCCCCGAAGTCGTCGTCAGGCCGCCGCCTCATCCCCGGACTCGTCGTCGGGCCGCCGCCACCTCGTCCCGGACTCATCGCGAGCCGCCGCCGCCGCCTCGTCCCGGACTCATCGCGAGCCGTCGCCGCCTCATCCCGGGTTTGTCGTCGGCCTGTCGTCGTCAACACCTGATCTTCGTTGCATGGAGACAGATGGATCTCACCCTGTCCCGTGCCGCCGTGGCGGCGGTCAGGACCAGCAACACGCCTCGATCATGGGCTATCATGGAGGCAGTCAGATCCAGCATGTCGCTGTTATCAGGCGGATCTGTCCATCTCCACCACGTCGACCCCATCTGCGTCGACATCTTTGACCCTGCGCGTCCACGACACTCTGTGCGTCCATGACACGCCGTGCGTCTCGCACGGTCCGAGATCGAGGCTGGGTACACCCGATCCACTGCTGTTGTATCTTTTTGGTTTGCCCGATCACTGATCGGGATTGAGTCGCCCACCGCCCGTCGACCTCGCGCGAATTACTCCGGCATCGCGCCGAGTCGTACACGCATCATCTCCGAGCAATAGTGTTGCATGCTTGCTACTGTGTCGCCTCATCGGGCCGCAGCATCGCCGCCCATGTGTCCGCTTCGCCGTTGCTTCTACATCGCCGTCCCCTGTGCATCGACGTATGTGCTGCGCAATCTTTGTTGTGTCGTCCGTCTGCACAAGGTTTTTGTCTTGCTGATCGGATCTTCGTCATCGAGCTGCCACTACCCGCGCTGTCGCTGAGCCATGCTCGCCGACGTGTTCTCTACCGCACTGCTTCTTCTTCGTCCAATACAACCATGTAAGGTTACCGTGGTTGGGGCCCTCTCCCTTGTACGTCCGGTATTGACAACACCGACGCGTGCTTTCATCCCCGACGCGTGCTGGGTCTGGCAAATCCAGCCATCGTATCGGCGCACAGGTGGCTTGACTGTATCGATTTCGGCATCGACCCTCCCATTCTCGTCTCGTCTGCCTCGATTGTATCGTCACTTTTCGTCTACATCTACGACGGCCTTGACTGCGTCGACTTCGGCATCGCCCCCTTCCACGACGACTGCCTCGACGTGTCTCCGTCATCACCATGGCGCCCCTTGTGCGCCTCCACCTGCAGCTCCATCGACACGGCAACCCGACCGCAACTACGTCGACCTCGGCAATCTTCAGCACGGCTTATCCGACCACGTCTATTGCGCCCTCACGCTCGGCTACCTCGACATCGGCACAAAGGGCTACCGCCTTGCATGAGGACTCATCGACTTCTTCTCCAGCCACAGCATACGCGGCACATCGACTGTTATGATTGCGGGGGATGTTAGTTTGTCAGCTTCTTCTCCAGTCTCACCGTCTGTAACGCTCCCGCTGTAACTGCGGACGGATGTTAGAGTAATAGGAATAGTACCATATTATCTAGCCACAAAAGGTGTTAGTCCTATGTACCCTATATAATCAGCCCATAAGATTTAATGCAATATATTCAATATTCCACCAATTATATTATTTACATATAGTAGCTAGCTTATAGATCGATGGACCAACTGGAGTTTGGTAGCGGGATCGAGTTCTGTGGATCAATCATGAGTGGCCGGCCGCGGCCGGACGGCCGGATCGATCGGAGCATGAAGTTGAGCGAACAACAGAAGCAGCTACAAGGCCCGGCGCGCGCGCGGCGGCCGGTTCCTCCAGTAAGGCTGGCCCTGACTGGCTGTGTGGCCGGCCGATGGACGACCGACCGGGCCGGCCGGCCGGCAGCCAGAGACATGCATGTGGGCAAGCGCTGTGCTGCGTTTGGTAATGCCAAAAGCGATGTGAGGGCCCGCGCGCCCGATCGAATACGATACGAGAGAACAGAGGCAGCTAACGCATGCAATTATTCCCCGTCGCAACTGCTGTTGCACACAATGACACATGCATGCATGCATAAAGCGATGATGGATCGGAGGAGCTGAGCTGAGCTGACGAGCGAGCCCTGTAGTGTGCTTGCCAAACGAGCACGCGCGCGCAGCTTATTAGCTTGAAACCAAAGGAATCACGCACGCACCCGGCCGGCCGGCAGGCTGCAGTGACCATGCAAGATCGATCGATCGATCAAACGGGGTTGCTTGCTTTGCTGTTAATCCTTGCATGCATGGGCCCTCCTCCTATGTCACATCGTCCATGCACGATAGCTCCGCGTACGCAACTAATCATGGGTCGCAGCTTTGGTCTCAAACGGCTCTAACTTTTCTGACGCATTCACTGTTTATAAATTATTCACATGAGCCGTTTTTATCTCTCCCACTTCTCGTTTTTATCTCTCCTCCCGTGGGAGCAGGAGAAAGTCAGTTTTTAGCTTCACCTACTCCCTGTGAGAGGAGAGATAAGAGATAAAAATGGCTCCTGTGAAGAATAATGTATAAATAGTGAGTGCATCAGACAAGCTGAAGTTGTTTAGAGCCCTGCCAAACGGAACCTTAACTCAGTCGTGTTGGAATATTGTTGTTTTTAATTTCTTGGACTGGATAAATGCATGCCCCTGGCTGCAAGCATTTTCATATTGCATGCTGTGTGTTCTCCCGTTACCCAGGTTTGACATTAACTACCGGATTTTAAACCAACATAGTTAAACCGTACATTGATGTGGTTTTTTTAAACCCAAAAACGATACTAGGAAAGACCCCACCGGACAATCACAAGTCACACGATTTTTCGCACCAAAACCTTCTGCTTCTCGCGGCCACTAGCACTCAAACCTTCTGCTTCGCGTGTTTGTCCCCTAACCACTCCACCCGTAAGATGTTTATTGTGTCCACTTGGGATATTCATTCTAACAATGTTATATTCATCTAATTTTGAAATGAGTATTGTGACGCTAAAGTACTAAACGAATTCAAAAGAAAAGTTGTCAACTACAAATTTTTATAACTTTTCGAGATTGACAACTTTGGTTTTGGTCATTCATCCATCAGAGGACATTTGAAAATTTTGAATTTCAAATGTGAGAAAACTTCACCAATAATTTTCGTTGGATAGATGATTTTAATTAAAAAGTTTCAAGTATAAAGTTGCATAATTGTTTGATATCTACAACTTTGTTTTGACATTTCTCCATCCGAGATCATATTCAAAATTTTCAAATTTTAAATTTTAGAAATCAAACACAATTTTCATTAGATAGATGATTTCAAATGAAAATGTTCTCAAGTACAAAACTGCATAAATTTTCAAGATCTACAATTTTTGTTTTGGTCACTTCTTCATGCTAAGCATCATGTACTACACACTCACTTATGACTATGAAATATATGGCTTTAGTTGGTGCTAACTTCTATGGAATCTTGTGAATCAAATAGAGAGACATCATAATGACTTTAAACAAAAAAGTTATGAACTACACAATTGCATAACTTTTTAGAATCTGCAACTTCTGTTTTGGGCTCTCTTGCATCTGAGATCCTTAACTATTACTCCACATCCACATATGACTACAGACCATATGAACTCTTTTGATATTAACTCTATAAAATATTGTGGTGTATATTTGGACATCCTAACAATTCTAAATATTGAACTACGAAAATTGTAGATCTTATCAAGTACTATAATTTTAATATAAAGTTAGTCTTCATCGGACATAATATGATAAAGTTATGAATTTTTTGCAGCATATCACTGCCAGTGTTGATTTTTGCCAAAAACCAACACTGATGACCCATTATCACTACCAGTTCTTGTCTATAACTGATTGTAAATACATGAATATCAGTGTCGGTTGGTCCTATCATTGCCGGTTTTAGCTAAAAACTGGAACTGCAATCACCGTCGGTTTCTTAAAATCCGACGGTGATAGCGCCGGCAATGAATATCATATCTGTAGCAATGTCACTTCCTTCTTGGTCCAAGAGGGGAAAAGATCTTTTTTACTCCTGCTTTACTACGGCAGCTGAACTAGCGTATGCACAACAAGTGAAAAGGAAAACGTACTGCTGCTACTGTATGTCGAGGTACAAATATTCAGACCATGATGGGAACATCTGTAGTCCTCGCTAACATTCATATATAGGACACGTTTCAAGTACCATCTCTGCTCTTACACATTAAAGAACGTTAATCAAGTAATCATTGCTATATACTACTATCTTGCTGTTCACTAGTTTTAGATAGGACGACAATCATCTTGCAAATGCTAGGCTACCAACCAAATAAACATCAGATCAAATCAAAAGGAATAAAGATCGAGCCAAATCAAGCTAGCTAGGGCCAACATATATATCATTCATTGATATTTGTTACGTTCACCAACAAATAATTTGAGTGTAGCTCAGTGGGTCAAATTCACTGGGCCGGGATAGCATTCATCCATTTAGGTAGTCTCAGACTCAACATGGGGCACTATATTTTTTCGCTAAACAATATTTGATTCATAAGTGAAGTGCTAGTCAATAACAAGATGACTATGACTTCGTAAATCTCTCTGCCTGCCTAGTGTCTCTCAGAGGTATCATAGGGAGAGGGGTGTGCAAGAATGTTGGTAGGTGACATATTTGTTGACAGTGACGTCATTGTGATAATTTTTTTAGGTCTGATGCATGGTCAGATCTCTCGAAGACGTTTGTCCTATGATATATGATATATGATGTTTGTGCCACTACTACGAAAATGGTTTGTAGGAGATCAAAATCAATTTTAGAGATGGCTATATTGCGCCTAGCCCTCGGCAAAAAAAAACCGAGAACCGAAGAACGAACCGAAAGAACCGGAAACCGAACCGAAAGAACCGGAACCGAATAAATCGGTTCCAAATTCGGTTCCCAGTTCCAAGGAACCGAATTAACTACGGTTATTTCGGTTCTCCACCTCGGTTAACCGAACTAACCGAGGAGACCGAAGTGACCCATTAACGCATGCAGCCCAGGCCCATTAAGCAGCATATGTATATATATATTCACTTATTCAAAAGCCCTAGGATTCTCCTCTCACTCAGCCGCCGCCTTTCTCCTCCGTCCGGCTCGCTCGTCTCGCAACCCAGGGGCGGCGCCTCCCACTCCCGGTCTCTCCTCCTCCTCTCGGTCTCTCCTTCCTCCTCCTTCCTCCTCTTCCCGGTCTCTCCTCCTTCCTGCTTGGCTCCATCTCTCCGGCGCCACTCTCTCCGGCACCGATGGCGCTCCAAGCAGTCAAGCAGATGCGCGCGGCTCTGCCCAGCTCCCCCGGTCCCCCATCGCCATCGGTGCCCGAGCTCAGGGCCACGCCCGGCCAGGCCCCTACGCCGTCGACTCGTGCGCGGCAGCGCAGGCGCAACTCCCTAGTCCCCATCGGCGCAGCTCCCCCGGTCCCCATCGGCGCCCGAGCTCAGTTTTTTTTTCTTTTTTTCTTCTTGACACAAAACTGTATTGAAGAAGAAGTTCGGTGATTTCGGTTTAGAACCGAAACCGAACCGAAAGAACCGGGAACTGAACTGCTCGGTTCTGAAAAATGTTAGGAACCGAACAGTTCTAGTTTTCTGAGAACCGAATTTTGCATAGCACCGAGGAACCGAACCGATCGGTTCGGTTAGAACCGAATGCCCAGGGCGAATTGCGTCTGCCCCTATCTCTGCCTCTAAAAACCATCGTGTGATTTATAAAGGAAGATATTTACCGCTCTTGAAATTGATTTCAAGAGGTGGTCCAAAATATGGCTGGCCTCTAAAAATCATTTTCAAGAAATAAAAAATAGTCATCAAATAGCAAAAGAGAGTTTAATCCTGGCAGCTACAAACTCCCAACATCAAGCCTCAGTGTGTGAGGCCCCCCTAGCACTTCAATAGAGGTTCACTTGTGACTAAGTGTGGGATGTTGTCCTTTTTTCTATTATATATCTTTCACGCCAATTTTGCATATTTAATTTTGGTAGAGCAACTCCAAGAGACTTGCTAAAATTAGATGCTAAATTATGAGATCTAGCCATTATGTAAAATAGAAAGCTCATCTAAAATGTAGAGTTTTAGAGCAACTCCAAGAGATTTGCTAAAATTAGATGTTAAATTATGAGATTTAGCCATTATGTAAAATAGAAAGCTCATTTTAGAATATAGAGTTTTACAACAGCCTAGCTAAATTGGAAAACACGTATAGCAAACACGCCTCGCTGGGTAAATATGGCCAACGAGAATGATGAGATAACCAGTTGGGTAAAATAGAAAACGGTATACACAAGCTGTTGGAGTGATTTTTCGGAGCATAATAGTTATAAATAATTTCACGAATACATTTAGCAGTCTGTTGGAGTTGCTCAGACTAGCTAAATTGGAAAACACGTATAGCAAACATGACTCGCTAGGTAAATATGGTCAGCGAGAATGGTAGGATAGCAAGTTAAGTAAAATAGAAAACGGTATACACAAATTATTGAAGTGATGTTTTGGAGCACAGTAGCTATAAATAGCTTCACGAATAGATTTAGCCAATCTGTTGAGTTGCTCTTTTAGGTGTTTTGTGCTGCACCTATTTTAGACTCGGGCCACGCGTTACTAACCACCTCTAGAAATTGATTCCCAGATACGACGGAGAACCATCTTTAAAGGTGGGTTTTGATAGAGTTGTCTCTTCCTAAAAAAGTGTGGGGTCTATCACTCCATCTAAACATCGTTCCTGGATGCATGTGTTCGTTGCATTGGGGATGGATATGCTTGTCCATCGCGCGTGCTTACAAGCGTGCTCACTTGGGATTTGTGTTCATATACGTGAGTTTCCATGTGTGTGCACATGAAGAACCATGCAACTTACCGCGTTTGTTAAGGAAAAAAGAAGTAACGGATGCGCACATCAGCAGCACCAACCCTTCCAGTTCTCCCTGTGACCCACACGGAGACGACGCAACATGCATATGCTGGGAGATAGCGAAGCTAGGCGTGACACTGGACACCAATGAATGAAGATCATCGATCGATCGTGCTGGTTGCCCCGAGACGTACTGTAGCTAGGTCGAGTGTGCATGAATGCACACTGCTGCCTCAGACCGATCGATCGATGACTTGATGCGCGAGCCGCCGGCCAGTCCTCCTCGACGATAGAGACCACCAGCTAGCGATGCAACTGCATGCATTACTGCAGCAACACGAGACATGGCCCGGCTGGCCGCGCTCGGCCGGTTGGCAGGCACCGCGCGCGCGCTAGCTACAAAAACATATACGATGGAGCAGGCGGGGCCGCGCGCGCGCCATCGCACGTCGAACCGTTTCTCGGCGTCTCTGTCGATCTGTCTCTAGCTTTATGACAAATTGGACAGTATATACTCGAGCGACTGCACGTACTACGGCGTGGGTCGATGTATGTAGTATTCTCGATGAACACGTAATGCATGCATGCATGGGCTGCCACCATGTGAGACCAGGACCAAACATACTACTGTGCCAAATCGCGCGCCGGACACTGCAATGCAAGCTGTCAGAACGTGTGCATGCATGTACATGCATCGACGAGCACAGGAATATACTTGAATCGTCGATTTGAATACACGTGTGCAGTTGCATATGCTAGAATCCAAGACCGTGAATAGTTTCATATATCACTGCTTTGTCGAGATGCTTTGCTCGTACACGCGCGCGTACGTCGTCGATCGACCGATGAATGCGGGCGCCGGACAAATAGCAGAACGTATGGAGCAGCCGTTGCGTTGCGCGTATATATGCACTTTGAAGAGCGTCTGCTGGTCGATGATGGGCATATATAAGACAACCGCTGTGGGTCTCACGTCACATGCCTGCATGTTCCATGCATGAATGCAACCGAGCCAGTACGTAGTAGTAGCTAGCTAGTGCTAGTGCTGCGCGGGGCTTGCACCAGCACGGCGCCGCGCCACGCTGGCCTTAGCTCTCGATCTCTATAGCTAGCCGCGCCTCTAGCCGGCCTCTTGCAGATAAGCAACGTACTACAGCATACTGCATACTACGCGCGCATGGCAGCTAGCGTGCAGTCCGTGTGTGCATGCATGCTCCATCGGGCCAATGCAACTCTCATTCCTGCTACATGGTATGGTCTGCCATTCTATCGAAACAGTTACTACCACACCTCAAACTTCGTACGGTCGTCAGTCCGTATGGTTGCACAAAAATTGTGCTACTTAGTAGTACATGCTAATAGCGCAGGTGGATGAGCTTGTTCACGTAAATGCATGGTAAATTTTGGTTCACTGTGTACCAAGAGTCAGACGTAGGATGGAGTCTTTACATACAACAGAAAGAAAGAAAGAAAGAAAGAAAGAAAGGAAGGAAGGAAGGAAGGAAGCCGGCGGCCTAGCTGCATGTTATTTTTCTGCGTGCATGTGTGCGAATCATGGGCAGCTCGATCAATTTTGCGGTCGCCGAGACGCCGAAGCAACCTGACGCCCACATCGTCGTCGTTGCCGATAGTAGATCGCTTTTATAGTAGTACGAAAAGGGCGGCGGCGGCGGCAGCAGCAGTGGATCGATCGATGCATCCATGGACGAAAGGGGATGGATATATGCACAAACACACAAAAAAGCAGCGTCGCTTCCTACTAGCACTATACTCCATAAAGATTCAGCGAGAAGCTTTGGCCGGACATGTGCATGCATGGTCTGGGTCTCATGGCGGCTGCGCGTCCGTACGCGACACGCCGCGCCGGCCTTTGTTTATTGGGGGGCCTTTGTTTATTGGGGATGGGGATGGGGGCGGTGATGGGCGAGTGAGAAGAGAAGAGTATGTACTAAGAAAATATATTGCGGCTGCATCATCTACACATGCGACCCTCAATCTCGATCAGCTCTCAGAAGCTAATGCGCAATTAAAGGTCGTCGCCGTCCATGATTCCTTCACGCGCGCACAAGGGCTAATGATTGTTCGGAGACGATCGGAGTTGGCAGGGAATGGCAGCGGCGCACACCGAGATCGTTTCTCTTTGTTGGCTTTATTCTCGAGAGATCCTGCCAAAGCCCAAAGGAGATCTCGATCGTCCAGGCCATACTAACTTGGCTTTCAGAAAACACTTGAGAGACATATATAGTACTTCCTACTATACTAGTATTATATAATGTACGGTATAGTACTCCTGTTCAATTAACAATATTGCATGCATGTCGAGCCTCATGTTCTGTGAACTTCTGTTTTTTTCCTGATTGCATTGTATATATGTATAAATGTATTATCTCTGTCTGTCACGGACCGGACGATGGTGGCCTGGGTGAACAGTGGTGATGACCGGCATGTGTTCAGAGTGCGTGGTGTGGTGTTGCATTGAAGCAACAAGGCGGGCGGCCATGCTTTCTGAACATGTAGGCCTGTGGAGCGCCTCGCTAGCTAGCTTGTGTGGTCCTGCCAGTTGAGTGTGCCCATGCATGCATGCATGATATTCAGTTGCATTTGTCCTAGCTGGTTAACTATTCCGGTACAGATCGATACATCTATTTTTGCTGCGACATTATTTTCTGTACACACATGGAGTACATGCATGGCATCTAACCCTTGGAATGATTCAGAGTGTGTTCATGCCAGAAAGGAACAGGACGGAACTTTGTCACATATGTATGTCATTGCATGCTAATCGATTATCTTCTCTTCTGCACATATTTAACTTCTTGGAATTTCCACCCATACTGATGCGTCCTCCTTTTCCTTTTCTGGCCTGGTTATTAACATAATCCTCCAAACTAATAAAACAATAAAAAGTTATGATAGACCTTCTATTTACAGCAGGGGGTCCGGTGTATATGTAGATCGAGCGACTAGCTAGCTCCATGCATGGTGGTTGCAATTGCACTTGTATATAGGTCACCTGCATGCATGATGCATTAGGATAAAATACCTGTGCAATGATTCGCTCTGGTTGCCCGCGGCCGGCTGCACGTTGGGCTTGCTTGGTTTCGGTTTTGAATATAGGTCGGTGGTAGCGCTCCCCAGGCTTTTTTGCGTAGCAATGACGCGTCTAGGAAGTTTAGGCCCGTTTGATAGAGCTTTTATCGGTTCTAGCTCTGAAATATTGACTGTTTATATTTACAAAGAACATTTTATCTCTCTCGTACGTCTTCTCTCACGTAGAGCGAGTGAAAATACTTGAAGCTAGAAATAAAACTGAGTTCTCATGCTGTCACTAGCTCTATAAAATGAAGAGATAGGAGAGAAAAACAACCCCTATAAATATTGTATGAACAGCGAATTTGTAAGAGAAGATATAGAGTCTACCGGCGACAGAAGACAGACAGGAACTATGCATTGCTCTGCCTCTAGCTATGATCCATCTCTTTTTGACGCTACTCCTAGTTCTCCAATCAAAAGAGAGGACCACACTGCCCGAAGATAAATTTGGTCTCTGGGTCCCGTCGTCAGCTTTTCTCTTTGCAGGCACTCAGGCACCGAAAGAAAGGAGGCACATGCAATCGAGAATAGGCCCTCATGGATTGGTCTTATTTCAGGTTAGCGCTCCACTCTAAAGTCACTAGTGAGCATAATAATGCCAACATTATTTAGACACATTAATGAGCTAATAACATTTTTTTTTGAGACGTAACGAGCTAATCACTACGAATCTGGAATTACCTTGATGGGAGGATTTTCTTGAGTGCCAAAATAAAACCGCCAAGAAAAGTGTAGTTTCCTTGGCTACCGATGTAAACCTCCAAGGAAATTGATATTCTTGAGTGCTAAACTAAACCGCCAAGGTAATTGCCCATTTTCTTGAGTGCTAGTTCAAACCGCCAAGGTAATTGCATGTTTCCTTTAGTGTTATTATAAACCGTCAAGGCAATGCTCGTTTCCTTGGGTGCTATTCAAAACAGCCAAAGTAAGTCATATTTTTTGGGTGTAATTGAAAACTACCAAGAAAATTCTTAGAACTTCAATATATATATTATATCCAAATGATATTGGATGGAGATTCAACCTAAATCAAAGTTGTAATGAACAAGATTGGATGAAATGAATACAAAAGAAAAGAATAATGCCCTTAGTCATAAGTTACTTTGAGGTGTAGTGGTAAATGTGTTTCAACATAGAGCTTTTGGTCATTGGTTTGATTTGATTCCTATGAGGTACATGATTGATTTAAGTTTTTTTGCTTTTGCTCTATATTTCCTTGGAGGCTGCTCGCCCAAAACTAATTTCCTTGTGGGTCCAAAATATTTCCTTGGAGGTTGCTAGCCCTTAAGGAAAGTAATTTACTTGGAGGCTATATATTTCCTTGTCCTTTTGACAAATTAAGTCAGGTGTTAGTTTTCTTGGCGATCAGCCTCCAATGAAATCATCCTTGAGGGTCAAAATCACCAAGAAAATTAATTTCCCTTGTCTTCTATCCTTGAGTGAATTTGCTTGATGGGTTTGTGGTCAAGGATCATTTCCTTGACGGTTTAAGCCCTTTCCTTAGCGTTTTTTGGCACTCAAGGCAATTCAAGATTGTGGTAGTGAATAGCATGTGATGAACAAATTAGCGTACTAAAGGACTGGAATTGCAACCTCTGAATTGAATCCTATATCTAAATTGCACGTCACACCTATTTTTTAGCAAAGATAAATCCACATATTCATTATGTGGCTACTAGTACTAGCTAGACCTCTATAAGGGATGCTAGAAACTCCTTGAAGCACATTACAAGAAAAATGGTAAGGAACATGCATAACCATCATACAGGTGGAAAATTAACCATCTGTTCCCAAAACTAGACCCTCTGTTTTCTCATAGGAAAACCAGGCTTGTTTTTGAAACATAACCCTCTAGTTTTGGCAGATTTCAGCCCACAAGATTTTTGAAAAAAAAAAGACAAAACTTTATCAAATGTGACCTCCAAAATTCATGAAATTTTAATAGTAGCTTGTCAAACACTTTGTTAGTCTTTTCGCCTAGAAGATCAACACCTCTAGTGTTAGAGATTTTGGAATAACCCTAGACACAGATGTAAGAGAAACCCCAAACCTAAAAAGTAAGCTAAACATGGTCTAGATCCAATTATTTCTTCTCCATGTGTTTAGTTGAATCTTTGCACAAAAATAATAAAGATAAAGATATCATCTTCAACTCCATGGGTTGGTTTGACAATTAAACACAAGAAATGGGAATTTTGACAGAAGATCAAATTAGGCACTTGAGTGATAGATTTGGTAGGGAGTCACACTAATGGTGATCAATCATGTGCAAGCACCCAAAGATTCCAACAAAATTGCAACCAAATCTCAAGATTGATATTTGCTAAAAAAATGGCTCCAAAAATCCATAAAATGGAAAAGACAAGGCTAGATAAAGTAAGAACAATTGGAGCACAAATTTGAGTGGAGATCTTGAATTAGAACAAGAATTTGAATCTAATTAAGGATAAAGGACTAACTACCACTCTTGATGATCACACTAAAAGTGGAAAACTAGATCAAGAACAATTGGCGAGCCTAGTTCATGGTGGAGGCCGGCCGGACGTGGTGGGGGCCAGATGGCCCTAGCAATGGAGGCTCCTGGAGCATAAGCTATATCTTTGAGCTTTTTTGTCAAATGATTTACGTAGAAAGGCGTTTTACTGTGTCCGCTTCGGTAGTAGGCATTTATAGAGGCAAGCACTGTAAGTTTCCTACCTGCGTTAATGGATTAACCGAAGCAGGGAAAGCACCTATGTCGGATAATCCATTAACACAGGCAGGCGACTTACTGTAAGGTCCTTGTGTGATTTTGGTAATTGAGTGACAACTTAGGTGGACTAATATATGTTTAAGTAATATATACACAGGAGATTAGTTCATAGATGATTGTGTGATGAAGGAGCTTAATGCACATGAAACATGACATGGAGTCATGTGACCAAGGTGGAGAAGATCAAGATGAGGCTTGGCTTGATGGACCGGTTGCAAGTGTGAAGGGCAAGCGGGTGATGCTTGGCGCCGATGGACCAAGGCAACGGTGAAGAGCAAGTGAGGTCAAGATCGATGAACCAATATGATCACGTGATGATATGGAGTGGATCATATCATTTGGTGATTGGTTGGTGCATGTGTTGCATCAACATTGGAAATGGAGATGAACTGGAATGCGCAAGGCAAAGGTATAACCATAGGGCATTTCATTTCACCGGTCATTGGTGTGTAGAGAAGTATATGACCGGGTTTAGGAGAGATAGCCGTACTATCAAGAGGGGCAAACTTGTTTGCATATCGGTTATCTAGTGCCACTTGGAGCGATCTATCTTTGCAATGCATTAGGATCGAGTGGCGCGGTGAGAACAAGTGAAAATACTTTGAAAATGATTATGAAAATGTTAACACACATGCACAAGGTGGTGATCACATTTGTGTTGGCACTTAAGAAGCAAAGGAAGAAGTGTGGAGGAGTCTCGGCTGAAAACCGAGCTCCGGACGCTAGGGTTGCCAGGGTCCGGACCATTGGATAATGTGTCCGGAGGCAAACCCTAGGTCTCGGGCTGTTTGTGAGGTCCGGACGCTGGTCCGGACGCAGGGGTTTTGGTGGTCCAGACAAACGGTTGTGCGTCCGGTCACCCTCCCCTGTAACTGAGCTGTGCTGACCAAGGAGGTCCGGACGTTGTTCGTTGTCCGGGCGGTGAACTCCGGACTCGCATCCGGAGGATTTCAGCTCTCGGGGAGCTCTCTACTAGAATCTGGACACGCGGTGCGCGTTGGTCCGGAGGTGATCCGGACGCGTCCGAAGGACGCGTGGCAACGATCCGTGAGCGCGGGAAGTAGCCGTTTCAAACGGCTAGTGATCCGGACGCGCGGGCGTTGGTCCGGACACGCTGAGAGAGTAGCGTCCGGACTTGCGTCCGGAGGCTCTGTAGAAAGCCCAATGAGTGGGCAAAACGGCTAGTTTTGTGGGGGAGCCTATAAATAGCTCTTGGCCGGGGGCTAGTTGAGCACCTAGAGGATGTGTTGCCCTTAGTTGTGCTTGGTTGGGAGCTCTCTAACTCACTTGTGCTTGCAAGAAGTGTGATCCGATTGCGAGTGAGTGATCTCTAGTGCGTTGCTTTGAGAGATAGCTTTGTGTGGCACTAGGTGATCGTGTTGCAAGCCGGTGGTGCTTGTTACTCTTGGAGGTTGCCACCTCCTAGACGGCTTGGTGGCTTGTGGCTCCGTCGAAGCGCGCAAGAAGATTGTGCAACGCTCCGGAGAAGTGCTTGTGAGGGGCATTGTGCTCGCCCCGCGGGGATCGCGAAGAGCAACTCTAGTTGAGCGTGTCATTGAGCTACCCTCACTTGTGGGTAGATTCTTGCGGCGCCCGAGTTAGTGGGCTAGGCTTGTGAACGCCTATTAGCCGCCGAATCACCAAGTGAGTGGTCGACACAACGAGGACTAGCTTGGTGGCAACCAAGTGAACCTCAAGAGAAAAATCACCACGTCAACCTTGTACATCTTCTTGGTGGTTTGCATTCTCCAAATCACTAGCTTGTATTTACTTTCATATACTTGTGCTAGTGAGTAGTTGTTGCTCTTGTAACTAGTTTAGCTTGTGTGGCTTGCCTAGTTACCTTCTAGCTTGTGTAGCTTAGAACTAGCTCTTGAGTGACTAATTGGCTTGAGTATCCTTGTTAGTCACATTGCTTAGTTTGTGTAGATAAGTAAGTTGAGATCTCTAGTTAGGCTTGTGTAGCCTTGCTATTGAGCATTCCTAGTGAGCTTAGGTGCTTTGTGCTTTGTGCTTTGCTTACTAGTATGTGTAGGTGCTCCCGGTTTGCTTAGAGTACTAGTTGCTTAGGTTTGTGTGACCTTGCAACCTAGACTTGTTTAGGTGAGCTTTCTAGCTTGGCACTTTAGTGAGCCCAATTAGGATCTTTTGCTAGGTGCTAAAGTTATAGATAGAGGGGTGTAGTCTTGGCTAGACCGATAGTTTTAATTCCGCATTTGTCTCGGTTAGCCGCTGCGCGTAAGTTTTAGAAAATACTATTCACCCCCCTCTAGTCCGCCATCTCGACCCTACACTTACACTACATTAACATATACCTTTCAAAGGAGATATATGCTTTGACACTACTACATAAAAATTAAAGGAGGCGGACAAAAATGGTTAATGTGGACTAACCGAGGTAATTGGTTTGCCTGCCTCCAAAAGTAATTGTTGAAAAAGAAAACCTATTGACTGAGCTCAGTCCTACATCTCTGGGCCTACTAGGCCCTGGCTGTGTCGCCGGTACTGCCAACATTCCAACATGGGCTTGCCATCGGATCTGATGGTGGAGGCCACCGCAGGGGGAAGACATAATGTGTCGCTGTTGGATTCGCCATCGAGGGGGGGGGGCAGAAGGCCACCGCTACTGAGCAACCACAACCACCAGCACGAGATCCGATTGCCCGCCACCGCATGTGCCCTCTTTCGCCACATCCAGAGAAGGTGGAGAGGGAATGGACCACCACCACCATGAGGAGTAGGAGGAACACGCGCTGGGGACAAATCCACACTGTGGGAGAGGGAGGAAGGGAGTCAGTCGCTATGGTTGAGCTGCTCACCGAGCCAGATCTGTGCTATGATGGAGCTGTTAACATGGTTGAGGGAGGAAGCCTGCCACCATGGTGGAGCCACCGCACAACATGGGAGCATGTGAGAGGGAGGGAGGGAGAGGGAGCCTACCTTAGTGGAGAGGCAAAGAGAGTGTGGACAGAGACAGCAATATGGGAGAAGAAATGGGCATGGAGGAAGAGTGTGGGGTCATGATTGGGAGAGGAGGGAAGGGCAAGGCTAGGAGATCGAGTGAGATAGGGTTAACCCTAACTCTCATTTTTTTATGGGCTTGGTAGAATGGGCTTTTCCTAGGCTCAAAGCTAGGCCATTATTTTTTGCGGTGGGCCTTATAGTGTGCCTGCCTCCGAAAATGGTTTCATGGTGAGACGTCTGCCTTCGAAAGTAGATCACTTTTGGAGCTAGTTGCCATAAAATGGCTGCCTCTATAAATCCATTTTTGTCGACAGGTATTTTCTGACCACCTTCATAAAATAAAACAATCGCCTCCATAAATTGGTTTTTCAAGGCGGTCATTTTCTGGTGTCTTATTAAATAAAAGAACCGCCTTTGTTAATCGTTTGTCATTTTATGAGGTAGTTGAATTTTATGACCGCCTTAGTTAATAAAAGGGCATTACCTTGCAAAATCATTTGTGTAGTAGTATGCCCGCCTCAGTTAAATCAAAACACCCGTCTACCAACAGAATCTTGTAGTAGTGCAAAGCCATGGAGGAAGATATCAGAAAGGTGGATTTTTGTGTACAACAAGTTGATGAATATCAGTCCGCAAGTCCAATTGCTTCTTAGCATCCATGAATGGAAATGGTTGATATCCTCTCTACCATGGTGGTAGAAGAGGGGAAGTAGCATCTAGAGAAAGTTGTAGTAGGTGTAAAAGAAACCCTACTGATAAACAATTCTAAGCAGAGAGCTCCCAAAATACAACTAGAATAAACTCCTACGAACAAGGTAATATCTAGAAAATTATCATGTTTTTAAGTTAGCAACTAGGGGAGGAAACAAAGTTGGATGATGAGAATGTCAAGCCCCATAATAATGTGATTGTGGTTCATAATGAAACATGCACCTTTTTCAAAGAGAAATGTTAATGACCTAGCTTGGATACCATGTATGAGAATGAAAGCAAGAACTTACCTATCTGGATTTGGAGATGAAGCACATGTTGATGGAAGTTATTGATCATCATAAACCATCAATATAACTTGTATTAATGCATAAATATGATCCCCAACAAAGTTTTAGGGGTTTAAAATAATAAATTCCATGAGTTTTGGTGAATATGTGTTTTTCTAGGGATTTAATCAGAAACCAGGCAAAGAAGACCTATTTGTTATTCCGTTAGAGCAAATCTCGGCTATCCATGAAAAAAATGACTTAGAAGAGTTTTAATCCACCATTAAAGGCAAAATCTCTGTAATTTGACCTGATTGGTCAAGGGGTAGGTTGGTCGACCTCACCCTTAGGCTAGCCGCCCTATAGGACCCACTTGGCGGCCTCCCTTTTGGAGATCAGTTTCCCACCACCTCTAAGGTTCAATCTACGTCATTGCTGAAGGTTGGTGTGAACTAAGGGATGAGGTGATTTCTGATCTTGATTTGTTAGGCCATAGTACTCCTGGAAGTCCCCTATAAAAGAAGCCCCCTGCCCCCTCCTAGAGGCCATTAGGGAGAGCATCAGCATGATCATCTTCAACTAGATCAAGAGCCACCATATCCAACTAGAGAAGATTAGAATAGATCTCCAATAACTCAAAGTTTAGTATAGTCTAGCTAGTAAGATCCAAGTAGAGCGGAGCTGCTGCTCAAATTCTAGATTCATCAACTAGAGACTTGGTATAGCCATTGTATCCTTTATATTTCATGACTCTATTCTTAATCTATATTATGTTTCTATCTATTGTGTTCTTAGTTTGTTTTAGTAGTATGCTTGATATAGTCATAGTAAACACTAAGTTTATGCATGAGATCTCAAAGCACTTAGCTCAGTACTCAAGTGGGTTAAGTGGTTGACATTGTGTAAGCATGGTGCTTATACATTATTAACCTACGGATGCACTCTACATTCTAGATCATGTGTCGTGACAATGATAGTCTTGTTGAATCCTTTTAGTACACCTCCTGTTTGTAGGTCAAGTAGAACTTGGTTACAAGGGAAATCAAGATTTGTTCTTGATCTTCCTTAGTAATGTCCATTATGCTTAGATGAAGACTTAACTATGCTATAGATGAAAGTATATGCTTATACATTGTTTACCTACGGATGCACCCTACATTCTAGATCATGTGGTAGATCACGACAGCGACAGTCTCGTTGAGTCCTTTGTAATCCACATCTTGTTTGTAGGCCAAGTAGAACTCAGTTACAAGGGAAATCAAGATCTGTTCTTGGTCTTCCTTAGTAATGTCTATTATGCTTAGATGAATAATTAACTATATTGTAGATGAAAGTATGTATGCCTTGGTAAATATAGACTTAATATGTAGGAATGACTTAGGAATCTTTCTCTCTTGTTTTAGTACTTAGTCTACCTATGCTACATTTATGAGTTTCTAATTCTATCTTGAAATTACACTTATTGTATATATCATATATATCATTTGGATTACCCCTATTTAGAGTAAGTGTTTAGGTAATGATTACATCATAAGTATATGTTAATTATAGCTTTTAGCCACCATTCCTCCCTGTGGTAAAATATAAATAACGATACCTAGAATTAATACTCCCGATAAAATGTTATAGTAGTATAATTGTGCATTTGCAGGATCATATATATAAATAATTTCTAAGTCACATTAATACCATGAGTATTTTTGGTGCCATTACTAGGGACTACGATTCTTAGTGGTGACGTTGAGGAATACCAATAGGACACAAGGAACATTAGTGAGAGGGACACTATAGGAGAAGAGGAGGATGCTCAAGAAAGAAGTTTAGACACTAATTCAACCTTCTACTCCATGGGCAAGAAAAGTATGGCTATGTAAATGGAGGGTCGAACTTAGGAATAAGATATGAAGAATAATGTTTCTATTCGAGCATGGATGATAATTATTAAGTGAAGACCAATAGGAATTGACTAAATCAATGAGTAATAAGAGATTAAAAAATATAGAGATCAATTTCATGTCCATTATTTTGCTACATGGTAATTACTTAGACATGCGAGGTTCATGTATTTTGGGTCGAGTTTGACATGCAACAAATATTTTTCCATATCTCTTGTAGTGAAAGGACGCCATATCTCTTGTACTAGAAGGAGATTACAAAGTGATAATTGTAACCATATCCAGTTGAAGAATCCTAAAAGGATAGGAGAACTATGATGGAGAGATGCACAAGTAGACCTTGCAAAGCAGACAAGATTCACTGTATTGATGCACTACATCTTAATACAAGGACCTCCTATGCTGGTTAATTTATTACTTTCATTAATATAGATTTTTCTCATATATGTAAGGTTACTAAATATCTTGATTTAGTCATTGAGGGATAAATACACAAGATTGAGTCTTTTTAGAGCTACGAAGCTAGTATGAGTTAACCTAGCAGAAGCTAACTATAAAGCTTATCTAGAAACAAGGAGGAACCTTAGGGAGAGGATGACCTTCAGTTGTTTGCCATGAACACTTTAGATAAGTCTTCTAGGGATATAGAGTTACACAAAGCTATAGATGAGGTTAAAGCATCCCCTAAAACTAGGGGCAGACGCAAAAAGAACAAGAAATGAGGTCTCTCTTCTCAAATGCTAGGAAGAGGCAAGTTTGATAGTACATTTCTGCACACAAGATTGAGGTGATTAGCCTACAATCAAATTTGATTTCATCAATAGAGACCTTATCAGGATCTAAATTTTTCTATGTGGAGATGGGATCCTACAAATGACATATTTGGAGGCATTCTCATGGGAGTCAAGGTGGACTCCCTAGAGATTGAAGAATGCAACATTCATGATTTTTGTGTGGAACTTATTCTTAGAAAAAGATTAACCAATTACGGGTGGGTGATGATAACAATTTATGGAGCATCCCATCATGGTTGTTTTGAAAAAATTTGAATGCAACATGATGATCCTTCCTCTAATCAGTGAAGAGATTTCAACCAGATTAGGCAAGGAGACAAGGATACAGGGCCACCTTAGGATTCATTTTTTCAAACTTTTCGATATTTGCACACACCAGGAGACATTGGTATAAGAGTTATGGGTAGGGGATGCTTGAGAATTCCTTTGATGAGAGTTCTGCATGTAGCCTGTTCAATAGAACAATTGAATTAGCTCTTTTCATAGGTATAGAATGATGAAATTAGAAAGGGTCAAATAAGTTTATCGTGGGATAAGTCAAATTCCTTCACAACAAAATTTTTATCAGTGGCTAACCCGTGGGGTTGTCAATCACATTGACTAGCTAATCTAGAAAAAACAAAATTCCACTCAAGATTAAAATCTTCTTGTGGCAAGTAACTGCACAATAAACTTGAAAATGCAACTTCATTGATCAAGAGAAGGTGGAAAGGGAATGCCAAGTGTAGTTTATGCAACAAAACTAAAACACTAAAACACATCTTCTTTTAGTTGCTCTACAACACAATATGTGTGGAGTTGTCTTTGTGATTTTTTGGGTTGGGAAGGTTTCCTGACCTCTATTCAAGACTTGATTTAACTGCATTACAAAGGGCTTTATGTCTTCTCAGGGCATGAGTATATTCTATTTTGCACGACTAGATTGGGCCACTTGGTACAATCTGAGCAAAATAGCGATTGTGAAAAATTTCTTAGCTAACTCAACTGTTGCGATTTACATTGGTGTCAGTGTTCTATTGATTTGGAATGTACTACTACAGAATAGACCTTTCGTCGATGCCCCAAAACAACTTTAGTCCCGGCGAAATTTTTGTTCAAGACTAAAGAGACCTTTAGTCCCGGTTGGTAACACCAACCGGGACTAAAAGTCCCCTCCCAACGGCTACGGGCGTCAGACATTGTCAGGGGGGACCTTTAGTCCCGTTTGGTGTCACAAATCGGGACTAAAGCTTTTAGTCCTAGTTTGTGGCACCAACCGAGGCTATTTGTTGGCCTTCAGTCATGGCTGGTTATATGGACCGGGACTAAAGGTCCCTCCCCTATTTGAACTCTCCTTCCTCCGCAGCCCGAGCCCGAGAGCTCTATTTCTTCACTGTGTTCTTATTGTGTTCTTCACTGTTCTTCTTCTCCTCTTTGGCCATTGCTTCATTTGATCACTTTTACGCCTCCATCGACTCGTTGAAAGGTTACTATCTTCAACCTCTCATGTTTTAGTGGTAGCATATGTTGTTTCTTAGTCTATATGTGATTTTTCTTTATGATTTTATCTCTTTGCCATTTTAAGCTTCATTCACTTGACATAGTTTGAATATTTTGAAGAAGGAAACTAAAACTAGTATTCTAAGTATACACCTTTCATTTCTACTATGTCTACCACATTTTATGGTTTAATTAGTTGAAAATAGAGATTTTAGTGTATTATTTAATTTAATTAGTTGAAAAAATAGAAATAGATTTTTTTCTAATAGAGATTTTAGGGTATTATATGTTCCACATTTCAAGATTAATTTAGCTTAGTTAGAGAAAATATAGTTTTTAGGATATTATTAATTCATTTAATTTGTGGATTATATGAGGAATTTATGGCGGATTGTTCTTGATTTATATGTCACTTGAGCTCAAAATAATTATATATTTACATGAAAAAGGTAGCTACCTAGAATACTTTAGTTGTATACATGACACATTTGATGATTTTAGTTGTTTTATTTTAGAAAAAGGTAGCTACCTAGAATACTTTAGATACCTAGAACAAGAGATATAATGCATGCACACACTATTTTAATGACATATTTGGTTCGTTGAGAAACACCGTCTGTATCTGGAAGTGCCACTTCAGGGTCCTATCCTACTAAGTGTAAGTTCTATTAGCTCTCATAATCTGTTACCTTAGCATGCTTTAACATATGTGTATGATGACGATACTAATGTTTTCATATCTTACAATGGGTTCTAAGGCAACCACAAGACAACAATCTGTGTTAATACTACGTTTGCGAGTTTCTCACAGTGTATGCAAAAAGAACTCTTACAGAGAGACTAAAAGTATGTAATATGTATATATATAATAAATCCATTTTATTTATTTGTTGCTATTAAATAAATCTTATGTATATTAACACTTGTTTTTTTATAATGCAAATTGAAGGATGAATGGTTGAAGCGACAAGTGTTGGATATCGTCTGCCTCAAAGGAATTCAATAGACATTTGCAGGATTTCTTCTTGAAAAAGTGCTCAAACCTGAAGGCGAGTTCTATTTCAACCCGGCCGAACCATTGAAGTCAAATCAAGACGAACATCTATATGACATTTAAGTGTCGAGAGCGGTTGTGTCCTAAGACAAATATGAATGGATAATGATGTAAATTTTATGTGCATATATATATTATACTTATGTATATATATAGCTCCATAATATATTTATATAGAGAGTTTCATAGTTTATTTGTATGTTTAATGCTTGAAACTAACTTATAAGTGCGTGAATACATATATTAGCAGCGAAAAATACACATTTGAATACCTAATCTAATTAAAAAAACAAAATAAGCAATACCAAAATCAGTAAAAAAAAAGACCTTTAGTCCCGGTTGGTAATACCAACCGAGACTAAATGGTGCAACGCCGTGGCCCCACTGTCGCCCCCTTGGCGCACCCTTTAGTCCCGGTTGGTATGGTATTACCAATCGGGACTAAAGGTCGTCTACGAACATGAACTAAAGGAGGAACATTTAGTTCGGAATACTTAGTCCCGGTTCAGGCACCGGGACTAAAGGCCCTTGCCGACCAAGGTTAAAGCCGGTTCGTATAGAAGTGATGACTTACCTAAGGAGTGGACGATATCAAGACAACCCGGATTCGCTTAACTATGCGGTTGCAGAAGCAAAGGATGTGGAACGAGCTACTTTCGAATGTTATAGATCTGTAGGCTTGTCTAAAGTTTGAGTGACCTTTTGTTCTTGTAAGTTGTGTACAACTTCAAAAAAGGTAACCCCAGTATATAAACACTTTTACTTGCTTCTTTAAAAGCAGAGTTAATCTCTTTTCTTAAAATAAAAGAGTCTGAAGAGGCAGAAGCGTTTTTTATATTAGTTTTTAAATAGAAAATGGAGACAAATACATTCATCGAACATATATATACTCTCTTCGTCTCAAAGTAGGTACGGTATAGTATCCGTGCCGATCAAACTTTCTTAAGTTTAACTAGATTTAAAAAAATATTAGTAATATTTATATCTTTAAATAAATTTATTGTAAAAAATAGATTTATCTATTTAATGATACTAATTATATACTATAAATATCAATATGTCTTTATATATATTTAGTTCAAATTAAAAATTAAAAACGTTTAACTTCGAAGGACTATTCTGTTTCATGTTTTTTAGCTCTGCTTTAGGTTTTTTAACCAAATAATTTCAGCTCCACGTACATAGTTCGAGGAAAAAGTGTGGAGTTGTGAGAGAATTTAAAAAGATACTCCATAAACTCTAGATTTTTATAAAGATGTTTTATGATGAAATTTATGGAGCAGTCTTAAACGTACCATTAGGATGGAGGACCATGTAAAATACACGTGAATCGTATACGTGTGCAATTTTGTTGCCGTTGCCCAAAATCCTGTGGGCGGGTCAATGATACTGACTTACGGGGGGTCATCGCGGCAGCGGCGCAGTTCTGACGCAGAGGCAGCGCTTGGCTGTACGCGCGGGAATCAATTCGACCGACGGGCAAAGCGCCGGCGCCCACATTCGCTCAGGCGGGCAGTGCCTGCGCGGCCCTGGCCAGGTCTACGCTCGGCACACCGCTGGCGCTCCATTTTCCAACGCGGTTCTTGCCCCTCGCATCAGCGAGCCAACGTACTGGCGAGGCGTGGGGAGCTAGGCAGCGGGGCCGCAGGGGGCAGGCCGCGCGGGCGCTGTCCGCGCCGGCGCCGGTCTCTGGTGGCACATACGGGACACGGGCTTGCCTGCGCGAAGACGACGGTGCGCGCGCGGCTGCCCCTGCCACTCACCGCCAATGCATGCATTCATTCATTCGGTTCCGCTGCACGCGTGGGCCGGGTCTGCCGTCGTCTGCCTCAGCCGAGCTGCCCGTTTGGCAAGTAGCTAGTGCGGTTTTAATTCATCGCTCGATCACTCTCTGCGCGCTGGGCAGCACTGGCAGCAGCCGCGCACGCCGCACAGCGACAGTGCAGGTCGGTGGCGCGGCCAATGAGCACGTGTGGTGGATAAACAGGCTTACTACTTACTAGCTCGGGTTTACCGGTCGATCATCATACCCGATAGACAAGAACAAATGAAAAGGCGTTGCCACCATGAACCATGACCCTTTGTGAAGCTTTTGCAGCAAGCATGGTAGCAGGAGCAGGTGAGCAAGTGCATTATTCTCACACTTTTGTCCTTGCACGCTACTCGATCTCTGGATCAGTCTTTGACTGCTCTATGCTAATCCTTTTGTCCTCACTCAAGCAGAGAAAAGAGACAGCGACCGGGTAAAGCGCATCGTTTTTTTGTTCGCTTTAACTTTGCTCAGCATGCACTGAGCCCCCTGCTGCCTGCTGCTGTGCTGCGCATGGCCTGCTGCGCCTCTCATTCATCATCCGTCCGGCCATCTCGCCTGCCACCTCCTCCACTCCACCAGCGCACCAGCGCATGCTACCAGGCTGTGTTTAGTTGCACCAAAATCTCTGAACTTTGACACTATGAAAAAGAAGATTTCTCGTCACATCAAACTTGTGATATATGCATGGAGTATTAAATATAGACGAAATCAAAAACTAATTACACAGTTTGCTTTAACTTTGTGAGATAAATCTTTTAAGCCTAATTAGTCCATAATTAGACACTAATTACCAAATATAAACGAAAAGTGTTATAGGATTTTTTTCACCAACTAAACACAGCCAGGTACTACTACTAGTAGCAGTATTGTGGTGTGGTAGGAGTACTATACTCCATGGTGAAGTCTGTCGTCTGTCTCTCTCCGGCTCGATCTCCCCGTCTCCGACTCCCCTGCATATCATTCACCACCCGCTTGGACACACGTGAAACTGCGACAGCTACACGGAGAATCATTCATGCATGCAGTCGCGCAGAAAAGTGACGGTGTTTCATTTCATGCATGGCCAGACTTTACTACGGGGGTCTATGCATGTCTATGGCCACCCCCAGTCGTCGTCTGCGCTCCGCACGTGCGAGTTGCCAGTTGCCATAGGATTCTTTCACTAGCTGATGCTGACTCCCGCCGGGGTTCTTCCTTTGGTTGCTCAGTAGCTTGGTTGGCTGGGATAGAACCAGATGTTAGGTTACGGCTAGACGCGGAGGTTAGAGCTTCTAACTTCAGGTGACGGCTGGTACGAACGAACATGATAAACAAGTGTAAAATGCAAGCAACATTTGATAGTATTTTGCTCACCTGAAAACTCGAATTATTTGAGCTTGAGCAGGACAACTGATGATAGAGGTGACAGGAATTACAGCCTGAGGAGTAAAATGCACTGATGGTCCTTGATCTTGGCTTCACGTGTTATATATAGATTCCTAAACTTTTAAAATGCACATCTTAATTTTTAAACCCCAAGTCATATCACATAAGGTCCAAATCGCGATAAGGTTAGTCTCCCCTACCAACATGTGAACCCTATGTCTTGGTGTCACTTGTCACCGTTGTCATGCATCTCCAAAACACTACCCAAACCATACCTTCTACTTGTCTGTTTGGGTACCATCTATTTTAAAAGCAACTCTAACAGGTTGGCTAAATTATTAGCTACATTTCATTATTTAGCTATTTTGCAAAACATAAAAACTCTTCAAAAAAGAAGAGCTCCACATAATCCTGCTATTTTACAAAGTCAAATAGCGAGCGCCTGTATAGTTGGTTTTTTATGGCCAACCAAAATCAAGGATAACTACAGATACCACATCTCTTGGAGCCTACTTTTTGCTATACAAATTCTAAAATAGCCTCTACAACAAGAATGGACAAGTTGTTGGAGTTGCTCTAATACAACCCATTTTTTGTTTTTTCTCTAGCAACATCGGAGAATGACATGTGAGAACCACATTGCATCTTTTTCGTCACTTGTCGCCATAGAAAAACTTAGCCATCGTCAAAGATGGGGAAGCACCGTATCGGTCACCATCGGGGAAGGAGAGTAGGCACTGCGAGCGACGAGGAAGGTTAGGGAGGCTAGCCGCATGCTGGGGAAGCCTCTCGCCCGTGTTGAGAGGCTAGCCGCACGCTGGGCAAGCCTCTCGCCCACGTTGAGAGGCTATCCGCATGCCAGGAAGCCACGATCACGCCGAAAAGAGCCACCGCGCTAGGGCAGTCGTCGCCACACCCCATACTAGGGATGGCCGCACCACCTCCAGCTAGGCAAACACTGGCGCCCCAGGGAGGCTTGATGTCGGGCAGTGGAAGCCATGGATTGCGTTAGGTGGAGTCGTGCGAGGGAGGAAGTGAGCGAATAGGATTTGGGTAGTAGAGTAGGGCGGTAATAAGAATGCATAGTGGAAGGTCGAAAAGGAGGCCAACAAAAGTGGGTGTCTACTGTAGTTGATGCCTCATGACATGATTAGCTTGTTTAAGAATGTAGCTCCACGTAGAAGCGATGCCAGATAAAAGTGGCACTGGTGTCGACCTTTATTCATGATGGGGTATTTGCCTTAGGAGAACAGTGTAGAACAATAATTCTCATTGAATTTTCACAAATCTATTGGGGGGTAGCGGACCCTAACAAGAAATCCTAGCTTCACACCTGGGTCCACGAATGATGGCCCAGCGCTCGACAATAGAATTGTAGAATGGTGGGTGACTACGGCATGCCACAGGTGAGCAAATGAGCCACAGGTTAATAGAAGATGTGTCGGACATGCATTGGTTAGTGATGAATAAATTAAATGACTCTGCCGCAATCAGTGATCCAGCTCGACAAGAAGAGTTAGAAAATTGTAAACACCAATTGGTAAGGATTCTTTGATAGACTCGGTTAAGGCAAGAATACAATCAGTCGATAGGAAACTTATCTAGAAGAGACCGAGTTTAAGAAGAATCGTGAATACCACGACATCGGTTCAAGGCGTGACAAGATTAGACTTTGCAACAAAAGAAAATTACAGAGTCCTTATTGCTTTAGATTAGTCTTATTTACCTTTCATCTAAAGATTGTCTAGTCGTATTGGTTTAGAGAACTGTGTGTACGGTTAGGGTATAAATAAATATAAACACCAGCTATTGTATCCAGGTATCTCTGAATCAATACAACATACAACTTTCGGATTTTACGACAACCCTTAGAAGTAGGATGTAACGTGAATCCCGACAAGTTTTTTGGCAGTAGGTCTACATCGTTTCAACCTCTAGTCTGCCTATGAGTTATGTCACACCAGCTTCTCATCATGTCTAGTGAGGCTACATCTAACCGATCTCTCGCCAGTTTGGTGTTTGCCACTAATTATTGATTTTATTGAGGTTCTTTTTAGATCCAAACCCTGCCTTGATTAAGATGCATCGGCATGTACCTTATAAATATGTTGTCTTGCTATTCTTTGATTTGATCGTATCTTTCTTGACGCCAGATTTACTCTCTGGCTTCTTGTATCTTAATCTTGGCTTTTTCGTAGTACGCTTTCAGGAGCTTGTTTTTTATAGCTAGCTTGCAATTTTAGTCTATCACCTGCTGCCAATACTGCATCTAGTCGACCTGTCTAGTGGTGAGTTAGGTTAGGTTTTGTTAAGTTTATAGTTCTGGTACGTTAAGCCTTTGTGATTATTTGCATGCTAGAACCTATCAGCTTCCTAGCCGGTTGATTTCTTGTGATTATTTGCGATTATTTGCACTTGATTTCTTCATCAAGCCAGTTGAATTTGCATTTTTTACTCTTGGGGTTTTGTCCCTAGCCGGCTAGGCCTCTCCCAAGAGCTCCCGATCTGTGGGAGAACCTTGGAAAGTTTGTGTCACCCTCGGTGAAGACCTCAAGTTTACCTTTGTGGTTTCTTGGGAGAGGCAATGAGGTGAAAGGGACTTCAACCTTAGTGGTCCTCTCAACAACGAGGACATAGACAAGCCTTTGTGGAGAGCTTGTGATTACTTGAGATAACTTGTTCTTGGTTGTCTCTCTCTCTCCCTCCCTCAAACTTTGCTTAGGTTTTGGCCCCGATCTACAAATTGGAGGTGCTCCAAAGGCACGAGGGTACTTGGACAGCTTCGTCTATCTACAAGAAAACAGGAGAATTCCTATATCTAAATTTGAAGTTGATTTACCTCAATTTTAGTGGACTTGGTATTACCGACAAAGCCGGTGCTACTGATTAACGCTAGTACTATCAACAATTACTGAACTGCAATTTTGAGTTTGTGTTGAAGATTTTTCTAGGCCTATTCACCTAGGGATCCTTACACTAATAACTTGTCATTAGTGACATGTTTTGTTTTCTAGCTATATGTGCAACAACTTAGCAGCAATGTGTTTCTGTTACCCATGTCACTAATGTGATATTATTGACATGTTTCACTTCTGAGTCACTAATTAAGGTTTCTCTTTGTGCGGTTTTGGCATAGTAGTGCATTTTGAAAGTCAGATTAAGTTCAATGAATGGCTATGATTACTTAGGTGTTAGATCTAAAACAAGATCATCATGTCTCACGTATTGGATGAGTTGTCGTGCCTCCTCTCAAACAAACTTCAACTATTTAAATATATACAAAATTGTATGATTTCAAATGTTAAAGAACAACAAAATCATCCTAACGAAAAGGCTTTTAAGGTGACATCCATATCATTACTGTATGGTTTCCAAAAAAAATTATAGGAGCATCGCCTAGTGGTGAGTTGGCTCAACAAGAAAACAAGCCAACAAGTTTTTCTAGTGCCGAGTTGACTCCCGTTCAACTTGATCATGGAGTATATACGAATAAAGAACTGCTAGCCCGAAGCCCCTCACTCTAGGGTCTCTCCCGGTGTTTCTTTTTCCATTCTAATTTTTCTAATCACGATGAACCGACACAATATGAGTCGACTTTTTCCCTCTTCTTATTTGAGTTGATTAGTGTTGTGGGACAAATCGATTTATCATACGTGGCCCAGCCAGGACCGATGAGTCCCTTTTGCCCTGCCACTAGAGAAGCCCTAAGCTGGAACGTATAGGTATCAAAAGGTAGCAATAACCTCCAACTGCAACCGACACTACGCCCAGTCCTCTTCCTACCACCATTCCTCCATTGCGCTACCGCTACGCCTTTATTTGCAGAGTTACCGCCACTACTACAAAAATGGCAAACAGTGCCGGTTCAAAACCCCCCTTCAGTGGCGGTTTTTGAACCGGTACTGGCAATGCGGCAGTGATGAGGTCAAGCCATCACTGCCGGTTTGGCACCCCAACCGACAGTGATATTATTTTTTCAAATTGCATTTTTTTAATTGTTTTATTTTTATTTGGGGTTTCTAGTTTAGGGTTTATGGTAGAGGTGGTGGGGTGGGAGGTCGTGGAGGTGTTTGCTATCGAACCATTTGATATCGATGTGAATTGAAGGTGGTTGTGGACTAGCGACAATACAAACCCATCACACATTTATAATAATTATTACAAAACATCCAAACAAAACTTAAAGTATCGAATTAATTGTCGCATTACAATAGCCTTTCGAGGCGGTCTTTTCCATAGTTCTTCTTGAAGTCCTTACTCTTCACAATGGATAGACATCCTTTCTATACACTATATCGTCTAGAATAAGAGCTGCTATCTCCTCTTGAAATCCTCTTATCTCAAAATCCACCAACCTATTGTGGCCCTGATCTTTGCGCTGTAAATTGATACAAGATGATATTGAGATGCACATACGTAAGACAAAACAATAGAATTAAAATGCGACGCGTACGTACCATGACATCTCCTATTCCTAGTTTTGCGCCAAAGTAGCAAAGCATTGCCCACATCACATAGAACTCGCATTCGTTGTTCCCCATTGGTTGATCTAGGGCCTTGACCTTCTTCATATACTCCGCTCTGAATGGTTCTCTCCATTTCTTTTGCATCTTAGGCTCCATATTTCTCCAATCAGGTAACGCCTTCATTCTATGTGACAATGTAAATGAAGTGTGAAGGCTCAGGACATTATTAATTACAATATCATATGTGATTGAAAAGTGTGGTGATATTGGGTTCACTTACATATTTAGCACTTTGACTAGGGGTTCGATAAGTTTAAGTGGCTTCTTTTTTGAGTCCCACACCTCGATAGTTGAATTTTTAAGACTTATATCTACGAGGACGTAATGGTTGCTGCAATCACAAAGTTCATGTTATTGAATGATATATCAAGAAAAAACACTTAAGTAAGGGTCGAGAACACATACTTGCAATTGTAGGTTAGCAGTGCGTTTGTTTTGCCGACTGAGAACATTCTTTCAAACTCTATCTTCAAACTTGCTGAGACATACGGATCTTGGAGACCGACTTTGCATGTTGTCTCATTTACATAGATGGGGTCTAATAAGTCAAAATTGCTATTTCGTTTTTGAAGGCAAAATTTTGCTACAGACCTGCAAAATAAACATGCATGGATATATTCAAATGTAGATCACGTAGTTTATTATAACGTTGTTAGGGTATGGTACTTACATAGTCCATAACATCATAATCTGCACATCCAGCGAGCGTCGTTGAAAGAGTTGAAAGAGGTCTTCATAATGAATAGTATGCACAACTTCTTCAGGATGATTAAAAATAAAACATGGAGGGATGCATACTTCAAAGGTTACATTCTTGTCTTTGCTGTTGTTACTATCTATGATGTAATAATCATGCAACTGTCGCATGTTTGTTGGCAAATTTCTATACTCTTCTTGGCTGGCGACCATATGCTTGCCTAGTTCAAATTTGTATGCAACTTTGGCCTTTTCAAAATCGGTTTTTTCAAAATAGAGATTCTCGGCATCCTCCATGCTTATATTCAGGTCCGCGGCCAAGTTTTATATCTCTAGTTGCTGAAAGGTGTGTATTTCTCTAGCTCTTTCTTGGTTACTCGGATTTTTGCTTTGCCTTTCAAATTGGCTCTGTTTCTCAGGTATATAAGCCAATCGTTCATACAAGGCAAGTTTGGCGGCCTTTTCTGCAATCTGAGCTCGTAGAATATCGTCCTTAGTCGGCACTGGCTGCCGTCTTTTACTAGTCATCTTGGGATCTTTACCAACTGAAGCTGATGACCTCCTCTGTTGCGAAGTCGAACCTGATCTATAGCTAGGCCATCGAGATCCCAGTCCTGGGGACTTTGAAGCTGGTGGAGGAGGAGGAGTCTTCTCCTTTGGCGGTGGAGGAGGAGTCTTCTCCTTTGGCGGTGGAGAAGGAGTCTTCTCATTTGGCAGTGGAGAAGGAGTCTTCTCCTTTGGCGGTGGAGGAGGTGTCGGTGGATCTTGACGAGGAGAGAAACCTCTTGGCGGAGGCGACCGGGATGATTCACTGGCATCATCATCATCCGAAGATGGCTGGTTATCTAGCTTGATGAAGCGTTTGCGCCAAGCGACATGAGTGCCCAAGTTGTGAACTAGACGTGGCCTATCTTCCTCCACTGAGAAATCAATATGTATCTTATTGTACTTCTTGTCCAATATCTTATCAATGCTGACTCTGGCATACCCGAGTGGCACTGGCTTGCCATGAATGATGTTCTCTCCTCTAGGAAATGCTTGTCCGACCGCCACCTTGTCTTTGGTCCACTGCTGACGGATGTACAACCTGACATTCACAGGTTCTTTGATGTCGTCCACCGGATGAGGAGCATTGACCTCTTCATCGTCAGGCATAGGGGTTGAGCCACAGCTACTGCGGCCCTTGCCGGGCACTGGGCTATTCAAAGCCGGGATTGCATGCGGCCCTTGACTCGAACACATGGTTTGCATAGCGCTCGCCACTTGAGCAGCTATCCGTGCTTCAATGCTCTATTCTAGCTCCTGTCGCATCCTTTGGAACTCCTCTTCTCTTTGAGTTCTAGCCCTTGCCCGACTCCTATAGGAAGCGGATTCACTTTCAAATGCTTTCTCCCAAGGAATTACCCCGGCTCCTCTAGTGCGACCGGGGTGCTCCTTGTTTCCAAGTGCTTGCGTGAGCACGTCATTTATTTGATATCCTTGTGTTAAATGTAAAACCATTTATTTGATATCCTTGATACTTCATTAGCGTAGTCGAAGGTCCGGGGGGCTAAGAGATCTAACTGACATCCCGTCACCTTTCCTAGCCTTTGGCGTCGAAACCAGTCACCGAATTCCTCTTTATGTTTTTTCTCAAGCCAAGCCTGTGACCTCCCTATGTGCTTAATTTGCAGAAACTGCTTGTGCTCATCAATGTATGCCATCACACCGTCGGCCTGCTGGAGAACAGCGAAGTGTGCTTGTCTGAAGGAGACGACTTCGTCCATTTTGATAGCTTTCTCACCTATTGTTCCTTTGCCCCCTAGTCTTCCATCGTGATGAGATACTGGAACTCCAACCCGCTTGATGTCCAGATAATATGTGGAGAACTCAATAGCCTCCTCTGTTGACCATCCTTCTACCATGCTCCCTTCTGGTCTGAATTTATTCCTAACATACCGCCTGAAAACTTTCATCACCCTCTCGAAAGGAAACATCTGGTGTAGGTACATTGGACCAAGGGCTTTTATTTGATTCACAAGATGAACAAGTAGATGCACTGAAATGTCGAAGTAAGTCGGTGGGAAATGCATATCAAGCCTGCATATAATCTCGGCTATCTCCTGCTTCAGGTGGTCTAACCTGCCCACTTCAATGACCTTTTCAGAGATCGCGTTGAAGAACGAACACAACTTTATGATTGGAGCGCGGACCTTGTCAGGGAGGATACCTCGCAGGGCAACTAGGAGCAGCTGAGTCATTATGACATGACAGTCATGGGCCTTCATAGAACCATAGTTAAACTTAAGTTCTCTCATGTTAACTAGTCTCTTCAGGTTCCCACAGTAGCTACTCGGTACTTTGAGATCATTAAAGAAAGAAATAAGCATTTCTTTTTCCTCCTTTTTCAGTGTCCATGATGCCACCGGAAGTTTCAAGTGGCCATTCTCAAGAGTTACTGGATGTAACTCCTTCCTGAGGCCCAGGTGTTGCATGTCCAAGCGTGTCGCGAGAGAATCCTTGCTTGTTCCCCGGTGTTCATCAACGTGTTAAGTGTGTTACCGCACACGTTTTTAGTTATGTGCATTGGATCAAGACAGTGACATACACTCAAAAGTGGCCAATAAGGTAGTTTCCAGAAGATTGATTTTTTCTTCCAGATACTATCGGTTGGCGCTGCTACTGCTCCGTCCCCCTTCCCAAGGACAACATTTGTGAGTTTGCTTAATTGTTGAAGCATCTGTTTCCCGTCTCGATACTTTGGAGGTCCACGTTTCTCAGTAGTCCCATTAAAATCTTTTGTATTCCTACTGTAAGGGTGATCACGACGTAGGAACCTACGGTGTCCCATGTAGACCATCTTCCTGTTTTCTGGTAGATGTGTAGCATCAGTCTCGTCCAAGCACTCGACACACCCAGTGTAACCTTTTGTCTTCTCTCCAGACAAGGAACCTCGCCCTGGTAGGTTGGTGATTGTAGCGATAAGTACAGCCTTTACCGTGACATGTTCTTTCTTGTACTCATCCCAAACATCCTTCACACCCGTCTCCCACATATGTAGTAGTTCATCGATCACTGGTTCTAAAAGCACATCAATATCATTACCAGGTTATTTTGGTCCTTGGATTAGTAATGGCATCTGGACGTATTACCGTTTCATACAAAGCCAGGGTGGAAGGTTGTATATACATAGCGTCACTGGTCAAGTGCTATGATTGGTTCTCACCTGGTCAAACGGGTTCATCCCATCCGTGCTCAAAGTAAACCACAGATGTCTTACCTCTCCACCGATGTTCTTATAGAACATAGTGTTGATAGTCCTCCAGTCCGACCCATCGGTGGGGTGTCTCATCATTGAATCTTTCTTTCGCTCTTCGCCGTGCCAACGCAACAGCTTGGCTGACTTCTCATTTGCAAACAACCTATGCAGTCGTGGAGCTATAGGAAAATACCACACGGACTTTACTGGCCCTCCTCTGATCTTGCTTCCATCATTTGATGACCCTTGCTTGTATCGGGGAGTTTTACACTTGGGACATGCATCCAAGTCTTTGTATTTCTCTCCACGGTACAATATGCAGTCGTTGGAACACGCGTGGATTTTCTCAACCTCGAGGCCAATTGGGCAAATCATTTGCTTCGCAAGGTAAGTCTTTTCTGCTAACTCGGCCTCCGGGAACAGTTTATGTAGTATAACTAACAAGTTATCGAAACCTTTATCACTCAACTCATTCGTTGATTTGAACTCCAATAGCATGATGTTGGCTTCCAGTTTGCTTATTGGGCAGCCCGGAAACAATGGTGTTTTTGCATCCTTTCTCATCATCTCCAGTTTTTTCAACTGTGAAGCACTAAGGAATCCCCCATGCACATCATGTAGAAGCTGTGAAATACCATCATTTTTCTCAGTGTCGTTAGCTAATGTATTCACAAACACATCATCATTGGGAGGCACATCTTCTGTGTAATCATGAACAGGCAATAATGCCACACTAGGCATGAGCACATCATCATTAACATTTTGACCAACCTCCCCATGCAAAGTCCAAATCGTGTAGTTTCTCATGAACCCCCTTGTGATTAAGTGCAAACGTATATGCTCCACGTCGCCCCATTTTCTCGTATTCTTGCAGTCTTTGCATGGACAGAATACAAGATGTGAGTCCCCAGCATTGGCTCTAGCTCGCTTGATGAAATCGTCGATGCCCGTCAAGTACCGTGGGTCTGTATGTGACAGATCGTACATCCACCCTCGAGCCATGTTTGCACTGATAAAATAAGATGAGCAGAGCAGAGGAAACATAGGAACATATTAATAGAAGCATTTTTGAAAAATATTCTTCGATATAATTTGAATTTGGTCGCGCTATAAAAATAAAGAGAACAAATAGATAACAATGGAAGCATGAAGTATTAAATGTAAGTATTAAATGCATGCATGGAGTATTAAATCTAAGTAATAAATACCGAATCTATTCCACATCCCATCAAATCTTTCATGCATGTATTGAGTATTAAATGTAAATAATAAATATAACTAATTACAATTTTTATCCATAATTTTCGAGACGAATCTTTCGAATCTAGCTACTCAATGATTATACAATAATTATCCAATAAAAACAAAGTGCTACAATTTTTCTAAATAATTTTGAATCTAAAAGCTACAAAAAATTGACACAAATTGCAACATCCCTATTCTTGATCATGAAAACTAGCATAGCTCTAACACAAATTGACACAATGTAAACCAACAATTCTAAAGAATTATGCTTGTTACTAACCAAGAGCAAGAAGATATGAGGATCCAAGAGTGAAGAAGAGCCAAAAATAGAGATCAAAAAATCCACCAGCCGTAACAATGGAGAGAGAGAACTCCTCACGCACTGTTCTGTACTGTTGGGCAGAGGAGGGATGGAGGAGATTGAAGTTTTATACTGTACACAACATCACTGTCGGTTCCAGCCACGAACCGACAGTGAAACACCACATCACTGCCGGTTGGTGGCTTGAACCGACAGTGATAGGGCCGAGAGGCATCACTGTCGGTTCAAATCACGAACCGACAGTAATGTGGTGTTTCACTGCCGGTTCAGCCCCTGCCCCCAATAATTAAGGGCTTGTCAGAGGAAGAACCGACAGTGAAGGGGCATCACTGTCAGCCCAAACAAAATCGGTGATTGCCGTTTCTGTAGGAGTGCGTGTCGCACGTCGTCGGACCGGCTTTTGTCCCATCTTCCCGGCCGGCCTTCCGTAATCTCTAGTGTAACACGAGACAAAACGCTCTGCGGTACACGCGCGGCAGACCAACCGCGTGCACCTGCTGCTCCATATGCCACTTGGGCGGGTCCATCTGTCATCTCCTGGCAAGCTATAAAGTTTTTAGTGTGGTAGTGGACACCGGAGTACCGGACGGACGGCGATAGCTCTATACGTACCCTGCCTGGCCACTGGCGCCAGTGGTCTGTGGTCACTCAACTCCATGCGGGCCCTGCCGGCCGGACGATATTCCTCCCGCCGTAACACGACGAAGAGACCACGTACGTATGGGATTGTTGATAGGAATGGGATCGATGGCGAGAGAACATTTTGTTGGCACAGTACGTATGTGCTGCTGCTGCTACATGCACTGTACTCTACTCCGTTATCTCCGATAGCTGCAACTCCTCCTCGATCGTCAGAAAGTTCTGTGACGGGGATAGATCACACACAGAAACGATAGTTCATGATGCAGATCGACGAAGATAACGATCGGTGGGCTTGTTCTTCTCTTTCCCATTGGCTGCTTAAGAGGCCCAGTTGTCGACGCCCGATGGCACCGACCAGAAGCCCTCCATTATTATTTTCAACGTCTCGGTCCGGAGTTCCGATCCCCGGATATTGGACCTAGCTAGAGCCAAAGTATATCTCAGGAGTCAGGGCTCTTACATAATTATAACAACAATACTAACATTCAACATTCAACACGTGTGCATACACACCTATGTTATTCGCATGAAATATATATATATATATATATATATATATACATTCTACGATTCTATCAAATCATTTACTCTTTTTTTCATTACCAGAAGCATACTTTCTTAATGACACAATAATACAAAAAATTATTAAAATAATCGTGGTCTTGGCGGTGGATGCTGCGGGGTCGTGGTGATGAATGCGACGGAGGCCAGATCTGCCCAGCGGCTGCCGGATGCGATGGTGGCGGCCATGGTCGATCTGCAGGCGTCAGGGCGGCGTTTCGGTGGCTGCGCCTGCGGGCATGATGGAGGCGACGGCGTCGGCAGGAGCGCCGGGTTCGGGGTCTGGTGCCCGGATCTGGTGACCCTAGGGCAGGGGGCAGTGCCCGAGACGGTGGGAGCACCCGCGCTGTGGTTGGCAGCGTCTTCGGCGGGTGCTCAGTCGGCGGCGCGGCGGAGCGAGGCTGGTCTTCAGCATGTTGTCTGGTCGGTAGGGGTGGCTGACGCAGCTTTGCGGCTGCGGTGCGCAGCTGGCACGTCGATGCCCCTCTAGCGAGGTTTCTGCAGGACGACGGGCATCAACGACAGTGGTGACAAGCAGGGACCCGGAATCTGGGCCGACATCGTAGTTAGGGTTATCTCGGGCGAAAGCCTAGCGACGGCGACGTCTGCGGGCGCCAGTTTTTCCCTGTTGGGGGCGTCGTGTGAGTCCCTAGTTTTTCCACAGGTGAGAACCTGGTCCGTTGGACGAGCGATAGCGGCGTTTCTAACGTCATAACCTTCCTGAAGGCGTCGCTGTGGAATTCATATCGGCTCGGATATGAGCGTGAGGCCATGGTTGGAAGTCGGAGCTGCGCTTGTGTTTTTCTTGTGCTGGGCAACGATGACCTGCTTGGCCTCTCGGAATCTTCGGTCTTGTATCTTTTAAGATTGTCGTTCACTCTGTGATGTTGGCGTGAGTTTGGTTTTTGGGCCCGGTTTTCCTTATAAAGTGGGTTAATCCCTTTCTTCTTATTAATATATGCCGAAACAATCCGTTCCTGTATCTTTCAAAAAAAATATAGTAGTTGGTCGTTGAAAACCGAACCAAACTAACCGAAATTAAACTATTCAATTTTCACTTTTCCATGATCGGTCGGTATTGAACCTTTTATGACTGAAATTTCAAAATTTCCAAGAAACCAAACTCGGTTTCTCGGTCTAACTGAATGCCCAACTAGTAGAGGAGGACTAATGGCTAGCTCCTTCGATCAGCTGGGGACAAACATACGAAAACTCGCCTTATCATCATCTCTACCAGATTTTTGCTGAAGGCCGGCCTACTATATAAAACATTCAGGAAAGAATCTTTGTTCCAGACGTATAGCAAACGAGCATGCAAGTGCGCGCCAATCCTAGCTACTCCTACTTGGGTTCCTACTGAGACGCACGTCCCCAGTCACTTCCACATCTCATTTCTCCTTCTCAATCTCGTCCCTATCATCAGTTCATCAGTGACCACCAGTGAGTGACCACAGACGGCCGGCCGGCCGGCCAGCCAGTTGCTGCTCGCTGCATGCCCTCCTCTCCTTTTGGTTGTCGAGTCCCCTTTTCAGCCGATCGCCACCGGCGCATGTGCCCCCATCGCCCTCACGCCGTAGTGGTGGCTCCGCCTCTCTCGGCATGTCAGAGCCCAACAGAGATTAATGAAACAAAAAGAGACGGGGCCGGGAAAAGACGGAGACGGGGGGAGGAGGGCAGGAAAGAGAAGTGGCATCTCAGCCTTCTCAGACTCTGGGTGAAAGAAAGAAAGAAAGAACCCTACAAAGCTAGGGTCCTGTCCTCCTCGAGTCCTCTTCCCTTGCAACGCAAAAGAACAGAAAGCAGGAAAGAGGGAAAGGCTAGATGGGTTGTCTCACTAGGGACACAGGACAAAGGGGAGCCCCCTCTACTGGCAGGTGAGAGAAAGAGAGAAAGCAAGGCAACTTTCTTTCAGCCTTTTTCCATTTGCTTCAATGATAAGTCATATTTGCTTGCTACTGTTTCTTTTTGTTGTTGCTCCAACCAAGAGTTACACCATGTTATTAATTTGTTGTTGAATCCAATGGCTCAGTTAACAGTGCGCATTATTAGCAGTATTTTCACAGCATTATTCACACACGGGGGGTGTTTGCCTGAGTACAATGGAAAATGTTTGCTCCCAAGAAAATTAAACCAAAAGGAAACAAGGATTTGAAGCATCTACCGAAAGTTATGCATGTGCATGCATGAATGAATGGATCATCGGACGCATGGGGCACAGTAGTACATTGGTTCAGTTAGCTTTTGTGTTGTGGGCTAATGTATGTTTCTTCGGATGAAAGTTATGCCTGAATCATTCAGAAGGTTGGTTGGATACTTCCAAGTTCCACCCAAGCTACAGCTCCGAGCTCTGGCATGCATGCTAATCTCCTTGGCCCCTGGACACACACAACACAAATGTAGTAGGGACGACGACTGGTGTGTAGGAAGAGTCTCTTTTCTTTTTCCTAAAAGCACTACAATGAAGGATGAGATGAGACCACAGTAGATCGATGTAGCTGAAGGCCCCAAACAGGCCATGTGAGTGCCTCGTCACAGTGGTGCCTTAAGGTCAAAACAATTGCGATAATCTGCAGGATGATTTCGCCCAGCCTTTCCCTCTGCAGGTGGTCGCTTGCCACTTCAGTACTGATGCTACTCAAAATCCGTAGTAGTTCAATTGCACTTATCGTTAGGTCCGTAGGAGAAACTTTAGCTGGCATGAACTGCTAACATGTAGTACGAACTTACTAGAAATTCTCTGTTTGCTGATGATGGGCTGATTTTGATGTAAGTTTGAAAGCGCTAATGCACGCGCCAGCTTTGTTGTTTCTTGGGAAGGCGATTAAACGGTGTTCTGTGCTGCAAAAAGGAGCTACTTTTCCAGTGTAGTGGTACTATTGTCGTATCAACTGTTTTCGCTTGCAGATTGTTGGATACTTGGATTATTAAAAAAAAAACTGACGCTTGGATTGTGACATTCCAGCTACAATCTAGGACATGGTTATTTCAGCTTCCAGGCTGTAACAACTTGCAGCCTTGCAATCCCAGTCCACAGTACGAAAGTTAAAATAAACTTGGCCTTATATAAATCCCAGCGTTTCACTTATTTTTTCCTATTCCTTGACAAACAAGTCCATTGTTTTATTAAGGTCCTGTTTGCAACCAGAAGCATTTAGAACTTTTCCAAGAATCGGTGGCCCGGTTCATCAGTATTGGCCAAATTTTAGCGAAATGAACGGGGTCGGTATAATCAGAATCCGAAGCATTACTATAAAAATCTGGATCCCTACCAAATTCAATATAAATACGTGAAATCCTTTCAAAAAAAATATATTTTGTAGAGTCTTCTGGATTTCTGGTGTCTATTTATCTCATCTCAGGATTTCCTTGTGTATAAACCAACCCATTTCACCAATCGCAATCGGCTGCGCTTCAATATTGCGGCCCAGCTCGGCGGACGCCTGCGCACATAAGTCAGCATGGCCTTCAATCCTACGGCCCAGCTCGGCGCACGCCTGCCCGACACTCGCGACGCACCGGCCCAGGCGCCCAGCACTTTATCTTGCAGGCAAGATAAAGGCCCTGCATGCAAATCACAATTCTAAATCTTCAGTGTGGTTTTGTTAAACTTCTGCGTGATTGCAGACTAGCAAATCACAATTTTACAAATGAGCCAGTCTGCAATCATATATGAAGCGGCTAGCAACACGGGGCGTGCTACGTGTCAATTCCGGTAGCAGGAAGCCATCGGCCGACCATCTATTTTTACATCGCCGTGTACACTGCACACACTCTACTTAGAGTATATTTGATTTCCACCTCCTAAATTTTAGTACACTAAAATATTTTAGTTATCTTTAAATACTTATTGAGTGACTAGTAAAACTAAAGTGTTTTAGTCATCTGTTAATCAGTTTGTTTGACACTTTAGTCCCTACAATAACTAAAATTTAGTCTAATTTATTTTAGGTGGGAACTAAACATTCTCTTATAATTGTTAATTGAACTGACCACCACTCACTCATGTGCGCGTTTTCAGCCTATCTCAGCTTCCCTCAGCCTGGCTCATGTTCCTGCACACTGCTCGTGCGTGCGCGTGCTTTCGTGTAAGGCCCCTTTTGCAATCTAAAATTCCCTTAAAATCTACTATGACTTTTCACATGATGAGAAATTCATAAGATATTATTTAAATAAATATAAATACCAATACCAATTTAGTTAATTAGAAAGAAGTTTCCATCCCTAGGTGTGTCTTTTTATTTGTTCTGAATTAGCCCTAAAGGAGAAATAATAAAATAACAACAAAACTAGTCCATGGCCGGATTCGAACACAAGATCTATTGATTCAAAAATATCACTCTCCATCGCTACACTTACAAACATTTGGGATAGTTATGAAATTGTTTAATTATTAAATACACCGAACCATTTAAAAGTCCAATAGAAAAGGTATCCAACCATTAAAAAAATAAAAAATTAGGAAATAACTAACTAGAGTTAGATAAAAAAAAGAAAAAATGTTACCGAACATCACAAAATAATACCACTAAACATCACATGAACACTACATGGACATCACAAAAATATATACTACGTGAATATCACAAATATCATAAAAATAATAATAAAATTAGTAAAGTAATTAATTAAGAGTTAAATAAAAAAGGGAAAATTAGATCCTTACCATCAAAAGAACGCATCTTTAGATATGTAGCATCAAAAGATTCAGTTCCAGATATCTAGCATCAAAAGGTTACAACGTTACAGTTGTATATCATTTTTTCAAGTTCCGTTACTTTGGCTGTTGGTTTCTGACCTTTTGACTGGTCCATTTTTTTACCATGTCCCGATTTTGCCCTTGAAAAAGAAAAGAACACATCTTCTACTGCTGCCGCCGCTTCGTCTCGTGGGGGAGCGGGAGAAAAGGTGCGCAGACTTGCGCCGCCGGAGAGAAGGGGCGATGCCGCGGCACACTCCCTGCCACCGCCGTGCTCCCGGCGACGTGCTCCTCGGCGGCGACTTCTTCCTCGCGCCTCGACAGCACTGCTCCCCGTGGCGCATCTCCCAGTCGTTGCGGCGCTCCTGGCGGCGTGCTCCCCAGCGTCGACTGCCACCTCGCCTCCTCAGTAGTGCTCCCGGTAGCACAACCTAGCGTCGACTGCCTCCTCCGCGCCTCCCTAGCAGTTGCAGTTGGTATTCTCATCTTCTTCCTCCTGCTATTTTTTTGTTATTCTAAACCCTAAATTTCCTCTCTCCTATAGTGCTGAAAAATTGACCTGGAAGTTGAGCTATATCACTATATGGATCCTGCTGAGGTTCCAGAAGGGTAACAACCTTTTTCTCTTCTTCCAAAACTCTGAAATTTGCAGCTATTATCACCTTAGAGTTTGTTAGTACACTGAGGAGATGATATAGAACTTTGCAAAGGGAACAAAATTTAGTGATGCTGATCTAGAACTGTTGTTGGTTGGTGTTGTAGGATTGATCCAAAGAGTGCATGTAGAGTACAGATCAATGTCAATGGTTACTTCACTGTGCAAGGCGGTAGAAAACAGTATAATCGGGGCAGGACAGTAAGTTGGGTTGTTGATTCAGAAAAGTACACATTCATTGATCTGGAGAAAGATATTGTTCCATATTTTACATGGGGCAGCGATCAACCGGCCAACTTCTGGGTTCTAACAGGAAATACTATGACATGCAAGTTGTCTTCGGATGCTCAACTTCTTGATTTGTTAAGGGCATCAACAATAGTGAAATTGTTTATGGTAGTGGGTACACGTGAGCAGAATATTACAGAGGAGGAGATGCCTGCTGCAATTCACATAGGAGATGATGTGATTCCAGCTGCAATGAACATAGGAGAGGAGGTGAAGGCTGTTACAGCTGACAATGATTTGGATGTACTAGATGGAGGGTTTACATGGGCAGAAGTGCCTCAATATGGGGATACAACAGCAGGGCCACAATTGTCTAAAGAGGAAGAGAAGGAGCATTTCATGACTATTGGGTGTGATCCTATTGGATATGATCCAGCTGGAGCAGATGAGGAGTGGAGGTATTTCAAGGCTGTTTCAGATGATCCTAATGTCATTAATGATGGGGTGCAGAAAAGAAAGAGGGCAAGAACTACTCTAGAAATTAGAGAATTTGATACTGAAGCTGTTCTGGATGATGAGGCTACCACTCTTAATGATTTTTTTGTGCCTCATACATCACATGATAAGGAGAATCCAATCATTAAGGAGGGAGACACATTTATTGACAAGGATGCTTTTCTGTACAATATCAAACAATATGCCATAAAAAATAAGTTTGAGACTAGGCTTGAACATAGTGACAAACAAAGGTATAGAGCAAGGTGTGCAGATAATAATTGCAATTGGAGAGTATTTGCAAAGAAACTACATGGCAACAACACATTCATGGTGGTCAAGCTCTCCGAATTAGATGTGCACACTTGTCCCAGTCAAATAGAGGAAGAAAGGCTTCAGTAGCTTGGATATCTAAAAAGTTAAAAGATGTTGTAAAGGAGGATCCCACTCTGAGTGCAAAGAAACTACAGAGAAGATTGGGAAAACACTATAATATTGAATTATCATATTTTAAAGTGTGGTATGGAAGTAAGTATGCAATGGAGGATCTTCATGGTACTTGGGAGGACACCTTTGACATGCTATGGAGGTTCAAAGCAGCACTTGAAGAATGTTGCCCGGGAAGCATTGTTGAGATTGATTGTAAGAAAATTAATGGAGAAATGTATTTCTCAAGGATGTTTGTGGCAATTAGGCCATGTATTGATGGATTTCTAGCTGGGTGCAGGCCATACCTTGGGGTTGATTCTACTCACCTAACTGGAAAGTATAAAGGGCAGCTAGCTACAACAACTGCAATTGATGGACATAACTGGATGTATCCAGTTGCATATGGGATATTTGGAAAAGAGACAAATTCCAATTGGACATGGTTCATGGCGCAGCTAAAAAAAGCAGTTGTAACACCTCCTGGGTAGAAAGACATGCTGGTAGATCAAGGAAGAAAAGAATTAAGGCTAGTGGAGAGGCAGGAAAAGAGGCACATATCAATGCAAAAGTTCAGTTTGGACACATAGAGAAGGGTTGTAATGCTACTCAAGCTGAATTAGAACAAGAGCTTCCACCACCTCGTCAAAAAAATTCCAAAAAGCAAAGGTATTGTAAATTGTAAATTTGTAACATAAATGGTTGATACATGATGAAATATGTTCCTAGACTAATCTATTTTGTGCCTCCTAGGAAATCTAAGACTGAAACTGAGTCATTTGTTGATGATCCACAAGTGACGTCCAACCCAAGCGCAACAAAAAAAAAAGCATGTCTTCTCATTATCCAACTAGTCCAGGACCTACAACAAGAAGCATGTTTTCTCTTTCTCCAACTAGCCCTGGTCCTACCACAAGAACTTTCTCCAAGAAGGATGGCATCCATCTCACCAGGAGGAATTAATAGGAGGATTATTATTAGCTAGAAAATGGTTGTGTTGAGTGTGTCAACATGGTTGTGCTGAGTATGGACATGGCTATGTGTTGGCTGTGGTTTTTTGTGCAGCTCCATATGTCTAACTTTTGTTGGGTGTTGACATGGGGCTGTGTTGGCTATGGTCTTTTGTGAACTTTAAAGTTCTAACTTTTGTTGTCAACTAGAAAAATCTGGTTGTATGCAAATACTGTTATTTTATTGAAATATCAACCATATAATATCTGATAATGATCTTTTCTTAATACTACTCAGCAGTTGTGTATATATGTGGCTGAGGTTGTTTAAATGCATCCTACTGATTTTTTTGCTACACATGCTCTCTTAGACTGTAGGTAGATAGCCCTTAATATGCAAGGGCAAAATGGTCAGATATAATTTGGAGTTAACAGAACTAGTGAGCTTCTAACGTTAGTCATGTTTTAATGGTACATATCTAAAACTGAACCTTTTGATGGTATATATCTAAAGATGCGTTCTTTTGATGGTAAGGATCCAATTTTCCCAATAAAAATGCTATTAAATATCATAGAATATCAATGTACATTACTGAACATCACAAATACACCTAGAACATTACATTAACACTACAAGAACATCACAAATTATTACATAGAACATCATACATATAGTACGCAAATATAACAAACATCATGAAATGTAAAAAAAATAATATTAAACTAGTGAAAAAATTAATTAGGGTTAAATAAAAAGAAGAAAAAATGCTACAGAGCATCATAAATATATATCCTCAAACATCAATTTATACTATTGAACATAACAAATATACCGTAGAATATCACACTTATACTCAAGGACATCACAAAATATAGAATAAAACATTATATGTGTACTACGTGAACATAAAAAATATAATAAAATATTTTTGGTGACTTGTCATTTCGAGAGTCCAAATCTCCACCACTTCAAACTGCTCAGTGAAGCAAGCACAACATAATTTACCCTCCAATTCTACAAAATAGATGGGCTCCGCCTCTTTGGATGGAGGATATGGAGTTAAACTAAACATCTGTTCAGATAAACTAAACTTCATAAATGCTTTGGGATTTTTTGAAGGTGGCAGGTCTATCCTCCAGTAAAGATAACCTTGGACATGAGCTGGACGCATCCAAAATATAGGGTACGGAGGATCGACAGTTTGCCTCCATGAACTTGTGCCTAGTGTGTGTACCTCAAACCCGCAGACAGTTTCAGAGCTCCATTTTTTCAACTTTGTGATTTGTTTAGAACCAGAGGTCTTCTTAAAGACATCATCGATAGTAATATAGAAGAATGTGTGGCCATGTTCTTGCTTGTAGTAGGATATAACCAGAGGTTCAAAGTTATCAAACTAACCTTTAGGAGGTCGATAGAAATAGTCAGCAGGTGCTTTCAGCAAGTGGTGTATGCTATGGTTCTAATGAACCACTAGGAAACCCAACAAACCATGCAGATGCTCGTCCCATTACCAGCCATGCTAAGGAAGACTCCCTTGGGGCAGACAACAAAGGGGAGAAGAGGAAGAGGGCTTTCACAGATGAGGACAGGGACTTCATGACTAGAATGATTGATGTTATCTACTCCTTTGCTAGTATAGTGACAGAAGGTAACCATTTTGAGGCTGCACCAGGGATCTATGAGGCAGTGATGGGAGTTCCAAACTTCACAGGGAGTTAACTGATGTTTTTCCTTAACCTCATGATGCATAACAAAGCAACAACACTTGTGTTTGTTGGCATGACAATAGAAGACAAGGAACTGTGGTGCTGGACTCACTTGGATGAGAAGCTATACAAGTCAGATGAGGATGCAGTATCAACACATTTTTTGGGAGCCAAAAAGATAGAAAGGTTGACAACCTAACTTCATATTTTTGTAACATCCTATGGTAGTGTCATCATAAACACTTGGTAGTTGATGTATAGTTAGGTTGTTGTGTTGTTGTGCTGCTCTGTGGTTATGTTTTTTTTTTACCATCTAGCTTTCATCCTTGTTGTTTGCAGTATATTGTCTATTTGGAACCTTTGTTAATTTGGTGACCAATTTGTTTGTTGGACTTGCATTCTATAGGGCATGTCACACTTTTATGTTGTGTTCAAGGGATGGTCTCTTGGCGTGTATGACAACTGGGTGGTGTGTAATGCTCAAGTTGATGGATTACCAAACATGTACCAAGGATTCAAGACTTGGGAAGAAGCAAACACAAGGAAGTTGTACAAGCGTGAAGCTGATCAGGCAGCAGATATTAAGACAGTGATTGCAGAAGTTTGCAAAATTGGAGTAAAAACGGAGCTAAAACAGCTAGGAAGGCCACTGTTTTTTCCAAAGACTTGGTCATAGCATTGTTGGTGCTCATTGTTGTTGTTTAGATGGTAGTTATTCTAATTAAGTAGAAGTAGGGACAATTTTAGTTCAATGTTTGTACTAATGACTATGACTTAAACAAGTGTGGAATCAAACTTCATCGTTGCCAAATATAATTGTCAATTTTGTGTGTACAAATTACAATTGTCATTTATGTTTTCAAAGAACCCATTGTAGAGAGAACAAGGGTTGTATGGAGATAACATCACCGTTGTAGGGAGGGGTGACGCCAAGGAAGAAAAAACAGCGGCAACACCAAACATGCAGCCTTAGCTAAGCCAATGCAGTTCAGGCCTAACACAGCCAACCAAACAAAAACCTAGTCAATGCAGTTCGGGCCTAACATAGTCTACCAACCGAGCCAAGCTTAGCTAGCCCAAAACAACCAACCAAAAAAACCCACCTTGCATTGTAACCTTGCACTATAGTAACCAGCCCAAGCCTACCCAGGCTACCTGTAGCTAGCCAAGCCAGGGAAGCCTAGTGAGGTCTAGTGAAGTCTCATCCCCAAGTGATTTCTTTCTGACAATTATTTTAACCTTTGCATGCCACTACGTCAGAAACAATTTTACGTAGTGTTGCCTAAAAAGCCTTCGTGGTGGACACCCTTTTTGCCCGCCATGGTTATTCCTTGCACTCCTATGCACACCTGGCAGCTTGAGAGTCCGCTATGGTTAACAATTTACCACAGCGGGCGGCATAAGGTGACCGCCATGGTAAAGCCATTTACCGCAGCGGTCACCTTATAAAGCCCACTGTGGTTTAGAATTATTAACTGCAACGGTCTTTTTATATTGTCCGCAACGGTTATTGCTTTTAATAGCTACAATCCGATCATCTTATTCCTCTCACTGCTTCTCTCTTCCAAAATCATGGGGGGAGAGGCTTTGCCCGAAATTTTAACCAAATCATTAGATTGAGGTTTTGAGCTTTGATTTGGAGGAGGACATCATAAGAGGCATTTAAAAGGTTCTCATGCTCTTTTCTCTCTCTTTCGCTTGCTTTTTGAGCTCTCTAGATCTAGATCTAGATCTAGATTCATGAAGGAAAGAGAAAGCTTGTGTCTTTTTAATCTAGATTAATAATATTATATGGCTAAAAGCTTTTGTTGTTGATGTGTAAGAGGTTTGTAGGAAAGATGGATAGGTCAGAATGGATGTACAAGATTAGTAGAGTACTTGATCTGCGATATTTCACCGAAGTGAGGAAGTTTATTGCCGCTACGAGAGCCACCGTGATAGATCGAAGCGGATGATAACCATGTGTCTATGTTCTCACTACAAGAATCTGACAGCCTTCACCGATGATGGCAAGGTGCAATCACATTTGATTCAGTTTGGTTTCATGGAGAATTACACAGTTTGGACTCTTCACGGCGAAAGAAGAGGGCTACACACAAAGGAGAAGTCCGACACTATTGGTGTGGTATCTACCTGTGATCGACTGCATATGCACTATTCGGGAACCTAGAGGATGCCAAGCTCATGTCCTGACATGCATCAGATGACCGCAAGAAGGATGATGGCATGCTGCAGCACCCATCTGATGGCCAACAGTGGAAAGATTTTGACAAGGCCTACTCGGAATTTGGCAACGAGCTGAGGAACATTTGGTCCGCGCTGAGTACTAACGGGATGAACCCTTTCGGCGAGCTTAGTAGCTCAAACAGCACCTAACCCGTCATACTCACCATCTACAACCTACCTCCCTATCTGTGTCTGAAGCGCAGGTATCTTATGCTGACCATATTGATCTCAGGACCGAGGTAGCCCGGTAACGATATCAATGTTTTCCTAGAACCGTTCGTGGAGGAAATGCAGGAGCTATTTGATGTTGGGTCAAGATGATTGATGCATACCGCAAGGAGAAGTTCACCCTAAAAGCAATCATCTTTATCACCATCACCGATTACCCTGGTATCTTCTCACTGTCAGGGCAGATCAAAGGGAAGACTGGCTGCGTAATGTGCATTGATAGGACATGCTACACTTACTTGAAGGCATCCTACAAGACAGTATGCATGAGGCATAGACGATTCCTTAGAAAAAATCACAGGTATAGAAGAAGTGTTACGAATCAATACTTCAACAATTAGGAAGAGTTGCAGGGTGAACCACCAGCGCAGACTAGCTGGGGGGCAAAGGTGTATGAGATGGTGAACGATATGGATCAGATCGAGTTTGGTAAGAAGCATAAGCCACCAGAGGATCATGGGACAAAATAGACAAGAAAGCAAAAACGAGAGACAACAGAGGAGGAACCACCACATGTTCTTTTCAAGAAGAAGTCAATCTTCTTCAAGTACCTATCATACTGGAAAACACTAAAAACACCCCATGCCATTGACTACATGCACCTCGAGAAGAATGTCTTCGAAAGCACGATCGGTGTAATGCTCAACATCAAGAACAAGACGAGAAGGATGGCCTCAAATCATGGATGGATCTTGTCCACCAGGGCATCAGGCATGACCTTCACCTAGGACCGCCTCATAATGGTAAAGTTGACATACCAGGTGCAGCATATAACCTAAGACGTGATGAGAAGATTGCTATGCTCAATTTGTTGAGGGGTATCAAGGTGCCGATCGGATTCTCTTCAAACATCAAGAGCCTCGTCTACCTGAAAGTCCTCACAATGGTTGGCTTCAACTCACATGACTGCCATGTCATGCGAACGGTGTTCCTTCCCATCATGATTAGGGCTATCGGTCCAGAGTATGTAAAGATGGTGATCACTCGGATGTCATGCTTCTTTAACCACATCACACAGAAGGTCATTGGCAAAGCTGACCTGCCTTCCCTGAAAGAGTTCATCGCGGAGACCCTTTGCCATCTCGAGATGTGCTTTCCCCGTCTTTCTTTTACATTATGCCTCACCTGATGATACACATGGTTGATCAGATCAAGCAACTGGGCCCCGTGTACCTGCACTAGATGTGGACGTACGAGCGGTTCATGTCCACCCTCAACAGATATGTCCATAACCGTGCTTACCCAGAGGGCTCTATGATCGAGGCATACACAATCGAGGAGGTCGTCAACTGGTGTATGAGGTACATAAAAGATGGGAGGGCGATTGGGCTGCCTATTCATCAACACGAGGGTAGAACCATAGGGATAGGGGTGCACAGGGCGGAAAGTACACACCGATATATAGAAACATCTTGTTCTCTTACCTCTATCCAATGCATATTGCTGAGAGAGTCATCAAAGGGTATGAGATAACGGATCCAGAATTGATCGTGCGGTAGAGGGAAAAGAAATACGAAAACAATATGAAAGAGGAGAAGAAGAAATTGTCATGGTACATACTAGAAGTGATGAAGAAGCTCAACCCGGATGGGCCGCACTGTATCATGGCGGCTTACCACTTTGGGTAAGTCAAAATTGTACATAGAGCTAAGTGGCTAGGATCATAAACTCATATCATCGCCGTACCTGTATTTTGTTTCAATGGTGTAGCAAGGGCCAAGCCGATGGCCATTGGGTTGCATTTATCATCTATCCTCAAGACAGTAGGGCATGCGTATTTGACTCGTTGAGGGTACCAAACAAACCACGGTACAAGGCCTTCGAAGATTGCATCAAAATGGAAGTCACCAAGCTTTTTTATCATTTACGGTTATCGTACGTATTCAAATGGTTGCTAACTAAAACTATTGCATTTTGTATAGGGCTTACAAAGCATACCTAAAGGAACCCCAATGCTAAGATTGAAGAACTAAAAAGTTGAAGAAGAAACATACATACCACTTAAAGATCTGACGTGAATTCCTCATAAGTATTTAAAACATTCAGTCATATTTTATTATATATGTATTGTTCTAATGCTTCTGTATCGATCGTGCAGTGCGCTAAACAACCTCAAGGATCAAAGGCATGTGGCTTGTACACCTATACGCACTTGAGGCAGTGCAAGGAGTACACTAACAGCTGGAAGAAGCTCAAGGCGGGAGTCAAGCATTGGGAAAACATTAAGAGCGAGCAACTTGCTTTCAAGCAACTCAAGGCGGACATTTGTAAGTTTGTATTAGAGAAATATGTGCTCCAAGGGGAAGAATTCTTCAATGATGAGGGTAACCTGGCAGTTCTACATGAGTTCGAGAAGTTAAGGAAATGGGACACGATGCTTCGTCCCACGGATTACAAACACCAAGTCAAAATTTGATATGTAATCCTTGGTTTCATGTGTATATATGGTTGATGAGGACAACTTATGTGAATTTGTGTATGGATGTTATATATATATATATATATATATATATTTGTTGTTTGTCTCTGCTACGATATCTGGATATTGAATGAATTTTGGTTATTGTATGAAATCTGTAAATATTGAATTCAGATTCTGAAACTGCATTTTTTTTAAAAAAAAACAATTAACCGTGGGGGGCATTATTATCTGCCTGTTGCGGTTAATTCTTTTTGGCAGCGGGCACTGGAGACTGTCACGGTAAATGCCACGATTTACTGTAGCCTTATCATCGCAGCGGACGCCATTGCCCGCTGCGATAAAGACTTTTTTATCACTGCGAAAAAGCTTGCTGGCGTAGTGTGCTTCACAAAATATAGTGAGGTTGCTTTACACCTACAGCTCTGTGCAGATTCGTGGATACCATGGAATACCACAATATTTGAGGATAAAATTTAATTAGCACTAGGGTGGAGTGTTCTGAATCCTTCCCTAGCTATGCAATCTGACTCACCTTCCTCCATATCTTCACTGCCTGAAATGAACCACAACAAATGTAGGAAATCCAACGATAGAAATCCTGAAACATAAATCATGTCTGCCACCACAAGCACCCACTCGAATAAACGACAGTATGCAAGAGAAATAATTTTTTGACAGAAGTTTCATTGTGATCATGTAGTCATGCTTCACTAGTTGTAACACCATCATCCTGCCTAACATATTGTAGCCACCTTTATTTATCCATGATAATATTTAAGGTCCTTTACATCCTAATAACTGATACAAATATATTAGTTGCATAGATAATATGAAAACAAAAGATGAAACTGAAATATGGTAAAATATTTTCAGCTTCATTGACTTAGGATCCATGATACTGAAACTCAATCGGTTTAGCATATGAAAATCTTTCATCACTTGCAAAACGACTTATGTAAGGACAGGGTATAAAGTCAGCAAAACAAACTGAGCTTGGACTATTGCGGGACATAGGTAATAGTGTCAGGCAAGACTACTGGCCAGCTTGGGCTATGCTAAGCATGTCTACTACCATTTGGCTCTACAAGACAAGAAGGAAAAAAAATCTACTTGTATTGATGCATAGTTGAATCAAATATAGGTTGGACACAGTCTCACATCTAACCAAAATGACCTTGGCTATGGGCTGATGAGGAAACTGATGTGCCTGGCTATGGCTTTGGTGGTGTGTGCACCCCTACTCCACCAAATTGGGGTTTTTGGTCTGGAGACGGTGAAAAGCCGAGAGTTGGGAAGAGGTAAAAGTGGGAATGTGAATGTCGTGTGGTGAAAATGGTATAGTTGCTTCAATTTATATAACAAGACCGATCTTTCAAGAAGTTAGAACTCCACTCCGAATTTATCTTGTAGTGGACGATGATTGGAAGTTCAAAAGACGTGGACTTTTAAGTTGGCAGAGAGTGTTTCCATCCAGAAGTTATGGAATAAATCAGTTGAGTAGAGAAAATAGTCGATTTTGCTGGTTGCCGATTAGAGTTTTTAAGGAGGCAATGTGGATTGGAAAGTCTAGTTGTGGAATAAATAAATTTTATCCTAAAATTGGGTATTTGCACTAAATTTTTGATAGTGTGTCTGTCATGGTTTCTTCAAAGTTGAATAAATATTGGCATCGGCTGGTTTATAGAGAATCGGCTATTCTCTTCAAGATCGGTTATTTGTTGTAGATCGAGTATGTCTCAAAATTGGATGAGATCTGTAGCTTGGCTCCAATAATTGAAAGGTCTACGCTAGGGGATAATGCAAGATATATCAGACTCTATAGAAAAGGGAAGAGTAGAGTTCAAGTTACCTATAATTATAAAAAGGTTAGTTTGTTTTTCGGTAATGTGTTTTTGTGTTCAACTAGGACTTAGTTTAAGTCGAGGCTATAAATATGTGACACCGATTATTGTAAAGGTCATCCAATCAAATATTATAAACCGGCTTCACGCCAACCTTAGAGTAGGAGTACTGTAGATCTCGACGAGTTTCTTCATCAAGTTAGGTTGTAACAAGAGATATACTCTTCTGCGAGTGATGATGATGTACATTGAAGGAGAGCTTCTAGGCAGTTCCACTACTGAACATGAAAGCTTGAAGCTTGTAGGCAGTTCTAATACTTCTGAACAAGAAAAGATTCCGAATGTTTTGAATTGGATTGTCGCAAGAGTAGTTGCAGATGTGAAAAATCATTCATACGAAGCTACTCAAGGCATTTTTAGAAAACATTGATGAAGATATAGAACTCGTCAGGTCTTACTACTTCAGCACAACATTGGAATACATAGGAGTAGCAGCAGCGATAGAGATTCTCAACTCTGATACTGAGTTTGAGTTCTTGAAGAGTTGTCATGATCGCAGTGCTTATCTGTTTGCACTTTGGTCTTTCATATCGAAGATAGACGAGATGATGAGAGACTGGGATAAACAACATTATGAATTGGTACAGGCCAGGATTGAAGCTGCTAGCTTCAACCAAAATAATCCCCACTAGAGTAAGAAAACTAGACTCATCAGTTTCCTCAAACTGAGTTGAAAGAGACGAAGCTTATTGACACTTCAATAGCCATCTACACATCATTGCAGTAAAGAAACATATTGTTCTCTTTTTGGGTTTCTAAGTTCTGCAAGTGTTTATTGAAACCTTAACTTGACCACAATATGACTCCTGACATGGCTTGTGATTTTTGAGTGATATAGTTAACCACAATATGACTCCTTATATGTCTTGTGATTTCTAAGTGATATTATTGGGGTTACAGCTGGTGGCATTTTTTTCTAGGATTTTATTAGTTTCTCGTAACCCCATTTGTGTTGTGGGAAGTTTCAATGTTCTACATTCAGATTTAGGGTTTGGTGATGGGAGTATGAGTCAGGACAACCACGTAAATAGAGCCACCGACCCCTACCTCTTTATATAGCACAGTGCGACGGGGGCCACCAACTATGTAGGGTTGGACGCCCCCCGATCAGGGCTTGAGTTCTAGGCCTATATGACTGTTGGACCATCTGCTCAGAGATCAATCTAACAATACTCACATAGTACCCAAGCGGTAGGTGCGCCAGTGATATCCCCGGTCCATTGCTGGCTCTCCAGGACGTCCATACAGTGCGGTTGCGACTACGAAAAGCTACCGCCCTAAAGAGGTTTGGGGCCGTGCGACATATAGATCCCTTCAGCAACATCAGTCTCTTTTTTAGCGAGACCCAGTTACAGATGTAGACACTCATATATAGGAGCGCACACTCATACCTATGAACACATACACATACACCCTACCCAATGAACATCTCCGAAAAACCGAGTTGGACCGGCAAATCTCAAGATTGACGAAGTCAGCACATTCATACACGCGTCCACATTAAGCCATAAGCCAATGTGTAAAGGAATGAAACAGTCCCTTCAATTTCTAGATCCTCCAGGCTGGATAGTGGACGCACAATGATAATCATGCCCTGCATATCGGAATCGGAATACGAGCAATGCAAATTGCTACATGTCGCATGTTTCTGAAAATTTAAGGAAAAAATGTCAAAAACAGCAAGATTTGTAAATTGAAAAGCAGCTCATGCAAGTGCAACTCCCACTGCCCCCTTTATGGTTCTCACTTACCTTCTGCGATCTTCCACTTGCCAATACTTTTGCGGATTTTCTGCTTCTAAATTAGTATATCAGCCTGCAGAGTGTTGGCAGACATTCATGTGAAAAAATCAGGGCCTCTATAACAGCTGGAGCAGTTAGCTCCCTGCTACAAAAGGTTTCGGCATGCTTGTTTGCAAGTCCAGCATAAACGGAGGATAGACACTGTTATCTAGATCATGGCAACAGAAGTCCTCAATATTAAGAAACAATCGCATATTTTAATTTCCAATTCTAATGTATTCTTCTTAGGATACAAATTTGTGAAGTATAAAAGCACCATAAATTTCTTGTGGAAACCAAGGACATATAAATGTGCTGTAAACCTGTTTCAAATTCTGTAAGTGCCATGCATAAACCCTTATCAGAAACTCAAATTCAAGGTATACGAAAGCACAACTCGTTCCTTATAGAAATTGACCATATCTTGTGCCACACAAAAGTCCTACTATGCTCAAATCCAATCCACACAATATAGAAAATAAGTCCTACTATAATCAAATCCACTCCGCACAACATAGAAACACAAGCGAAACACAATACGATCTGATTATATAAGATAAACCAGCTAAGATTTAGAAAGTAAACCAAAGATTTATATTTAGCTAAAAGTATTTCATAATAATCACAAAACTCACATAAATGATTACTGTCATTGCTCATGACCACCATGACTAATTATCAAAAGCGACAAGATAAGAAAGCTTATGCAAAGTCTGCAATTGTTACGGATGATCACTGGATCTCCTTTTAGACCCAGATGGTCAAAGTGATATATGTGTGCGCCTTTAAACATTAAGTGTATCCACTTATGGGTACTAAGCTCTCAGCATAGTTAACAGCATGAAAAGCCAATTCATCACTCCCGAGAAATATCTTCCATGGAATGCCATTTGAATCATAATAATGGAAATCATGCACTGCTGCAACGATCCTTTTAACCTCTCTCGTCCTAATTTTGTACTCGTATACCTTATTCTCACGTGTAAGAAGTAAATCCTTCTGATTGAAAAGAATTTTGGGTAATTTGAATTCACCTGCAGGCAATGCCACAACAATATCTTTTGGTATACTAATCATGCAGTACTGCGACCATTTTGCTGACTTGTCATTATCGAGAGTCCAAATCTCCACCACTTCAAACCGCTCAGTGAAGCAAGCACAACATAATTTACCCTCCAAAATTCTGTAAAATAGACGGGCTCCGCCTCTTTGGATGGAGGATATGGAGTTAAACTGAACATCTCTTCAGATAAACTGGACTTGATAAATGCTTTGGGATGTTTTGAAGGTGGCAGGTCTATCCTCCAGTAAAGATAACCTTGGACATGAGCTGGACGCACCCTAAAATATAGGGTATGGAGGATCGGCAGTTCGCCTCCATGTACTTGTGCCTAGTGTGTGTACCTCAAACCTGCAGACAGTTTCAGATTTCCCATTCCCCGAATCGTAAAAGGATCTTGCTGCTTTGTACTTATCACTGCAGGGATCAAAACCAAATCCAATCCGGCTCTTATTGTGAACACATGGTTGATATGTGTCCATGATGCTCAGCTTTGTGATGAGTGATTGCCCAACACTTGAGCGTTTTAGTTTGAGCGGTTTATTCTAACCCTTGCGAAAGCATGTGTGTGTCTGTCTATCGGCTTGTGATGTGCAGGTGCTATGCCCGGAGACAGTGGTCAATGGTGTGGAGAAGGTCGAGTAGAGGCTTGCCGTGCCTATGGACTGAGAGCGGTAAAGGGCGGAAGCGGGGCTCGGACTGAGGGACCATAGGCGCCGGCGGACTAGCTGCGGTGGCTAGTACTTGGCACCGGTGAGCACGAGAAGACATGGAGGTAGACCGAGTCGACCAAGTCAAGACGGCGGACGAGCGGGTCGAGCGGAGGCTCATGGGACTCGGAGTCCGACCGGGTGAGGACAAGGTGGCTCGAGTCGAGCGGTTTGGTGGTTTGGGCCTCAAAACCATCGGAGGACGGTTTCCGAGTTTGGGCCTCAAAACTCGGGGTTCGGTAGTTGAGCCCAAAGCTACCGGTGGCGGGTTTCGCGGGTTTGGGCCTCAAAACCCGGGCGGAGCTTCCGAGGAAGCGGGGATGGCACGTGACGGAATCCTGGAGGTTGCGTCGAGGCGACGGCAACTTCTGGCAGGAAGCAGGGCCGTCCATTCAAATTAAGGAAGATATTTTCCGGAGCTTGGACTATAATGCTTAGGCTAGGTAGTTCACTCATGTATCTAGGGAGGTCTTTGAGAAATAGCTAAAGCCCGTTAAATAGGGGATGAAGGGTATCCCTTATCCTATCTCTTGCATTTCCTCCTCCCACCTAATTTCCTAGGGTTTCCCTTCCTCTAGTCTTCTTGCTTGAGATCCACTGTGTCTCTGGTGTAAAAACTTGAGATTGTTGCGAGGAATCGGAGGACGTAACATCCGTAAGCCATGGTTGGGTTGATTTCTTGATCGTGTCCCGAGTTTGTTTGTGTTCTTCGCGTTTTGCTTTTCGCTCTCCTTTGATTCCGAGTTGAGATCTCTTTGTATGGAGTAGCTCTTGCAAATCCGTTTGAACCAAGTTGTTCGTAATCGTGAGGAGCATCTTTGCACCGAAGGATTTCTCCTCAAACCTCACGAGTACGTAGATCGGACAATTTCTTTGCGGAGTTCTTCGTTCTTAAGTTTTTCCCCCAAATCCCTTCTCTCCCATTGATTCGATCCAAACTGAGCGATGATTTATGGATCATGCCTACAAACTTTGGTTACAGTTGGTGATCGTTTGATTGGATTTTGGGAAAGATTGACGGAGAAAGGGGCGGTTTTCGCGGTTACTGCGCTCTGTTCGGGGGCGCCGAACGCTCCGTCAAGAGGCGCCGGACGCTAGGACGTGTTGACATTAGCGTCCGTCGCTCGCTCTGTCTGCGTGGCTCAAGTTCGCGTCGGACGCTCGCCATCGTCCGTCGCCTGCCCACCAGAGCGTCCGTCGGTTTTTGCGTTTGACACTCTCTGTTCGTTTTGCAACGGACGCTCGCCAGCGTCCGTCAGGTGTCCGCCAGACGCGTCCGTCGCCTGGAGGACCTCTCGGGTTTGGCTCTGCATTCGCGTCAGACGCTCGACTAGCGTCCGTCGCTTTCTGTTGCAGCGTCCGTTGCCCAGCCTGCTCAGCGTCTGTCGCTCTGCGTCGGCGCGTCCGTCGCTAGGCAACCCTAGCGTCCGTCGCCTATCTGTTCTGCCTGTTTTGCCTAAGTTCTTGCCTCTTTTCCCTAGGGGTTGAGAACTGGCTTTTCGGGGTTTTCGGTGAGTTTTCCTCCACTGCTAGTGAGCTTTCATTTGCTCATTTTCGTCTGAATCCCCGCCCCGAGCAACTGGGTTTGGTTTTTGGGAAGAGTGGTCCAAATATTTCGAGAAAAAATTGAGGCTCCCATTCACACGCACCCCCCTCTGGTCGCCGTTCTCTGTCCTTCACTTATTTATGCTATCACTGCCCTTCGGAAGTTTAACAAACTCCTTTGTTGCTGGATTGCAGACGACTGTCAGTTGGTTCACCGTGGAAACGAGAATCAGGCCATCACAATGCGACGGGCTAAACCATGAACCAATACCTTTTGGAATGTCTTGGCTGTGAACAATCTCTACTTTACTGCCACCAATGTACCTGTAGAAACCCATACAAGTGGAATCCATCCCTTCGTGTTGCCATTCCATGTACCTGCGGGAGACCACGAGGGTTATTGATCGCACCCTGGAGAACTCCAGTTGAGCACGGATGAAGTGCACGCTGGATATGATGGCGAGCCAGGCCTTGCATACGGACTTGCATCGGATCACAGATTTGGAGGGGAGCTGCGACAGAATGTTGAAGATGACATCATCAGGGATGCAAGGAACGGTGTGCATGGCCTTCCGCGGTCCAGGAACGTCGTCTTCGTATCTTCTGATCACCATGACCAAAGTCTCTTAAGCTACACAACAACAACAATAATAATAACAACCATGGGTGAGTTATGGTTCGCTAGATTCTCTATGGGGCATGGTTGTACATAAGTACGGTCAATATATTTCTTATTGGGAAAAATCGAAGTTAGCGTGTACGTAATATAATACATAGTATATGTATATAATTGGGTGAGATCAGGATTCAGGATACAAATAGATTGGGTCTCGATCAGCAAGGTAACGGTAGGGAAAAGCGTACCAGGTAAAAGATCGATATTGCCGCCTTGCCGGCGAAGGCACCGATGAAGAGGGCGCCGCTGCTGGACCAGCAGTCGCCGCCGGTGAAGAAGCCAGAGCCTAGAAGTAGAGGCAAATTAAGGCGACGTGACGTGATTACGTGAACGCGAATTTCACCAGGATCTCGACGGAGAATCAGAGATACATGGCGGAGGAGATACAGGGTCGGTTGATCGAATTTCACCAGGATACCGGCCAGCCCGTATAGGCCCAGCGAGGAAGCAAAGGAGCAGCCCAGGTCTGTGAAAGAATCGGCCAGCAATATAGGCCCAGCTGAGAGGCAACGGGCCCACAGACAGGAGGAGAATCAAACTCACGGGAGAGAATCGGCCCATATTGATGCTATAGGTACTGTAACATAATATGACTGGTATCATATTGAAGTGTATATCCAGAAATCTTGGCTGCCGACCCCCCTTCCGAGAATTTTTATCCCGCCAGTCAAAGAGCGAGCGGCCCACGCGCATGAGACTGGAGGTTGTGAGTGTAGTAGGTTCAAACTCTATAGTTTCTATGAGATCTCATCATAAGATCTTTGAGAAGGGTACACCGCACATATATATGAACTCACCTCTTCTAGAAGCACATAAGTTATTCTTAAGAACACACATAACAAGACAGTTATTTGGAGTAACATATGCAATAGACTTCCATGTACTCCCTCCATCCCAGAATATATTACATTACGGGATGTGTGCTGATCAAACTTTGTAAACTTTGACTAGGTTTCTAGAAAATACGTGCAATATTTATATGTTTAAATAAATTTATTAAAAAATATGTTTAAGGATCTATATAATGATACTAATTATGTATTATATATATTAATATTCTTTTATATAAAATTGGTTAAACTTTAAAAAATCTGACTTCTTAGGAAACGAGAATGACTTCTATTTTGGGACAGCGGGAGTATGTGTTGGTCTAATGTTTAAATTGAGTAGGAAAAAAATAAAATTAGGTTAGATATACTACCAGTATTTAATATTAAAAAAATGCTAACAGCCTAAGTTCATATAGTGAAACATTAGACACTGTTCGCTTGAACTGGTCTTAATTTTTTTTCAGCTTGTTTCAGTTTATTCTCTCTGAATACTATTCAATCAGCCGGTTTTAGTCGACTTTTCTACCAACCGACCAGCCCAATGTCTGATACAGAGAAGCGAAAATGCAGGACATATGTATCTATGAGATAATGTGAGATTCTTTTGTGACAAGACCAAAACAACATATAAGATTATACAGAATATAGCAAGCTCCTACCATGGATATCATATTCTTTATTCACATTGCAGCAACAAAAGAAACTGAAATTATGTTGTTACACATGGCCACCCTAAAGAGCCATCAGGCATTGGTGACCAGAGAGAATGTTAGGCAATCATATACAAGAGAGAATGTGGCCTGAGATAGTAAATGAGTAGACCAAAATACCCGGGTTTTTGGAAGAATGCATTCAACTTGTTCCATCTGCAAAGGCAGGCAACCTTGCGAGAAACCGAACATTCTTCAAGAATGCAGGATGGCTTTCAAAATACAGTGTTACTGAAGTTCGCTACAGTTGGTTTGCAATCGTCACATTGAACTCCGATAACTTATATCAAGAATAACCGTTGATTTCTTGATTGGATAATAGGACAAATTGTCTAATGAAAGTGAAAAGGATGGTGATGACCTGTTAGCTTACCTTTGACAATATTTATCAGAATTTTGTTAGAGAGGGAGAGAAAGAGAGAGATTCTTCAGGGAGAAAAATACTAAAGACATGTGTGTAATGTGTTAAGTCATGGCGTGATTGGTACGCAGAGCTAGCAGCCAACGAATTGAAAAGCAGTAAACGCAAAAGTTGAGCACACACACCAAATTAATTTGCTACCACCTATCCTCTGTTTTTCTTTTGGTGAACCTCTAACTATTCCCTAGGTGCAGGCATTATAATATGATTAACTAACAAGTCTTGATCGTGTATGTTGGTAGATTTTACATTTCATGAATGGAATAAAAACTCCAGTCTATGAAATTTCAAATTCTTATCAAACGGAGCTCCCAAAGGATCCATGCCGACCAACCAAGAAAATGAAAAGATATCCCCTCAAAAAAAAATGAAAATGAAAAGATATTTCATTTAGAAACCCGTCCAGTCAACGGATTCTGCTACAAAAAATTACCCTATTATCCTTGGTAAGAGCATAAATTTAAGTCAAGCCTAGAGTTTAGACACTTCAATAATCTGGCAAAATAGTACTCAGGTGCGAGGCGAAGTTGAACTGACCAAATTGAGGGAGGCGAAGACCCAGCTGCAGGTTCTGTAGCCGCACTTGTCCAGTGGTGAGGTCGTTGCCAACTTGCCATGGACACGCGGTCGGCGGTCCGCCACCGGGGCGCTCGAAGTTGCCCGCCTAATTTTGCGGAGAGCCCTTGGCATGGTAGAGGAGCTTTTTTTTACCCCGTTTAGCAAAGAATAGCTCCATACAGCTCAAGAAACTGGTGGAGTTGTGCCAAACAGCACTTAACTTTTAATGCCATTTAATTTTGCACAATTTAGATGAAGCGTCACGTTAACTATGTACATAGCGTCACGTCATCCATCGAGGCCCGTGTTCAAGTTCCCTGCATCCCCGATGATCTCATCTTATTATTCTGCGACCCGATGCAAGTTTCGTATATCTCCTACAACTAAAAAGAACAAAAAGGAGATGCGGTTTTAAGCGGTAAAATTTCGCCTCACAAATGTCCGCCGCGCGTGCAAACCAAGGGGAAGCCGCGCCGCCAGGTGGGCCCTCATGTGCGGTAAGTTTTCACATCACAAGCGTCCGCCGCTCGTGCGATCAAACCACCGCGCCGACATGTGGACCATTTATAAAAAAGGAAACCGATATTACAGGATAAAAAAGGAATAAAAAACAATCAAATAGTCAGGCATTTAAAAAAGGAATCCGAAATTACAGGAAGAAAATCAATCAATCATGAATGAATGAAGCACACTGATATTACAAACGATATTACACACGGATATAACGCACGAGCAATTATAAAAGGAAACCAATATTACAGGAACACAAATGCCAAACAAATATTACATAGCACTCCGGTTACAAACAGGCAAACCGGACATCATTGGATTTTTTTCTTCCATCGCTGCTGTCAGTCATCCGGTCGTCAATCTCTTCCATCGAAGTGCTGCAAACATTTGTAAGTGCCCAGAAAAACTAATATCCTCATATCTTCGATGTTAGCCTGCCAAATTGTTGGAGAAACATATCAAGTATGTATAGATAACTGTTTTATTTTTCACGTCCTCTTCTCCAGTAGTAAAGGGGCCTGTACCTGTTTGTTTTCTGAGGTGCTCTTCTTAGACAACCTTTCACAGATCCATCCAAATGTTCCTGACTTTGCACCTTTCACAGATGAAATATATAGATTATGATACACAATCGAGTTATGTTGACAGGAAGGTCCAATGACCACATCACCAGTTATAAAATGTTTGCAAGCAATTTACATCAAGCAGATGATCATGAACTTACTTTTTCTAGCCAAGATCAACACAAATTCACAATTTTAGCAGAATGGGAAATATAGTTACAAGTTCATGACAAAATCAGTAAAGGGGGTTTAGGGTTTCGGGTATATAGGGGGGTGGCACACCTGGTGGCAGCGAGGGCGGCTCCTTGACAGCAAGGGCGCCTCCCTGAAATCATTAAATCTGTATTGTGAAATTCAGTCTTAACACCGATGACATTCTATCTTGTGTTTTCTAAATTCAGTTTTAAGCTGTTAGTATCTAAACTATATAAATATCTATTCAGATGTTCCATTTTTTCGCAGGGTTTGGACATCTATATTCAGTGTCGCCATAAAAAGCATTTTGGACAGAGGTAATTTCCTTCTCTAACCAAGTGAAAATGCTTGTCATTTTGCTTAGAACTGATTATGTAAAAGCTTAGGCATATATCAAATGTTGAAGTAGTGGAAAACTCATGATATCTAAAAAACTCGTGATATCTAGAAAACTCATGATATCAGTAACTATTGTTGTACTAGAAAGAATTTTTGCATATTTACATTGATTGTCAATTTATGTTATCACATGCTTTAAAAGGTTATCTAATTCTGTTTCTGTGTTGTGGTAAACTACAATAAAATTCTAACTTTATATTTTGGACAGATGCTTAGATTTATAACATGTTACATTACATGATATCTATAAAGAGAGGTGGTGTACTTATACTCGGTTCTAAATGGTCCAAAAAAAAGAAGGTAACATTAGTAGTGCTTTGTTGATGACCAGAAAATGGCTGAACATGTATAAGAGAACACAAGAAATAGAGTCTAGATTGCAGATATTCCACCAACACCAAATTATTAGTTATCAGATTTCCACAAATACATGCATATAACATGTCAAATTTTAAAGTTATCAGACCGACATGAGTTGGTGAAAATCTACCATAAACACACTGATAGCTTGTCTGACAAACAGGGCCAAGCTCAGAAAGCAAGAACATAGACATCCATATAGTAAAGCAAATAAGACCAAAAACATAGTTGCACACATAGTTTGTTGATTGACAAAGTTTACAGTTTGAAGAATCCAAATCAGTACAACAGTAAACCTATGACTATACCTTCATATGGACTTAAGTGTACAATTTAAAGATTTGTAGAGCAGTAAAAAATTAAGTGCAAGGTGATTCACTTACTTCATCAAATTTCATGAAAATATGTGTATCGAGTTCATCATTTACTGGAGGCTTAAATGTTGCTTCCATTTCATAAAATTTATCCCATGCAACTCGGAACCAAGGATGTGCCTAATTGTAAAGGAGAACATTTAGTAAAGTAGCAAGAAACACAGTAAACAAGACAACAACTAAAAAGTTAAATTATCTCTGTTCTGTGACAGGCGCTACCTTTATTTGATCTGCCCCTGCACAGCCAATCCTGTGGCCAACATCACATAATAACCGGCAAATGAGATCTCTTGCTTCATTTGACAACTTTGCATCCTCAGGAAACTTCAAATGGTTTCTCCAGTGTACAATCTATAAAAATAGGAATATAGTGTAACACTTAAAAAAGGCAGTATAAGCCTAAGCCAGATAGAGGATCCACACCATCAGGGTGTCTTTAGATGTCCAGACATTAAACAGTGCTATCTCCACACCATCATTGGTCAAAGCTTTGTCGAAACGAAACTAACTATGCCTTGTAGAGTGTTAATTAACCAACTGAGACACTGGGTGGCACATAAATCAGATCCAAATTTTGACAAATCACATAATTTCAACAACTGGCTACATGGATGATAACATTTGGCAATAATAAAAACCATTCACAGCTCCATTGATTTATCACCGCAAACTTAAACCACAAAAACTGAGGTCAATCACTGCAGTTAGGAAAGGACAACAAAACACATAGTGAAACAAGCTTCTAGGCAGAAATCAAAATAAAAGGAACTATTTAATCAGGGGCATTCTTCTATCTGCCAAGCCTTCATAAGCCTTTGTCTACATAAGGATTCCCCTAAGCTCACTTAGCCAGCTTGGTTGTGACCAAACAGGAGACAGACAAACAGATGAGCCCCAAGAAGACAGTTGTAATAGTACTAGCAGTAGCAGCAGGCCATCAACCAGAATGGCCACGCAGGCTACAATGGGAGAAATACATTCAGAATTGCATTCTTAATGCAAACATCATAATCATCAGGCTGGTATACCAGAATGCCTGCCCCCATAACAAAACCAAAAGACTACTAACCTGAAGAAACCACAGAAATTAAAACTTTTCTCAAGGACTTCTGCATTTCTGCAAGTGTAAGACCTTTTTTTCTGAAAACACAATGCAACAGAACTCAAGTGAAAAGTTATGCCTCCGCCAAAGTCATACATATTTATCTATACACTCTTGTTAGAACCCACTTAGCCAGCCTGGGGGAAGAAAAAGTTCCCACTTGTATTTACACATGGATGGATGATCATACTTATTTGTGATTGGAGGAAGTATATGATCTATCATGGCAGCCAAGCTTAGCTTCAACAAACAAGTTTAGTTAGATCTCCGTTTTATAGTGCAAAGGTAATCATCAGGCTGACATAACACTCATCAGGCTGACATAACACTGATCGCCACCATGACAAACACTGAAACTAGGAAAATGTAAGCTGCAACCTGCAAAAGCACACTATGCCAGCTTCTAGAACCTGGTTATACTATCAGTAGCTACATCCATGACAAACACTGAAACTAGATCTGTTGGGTTAGGCTACTAGATCTGTTGGTGCACATAGCTTTAGTTAGGGTTTAGAGTTACATGTACGACCAGATCCAGGCACATAGAGCCTAAAACCAACACTAGCTTAGATCCTAATGCACATAGCTTTAGTTAGGGTTTGAGGTTAGTTGTACCTTGTGGGTTCAATGTCCCGGCCACGGGCTCGGATCTGATTTGCAACGCCGGAACCGGAGCGGGGTGGGGGGGCGCGGGCACGGCGCGTTTCTGGTGCCTGGTCGCCGGAGCGGAGGCCGGCTGCGGAGAGCGCGGCCAAGCCGTCTGGTCGCCGGATCTGAGTTGTCGGGTCGCGCGGGTCGCCAGCGAGATGGGGTGACCGCGTGAGCTGAGAGCACGGGCGCAGTGGTCGGGGTCCTCTGGGTCGCGCAGAGATGGCGGCTCTGCGAGCTCTGCGTGGAGGAGAGATGGCGGGGTGGAGGGACCGTGCGCGATGGGTGGAGTGGAGATACTTGGAGCGAGTGGAATGGGGAGACGAGGAGACGAGTGGGTTCGGGCGAGGGAGACGAGGAGACGAGTGTGAAACGCAAGCAGGAGGTAAAATTACTTTTATTTTCATATTTTTCTCGAAAACGAAATCGATACGGTATTATCGGAAACGAATACGGCACCGGTATTTCGGTAATTTCGAAAACGATTTAGTCGATCGAAAAACACAACGATAACGGTCGAAATCGATAAGAATGATATCTTAAAAACGATTAACACGACAAACCTCTCGAGAAGAGCCATATAACTTGACTTATATTATATGAACCATAAGCTAAATCATACATTTCACACCAATCTTAATCTCAAACAATGATCAATCACGCAAGAGCATGGTAATTCTTGACAATGACACGAATGTCGGTGTAATGACCCGGGGGTCAAGACCACCAACTAGTAAATTTGTATACCACGTGCTCCCTCTCTCAGATGTGATGCAAGATGGACACAAGGTTTATCGAAGAAGGTCCTACGTCCAGCGGGGGAGGATGACTTGTATTATCTCGCACCCAAACGTACTCGTACAGGGGGGTACAAGCTGAGTTACACGGGATCGCTCAGAGCGATCTGGAGCCTAAGGCTAGCGGTGTTGCCCTAGGCGGTGGGTTGAATGCTCGAGGGGTCGCTCAAGCAGCGGTGGTGTGTGTGTGTGTGCGTGGAGTGTGAGGGTCTGAACTGAAGTCTCGGATCGGAGATTTCAGGATCCAGCCCTTTCTTCTACCTCGGCGTCCCCTTTTATAGTCCAAGGGGAGATCCGAGGGTACAAGATCCTAACTGTGTAGTATGGGCGGCGCGTCCGAGGCATAGTGTCGGCGGAGGAACGTCGAGCACTGTGGCGGCATGGCCTTCCCGTCCTTCTGGCGCTCCCGGTCGTGGTGGCAGTGGAAGTCGTCGCGGCACAGCTTCCGCAGACGGGCGCGAATCCCACAGCTGAAGCGAGACGGGGCGGATGGGACGGGCCCCATACTGGAGTTGTTGGAGAGAGGGGTCGAGCCCTTCGGTCGAGGGGGGGTCGAGCCCTGCGTGGCTCTGTCGTACCCCCGAAGTCGTCGTCGAGGGCTGCACTGTTCACGTTCCGTGGGGTGCTGCTGGAGTCCGTACTCGTGTCGTGGCAAAAGTAGCGACACAGTTGACAGGAATCGGGGACATGACGGAGAGTTGTTGGATTTGACTGCGGACGCGGGCGCCCATGTCGTTAGGCGGATTTACTTTAACCCATGCCGGGAGCAGTTGGGCTGGTCGAGCCTCCCGTCCGGGGGTCGTTCGTTCGACCCCTTGGTCCGTCGCTCATCGTCGAGGTAGGGTCGGAGTAGAGGCGGAGTCGGAGGGATCGAAGTAAAAGCCGAGGGGTCGTTCGTTCGACCCCTCGTCCGTCATCCGGTGTCGAGGTAGGAGCCGGGTCGTTCATTCGACCCTCGGTCCGTCATTTGACGTCGAGGTGGAGGCCGAGGGGTCGTTCGTTCGACCCCTCGTCCGTCATTCGGCGTCGAGGTGGAGACGGAGGGGTCGTTCGTTCGACCCCTCGTTCGTCTCTTTCCGTCGAGGTGGGCCAGCCCGCGACTGGTTGCCATAACCGGTGTAGGGGGCCTTCGAGTGATGGGCCTTACTTTACTGACTTGAACAATGGGTTGGTCCCCGTCTTAAAAATGGTTGCTATGTTTTAGCGTTAGTTTATCGAAGGGTTTAGGGTACCCCTTACCTTCGTACCCGACAACGAATAAACGTTAAAATTCTAAGTTGATTTGACAAAGCATAGTGATAAAAACATAAATTATTAGAGCCTCTTCTTCACTGTATAGTCTATAAATAAATTAGGATTCAAGACCTTTGAATCGGTAATTATCAATAGTAAATTACCAATTAAATGTGGTAATCTTCGAAATTGATCAGAAGAGGACAAAGTTGTTTCCACTTTTGTTTCCATTTATTTTTACCATTTTTGTTTTCGCTTTTTCGGTTACCGCTACCGTTTCCATTTAGGCCTAAAAATCGGGAAAAAAAAACTTGAAAACGATTTTCGAAAATTGGAGATTATCATTTTCGTTTTCATCCCTAGCCAGCGCTGAATGGATAAGAACTCCGGTTATTTTGTATTCAAAACCCTGAACTTCACTCTATTCAACCCGCAGTACGAATCCTCTCTATGTAAAGTTTTTTCAAAAAAAAAACCTCGCTTTTTCCCGAAAACCATCAGAGCTACAACCTTTTTATGGGCCGACCTACACCGGCTTCTTGAGCTTAGTGGGCCGAGTTCGGCCGGTCTTTTTACTTATATTAATCTTTTTCTTTTATGAATAAATTAGTTGTAACTTTAATTGTGTAGTAAGTCACCAAAAAAACATAAAATAAAAAATAAAATTGTTTTGAAATGCTCATGAATATATATATGAAATGGAGATATAATAAAACATGTTTTAGTAGGATTGTTTTATTTTATATTTTTTTATATTTTTATATATAAATATGAAAATCAAATAAAATTTAAAAAAACGAGTGTAATCACAAATCTTGTTTTTCACAACTCTTAGTACCTTTTCCCATTTGGTAGGTGATTTGACCGTCTAGGTGGAGCAGGGTACACCTTTCAAATTGAGCTACATACAAGTAAATTTTCGGAAATTTCATGTGCTAATAGTATGATAATTTTTTACAGTTAGTATTTATCGGACTCTACATGGAGATGATGTATACACACTACATGACTACTAGAAAATCATTTGTATATGTTTGATTTTAATGTCAAAAATATTGACATGTAATACGTTTACATTTACTCGAATCAATGATGTCTACTCTCATGGAAAATATTGTTATATTATCTTGCGATCTATGTATTTTTAATACAAAAATTTTGTTATCCCGTAACAACGCACGGATACGATAATAGTATATGCAAAGTCTGGTTCGCCATCCTACTGATTACTGAGCCAACCTGGGATTCTCCAAGGTACAGTCGACAAACCGTGTGGTCGGAATAGCAACGGGAGGGGATGGATTCCACTTGCATTGATTGGTTTTCAACAGGTACCATGATGGTCTGATTCTCGTTTCCACGCAAAACCAAGTGAGACAGTAGTCTCGTCTGCTATCCAACAACGAACGATTTTGTTAAACTTCCGAAGGGCAGCGTGATATTATATGTTGATTCAATTATTAGTCGATTGCATGACGTATAATACCTTTATTTATTGAAAATCCGTTACCTTATCAAGCGATAAAAATATAGTGAATTAAGCATTAGCATACCTTTGCTTATTTGTCAAACGATAAAAATAAAGTACTACATTCATCCTTAAAAGAATGTAATTCTCGTTTTTCGAGAAGTTAAACAGTTTTAATTTTGACTAATTTTATATAAAAAAATACTAACATTCATGATATGAAATAAGTATCATTAATTAGTTATAGAATATATTTTTATAATAAAATTATTTAGAGACATAAATATTAATAGAATTTAATATAAAGTTGATCAAACATGAGCTATCTTGACCGACACGATTCCCAGAGTTGCATCTATTTCCAGACGGAGGTAGTAAAACCCAACAGGTCCTTTAGGGCACTCCCAATGCAAGACTCTATCATAGAGTCCAAAGCTATTTATTACCTGTTATTTATGACATTTTGCTAATGTGATAGTATATTTATTGAACAGAGATGATAAAAAAGCAAGACTTCAAGTCTTATTTAGACTCCAAGTCCACAATATTCAAGGTAATAAATAGGTTTAGACTCTATCATAGAGTCTACATTGTAAGTGTCCTTAGTCATCCCAAACCAAGCATGCCTTAGTCATCTCAAAGTGACTTTTCACCAAATAGCCAAATAAGATAATTAAAATGTGACTAATTAAATGAGGTTCAATAATAATCTAGTCCAAAGGGTGTGGCTAAAGGCACTAAACCACTAAAAGGGACACTCATTGCCCTAAATTAATGTTCTTGTCTCACCTCTCGCATCCGGCCCACACAACCCATTCACCTCCTCCAATGCTTCCCCACCACCGCCGCACTACTCGCCTCCCTCCACATGGACCCGGTCTGTCTGTCCTAATGTCGGGTACCCGACGTCGCTTTTCGTCCATGCCCGCCCTGACACGCCGCTTTCTGTCCACACCCACCCTGACGCCGAGCACTCCAAGTGGCGTCGCCGCAACGCACTTGTCATGTTAGTCCTTGCCACCAACAAGGATCTCAATTCCGTCGTGTCCGCTCTTTCCGGTGCTCGCTTGGACATACCGCCGCCACCCAACCCTTCACCGAGCTCTCTCCCTTTCTCTAGCGCCTAAGCTTGCCACCGCCATGTACGAGTCCACGACCGGCATGGAGTTCACACACGGCGTGAATCCAGCAGGAGAGGAGCGTGGTGGTAGAGCTCATGCCACGACGGATAGGGCACGAGGTGGATCCGGCCAGGGAGGAGTGCGGGGCGCCGACTAGTTCTTAGAGAGAGGCAAGGGGATGGAGGAAGGAGAGAGAGAAAAGAGAAGAGAAGGGAGATGTTTTGGTCTTTTATCAAAAGCTTTAATGGCCTTTATTCTCTTTTAGACCATGAACCAAACAACCACAATACTAAATGGAACCAAACAAGATCTAAATAGGACATGTATATGAGATTATACATGGCGAGCTTGGCGTCACCTTTGAGATCATCCATGCCTAAATAAAGGTCGAGACTATGAGGAATAAAACACTTGGAATAGAAACCGTTAAAATCCAAATAACAATAAATAGAATACAACAGATAGACTATATTCTAGAAAAAACTAAATTTTTAGTTCTAACTATATTATTATTTTTAGAAAAATACATACTCCCTCTATAAAAACTCATTTTTTTTAAAAAGTCAAGCATTTTGACCTTTGACTATATTTAAAGAAATACTGATATTTATGATAGAAAAAAGTATTGTTGTATTAGTTATATAATATACTTTCACAATAAATTTTTTTAGAGACATACATGTTAATACTATTTACTATAAACTTGATCAAACTTGAGTTAATTTGGTTAGCACATATCTTATGATTGTTTTTTTTCTTGACAGAGTATAGGTTAAGGCTAAGGGTCTATTTAGCACGGCTCCTTCTAAGGGGCTCCTCAATTTTTTTAAGAAAAACATCTTCTCCAGAAAAATATTTGGCAGAGTTCTTTCAGAAGAGCCAGAGCCAAGAGAAGCCCTGCCAAACAAACGGTGTCAAGGATTAGAAAGATTTTAATAGTTGAGTGTATAAAGGTATTTTTTGGTCTTAGTGGAGCTGGAGGTAGTTGGATGGCCAAAAGTAGACTTTTTCTAGAGATGTATGTGGATAAGTTTCTTTTTTTTAAAAAAATAATTGTAGTTCTTTTTAAGCTCTGAACTTGTATAGTTTGATTTAGGTCCCTCAAAACACGGCTGGATTACACGCATGGCCGTCCTTCTCCTTGCCAGAGGAACTGGAACATCGTCTTCGTGATTACGAGCCTCGGTGAGTTATCGACACATATATAATAATCTCGATTTCTTGCGCTATAGCTTATAAAAAAAAAGCAATGCCGGGTGTGCTGGTCTGCTGCAGATGCTCTAACCATGAATCCTTTGGCCTTGATGAATTTCCTTAAATTTTCAGTGAAGAAAATGCACAGCAGCCAACACCAGAATTCTCGCGCTGTCCAGTGATGGCGATGAATTATTTGTCGTTTTGGCCGATTGCTTGAGCTCCCAGTCATGCATGGATCGGTGAACGACCGCACATCACGGCTCGTACGTATATGTTCATCGTCCGTCGCCTCCTTCTGAAGGTTACTCCATCCGCCGAGCCGAGCTGGGCTGGGCGTTGTTCACATGCATGCGCCTAAATCAAGTCAGGCAGTCTCACTCACCAGCTGCTGATGAGGCTCGATCGGCCACCGTCACACGTCCGCGCCACCACCCAGATAACGGTGAAACGTAAATGAGTGAGCACCGAAGCGAACGCTCACTCCATCACTACAAACGGCAAGGCTCACGGGCAGCCTGTGCGCGCATCAATGATATTCTTGGCGTCGCTCGCCATAAGAAGCCAACCACGCTACACTGCCGTCTACCCTACATCGTCCCTGCTGTCTGCTACGACACTGCTGTCCCTGCTGCACCCTGATCCAGTGCTAGCGAGCATCTATCGCGTCATGGGCCTCTGCCTCTCCGTGGCTCTCTGGAAGGAGAAGCTCTACGGCGCCGACGGCGCCAGCCGTTCAGTGCGGAGCCGCGTCGTCCATGAGGTCGTTGCCGGCGTGGAGGGTGGTGACTGCGAGTACGGGAGGATCTTGGGAGACGACGCTGACGGCGTGCTGGGAGTAGAGCCGCAGAAGGCTGCGGCGCCGGCAGTGGCTCCGGCGACCATGGGAGTGAAAAGTGGTGGAGTGGAGGGAGCTGCCGCTGCCGTGTCCGGCGGTACTCCGGTGCGGCCGATATGGCAGAGGAGGGTGCTGATGGGCGTCAAGTGCCAGCTGCCGCGGTTCAGCGGGATGATACTGTACGACGAGAGTGGCCGGCCGTTGTGCAGTGGCATCCGGGACAGAGCTCGTGACCAGGTGCGTGCAACACCTCTTTTTCCTTTGCTAATTGACGTCACCAAAATGCACTGACAGTCGGACACGACTTGAACTGTACACTAGTATATGTTCAGAGTGTGAAAGAGTGCGCTTCTTCCTTGGTTTTATGCGATTAATGTACTTCTTATGTTCCAAATTACATGAAGTTTTGATTTAGATATACACTTGTCTAAATGCATGGTAAATATATCTAAATAAATCAAAACGTTGGGTTTCTTCATGTGGAACCAGGTCCCAATAATATAACCCATTTCATTGAACAAACAAATCTATAAATCCACTTTTTCTAAATGTCAGGTGTCTGAGTCCTCAGGCGATGCAATATCCCCACCCTGCATTGATTTTTCTTCCATCCAGCTAATTCTCAGCCTTACATGCTCATAAGTCAACGGTGAAGATCATTGCCTGAAAACATGTTATATTTCAAGCACCTGAAATATAGCAAGTTCCCTATAAATCAGGCACACAACCAACAACAATGGCTAGAGAAAAGGAGCCTATGGGCAAAGCAAGCGTAGGTAAGAGTTAGGATGCGCAAAAGAAGCACTATATGCTGGATAAAGACATGAGATACTTAAAATGAGGTACCCAACATGAAGATTAACACCTATGCACTGAAAAGATATGGACGATGAATAATATTTACCTGTTCGCTTGGCTTACCAGCCGGCTTATCAGCTACTGAAATAGTGTTTTCTCTCACAACAAAACAGCCAAAAACAACATCAGTCGGCTTATCAGCCACCGAAACGATCACCCGAACAAGGCGTTAGATGTATAGGATCAAAGGAACTGGAGCCGCCTGCCATGCAAGGAAAGTTCAACCCTCGTTTTATGCAATTTTTGAGGATTGTCGCCTATTCATGACAAAATACCACGTAGAGCACTACCTAGATTATAAATGCCAAGAATTTGAACAAAATAAATTCACATTGCACAAATTGAATGGAAACCTCATTACTTCGATTTTAGGGCTTGGACAAAAGATAAAATCACTGAGATATAGAATAATCATAGGTTTTGATCAATCAGACTCATAAAAATAGCACTCATTCACACAGTGGGGATGAGGAAGAAAGCGCTAACCCGGGAGCGATGAAACAAACACATCAGCAGCCGTAGAGACCAGGGTGGAGACAGCAGCAGTATGACAAGTAGGGGCGGTGAGGCAGGATGCTGAGTTTGTGCATGGCAACGATGACGACGCATGGAGACTGCATTGAAGCTTCTTGGTGGCGGAGGCGCACATGGAGGTAGTGAAAACGTTGGGAGGGAGAGCGATGTGCATGACAATGGCTATTGCTTAGGTGCCGGTCAATAGGATTTAGACCTAGTTTGAGCCATTATGGTTATGAGGAATAAATGACTTAGATTAAACTTAGCTGAGTTAAGAGTGAGTTGCACCAAAATATATGATGATCAATAGCGAAGTGTCAACAAAACGGTTGTCCCTAGTTTTACCAAATGATGTGTTGAGTATCAAATACCAAGAGTGGATCATAAGGTGACTAAGTTAAGTGCATGTTTTTTTTAAAAAAAAAAACCTATCTCTCCAGATATAGTTTCTCAATCTAAGTTTCTTTTTCCACCCAAAGAAGAAAAAATAGCTAATTGGACAAGATATGAGCAAATCCTTTCTTAAAACCTTAATTTCCAAATATTTACATATAGTGTCATTGGATATTTATTTTTTTCAAAGAAAAATCAGATCAAGATGTTCAAAGATAGGCACAAAATTAAAACAGATAGAGGTAAAAGACTAGCTATGATCAACCTTGTTAGGTTCCCCTATCTGTATGCAATCCTTCACTCCAAGAAGAACCAAAGGTTAAGATTTCCATGTAGATAGGATATATATGGTGCAGCATATATATGACTTGATCATACGCCTACTTTTAGTGGCTTGGGTATTGCACTATGGCCATGTTGGTGATGGCCCTCTGCGTCAATATATTTGATAGGCCCGAAGCAACCATGAAGGATATGGCCCAATTTCGTGATGTGGGAAGCAACGAAGGGATCATATATATGTTAACAAACAAGGTATTGGAGGAAAAAGCAAGGAAGTGGCACACTTAGCTTGTAGAGACATGTGTGCTAGGTAGAGGAAAGGAACAAATTTATGGCCAAACTGTATGAAGGTAACGATTCGATGAAAAGCAATAAACAGTTTTTTCTATCATGTGGGTCCTATATATGTGGATATAACCTTAGTTATAAATGTTGGAGCTAATGTAGCATGTGATCGTAGCTACATCTTATATGCTACAATGCTGTGTGTTATTTTGAAAAGTTCATCAGTGTTCATGGGTTTTAAGAAAATTTAGCTTGGCTTCAATATTGTTCAACCTACGCATGAGTTAACTACAAAAAATTAACGTTAATGAAATTAGTAATAAAAAAACTTGTGTGTAGGAGAAGCATGCTGCGGCGATCTCAGTGCTAAGGGACCTGCTCTAATCTTCAGCATCAGTCGGTGGTGGCAATTCTGTTGATGGGATATGCATGTTTGGTTACTCTACATGTACGTATTTGTTAACAGGTTGCATCTTCAGCATCAGTTGGTGGTGGCAATTATATTGATGGGATATGCATGTTTGATTATTCTACATGTACGTATTTGTTAATGGGTTGCCTGTATTTGTGTGAACTAGGCAGCATAGTAATAAAATCCTTTGTATTTCATGCTCTAGGCGCTAGCTTTTTCTATTAACTACTATATCTATATGTATGTTATGGCAAGTGGGAAATATAGAGCTTCATATCCATTCTAGTTTCACACTGAATGCTTCTCCATGTCCGTTTGTTGTTCATTAACCAAAATCAATTCTGACTCTTGGGTTTTTGTTGCACCCTAGCATAATTTATCTAGAATTCTAGTTACACCATTATACTACAAAACATGCGGGGAATAGAAAAGGTAACTGAGACAGAACCTCTTAAGATAGGGCTCACTTGCCAGGATTAATAGTCCATCCGACTTAATCCAAACAAATGATCCAAACCTTAATTAGTCCGTCAGGTGTCGCCACTTTACAGCGGGTCATTCACCTCTTTCCGAACAGTTCACCTCATTACAAACATTGCAGAAGTAATACAATAATTTAATTTACATCAAAGTAGCGGAAATTTAAAGTCATATTACAAACCATAAGTTTTAAAACATGACTTAGTGTCATACGATATTATTACATCAAGCGGTGATAGAGTATAAACAAACAACCGAAATACTCTTGCCCAAGAGTCAAGCAAATACAACTAATCCTCATCATCCTCCACTGAAACAACGGTCATGCAGCACGAAGCTACACAGACTGGATTGAGACCTTCATCTGCAATAGGGGTTAACAAACCCTGAGTACGGAAGTACTCAACAAGACTTATCCGACAAAGAAAATATTTGGTGGACAAAAGGTATGCAAGCCATAGGATTCAAGGGGTGGTTTGCAAGAATCAAATATTTTGCATAAATGAGCATTTCATAAAACAATTAAAGTTCAATTATTTTGTTCATAATATTACTCAGGTACCGATCTAGATGTATGATCGATAACAAGGTAATAAATCATCCATGAAAGGGACCAACAAGTATCCAATTTAAGTTTCATTAACTACGTTGAAAAAGAATGAGTCGAGTCTCCATATTCAAGAAGCACGACGATTCGAATCGATTAAACCCAGCTGGGGCTTCCTAATCACACGACATATGTAGCACTAAATCAGCATATGACTACCTTTCCCTGGATCCTCCAGCCAAGACCGGGGTTCCGCCACCCGAGAGCACAGTACACCTCCATCCAGTTCCTCGAACTTGGAGGGTACACACTACTCTCGCCATCTCTCCACTCCCAGTGCGGGTTAACCGTTCTTCAGATTGGAATAGCCAGAGTCCAGCTTCTCGAAGTATGTGATAAGTACTCCAAATTCTCGCTCAATGCCAAGATCAATGGACAGTTCCTAATGACACAGGCGGAAAGAACCCGCTCACCAGTCACCACTGGTGGCTCCTAAACACTGTGTCCGTCTGGTCCCGATTATTACTTCCATCAACATCCCTTTTCTCAAAAGAACATAACCATTTGCCGAAACAATACGCTATGCGTAGGTGACCGGGAATCACCCACTATAAAAGTTTTAAGCAAACTAAGAATTTTAGCAAAAATTTACATCTTAAAACAAATGTCAAGGTATAGAGTACAATTAACACAAGGATAAGGCTATGCATCGAGTAGGAATTTAATAAAGTACCATAATGCAATATAATAACCATAAATGTATTTAAAATAATCATTTCAAATACAAGGAAAGGTTTGAATGCACCGGGGCTTGCCTTGGTTGGAGGGATACGCAAACTCGGGCTCAGATTCCACAATAGAAAAAACCCCTTCACCAGGGTGGTTATCCAACCCAACCAACGAGATATCTACACGATATAATGCTATGCTTAGATGATGCTTGCAATGATAGACATGATGCTTACTGAAAGGATCAAGATGCCCAAGAGGGGGGGGGGGTGAATTGGGCTTGTTTTAAATGTCTAAAGCAAATATAAAAACCTATCAAATGCCAATCACCCCATAGTGCCTACCGTCCGTGTGTCCTAACTAGAAAGCGGTAGCAGTTCATAGGAATTAAAAACAACATAAGCAATTCTAGTAGGAAATGTAAAAACAAGACGGAAATGTAAAGAGCTAGGGAAAAGAAAATCTCATGGACGCAACGATTTTTTTTTTCGAGGTATCGAGGTGTCGACACACCCCCCTAGTCCTCGTTGGAGCACCTCGCAAGGTATCGCTCCCCCTCTACCCGCGCAAGGGTAGAGTGCTCTCTACGGGCTGATTCTTCGCCACTCCGGCTCGGTGAGTCGCCCACAACCGATCACAAGAACTTGGAGAAGAGCCGCCAACAATCTCCCGGCGGTCACTTCCTTCGAACACCACCAAACCGTCTAGGTGCTGTCGAACACCAAGAGTAACAAGCACAAGACCTTCACTTGACCCACTCAAGGCTAGGAAGGTGGATGGATGCACACAAGTCACTCCTAATCACTCTAGGAGGGAAGAACAAGATGAACTCTCTCTAATCTCTCCCTCACTAGACTCTTGGCTCTCCAAAAGATTTCTCAAGGTGTCACCAGCTGAAACAATGGCCAAGAAGGCCTCTAAGGACCAAGGGGGCAACTATAAATAGTCCCCACCTCCAAAACTAGCCATTTTTTACTTTCTCTTCTCTCTGCGTAGCCACCGGACTAGTCCGTAGCTCACACCACCGGACCATGCACACTGGTCCGGAGCTCACTCTGATTTCAGACTCAGGCACCGTCGGACTACTCTGCTTGGTCCGACGCACTGGTCCGACGCTCTGGTCCGGAGCCTCGGTGCTCTCTGAGTGAAATCCTTTCTCTCTTTTACACACCACCGGACCACTCTCCTTGGTCCGGTGCCCTGGTCCGACGCTCTGGTCCGGAGCCAAGGTGCTCTCTGCATAAACTCAGACTCCTGTCTTGAGGCGTCGGACTAGCCGTCGGACTAACCGTCGGACTAGTCCGGAGCCTTCTGTCTCTCTGAACCAAGCCACCGGACCACTCTCCTATGGTCCGGTGCTTTCCAGACAGGTGGTCCGGAGCTCCTCGAGCTGGAAAACTGCCTAAGTCAGGGACCACCGGACCACTCTCCTTGGTCCGACGCCCACTTAGCAGAGTGGTCCGGAGCCTCTTTCTCCCTCTTTTTCAACCGTTTTCGCTGAGGTTTCTTAAGGGATTTTGCTCCTACCATATCTAGGGTTTTCCAAAGGCTGAAAGCAAGGTCTCTAGGAATACTTGTGACAAGTGTGCATATACCCACTTTCCTAAACTCTCCTAGGTCAAGCTACTAACCTCATACCCCCCTTTATAGTACGGTCAAAGGAAAAACAAAAGCCCTAGCTATACTTAGTGCCCTTCTCAACCTTGTGGCACTAAGAACTAGCCTAGTCTTCGTCGTGTATCTCCATCCTTTGCAACCGAAACGACTTCCATCTTGGGGGCATGAATATCCATTAAGCCCATTCACAATGCATCACTCATGACCTAACATAAATGACTTTGTCTCTACAAAACACACGTTAGTCATAGTGATCTAGTATTGTCGTTAATCGCCTAAACACAAGGGTCCATGATTCTACAATCTCCCCTTTTAGGTGATTGACGACAATACAAGCTCGAGTAGAGAATAATGAGTGAATTTTGATAAGAGAAAACATGACTTGACATGATATAGGCATGGGTTAGTTATAAGAAAGACAAGTACATGCCTAACCATTCAAGCCATGACAAGCACAATAGATATGAATTGAGCATAGTACTTGATTTCAAAAAGGATATGCTATAGCCAAAAAATTAGAGATTAACACAGCGGTGCGTCACCGACGGTGAACCAATCGGCAAACCAACACCGGCGCTGCACTCTACAACTCACCCCGAACCCAACGAGGTGCGACACGACCATTTCCATCCCTCGCAAACGCCTCACCGATGACGACGACGACGGCGACGGCGACTCGAGCTCGGCCGTACGTACGTCGGCGAGTACAGACGTGCGCTGGAGCAACCAAGCATCGCAAACGACTCAGGAAGCAACCACGAGCATAACGCACAACCGAAACGAGGCTAAAACCTCCAGCGCTGACCTCGCCGACGGCAATGGCGGCACCCCGCGTGCGGCCGCACATGCGCCGGCGAACACGAGCCATAATCGGCTCTACCAAACACCCCAGCAGACTCAGCGGCCCCCAAACAACGCGAAGCGCACGCAAAACGAACCAAAACCCTAACGCAACGACCTCGCCGACGGCCATGGCGGACGGCAGAGATCTGCGCGACGTGCGCCAGCGAAACTGCACACGCGCTTCAACAACCAACACCGCGAACGAACTCACGATAGCTAGGCGAAGCTAGTGCAAGACTCAGACAAGAAAACGATGGACTATCAAGTCCCACCGACGAGCGCACTGCCGCGGCAGCCATGAACTGCGGCGGAGCTCGCGGACAGAGCGCAACGGCTCGAAACAAGACCAACTAAGCGTGCGAAGAGTATGAGGAGCTCACCCCGGTTACGAAGCGCTCGCAAACGTGGCCGGAGATGAGGCAGATGATGCTGGCGACGGAGACCGTGCCGGCGGAAACGGGAAGCCGAGCGGCAACGTCGATGTTCCCGGAGCTACGGTCCACCATTTGTGAAACGGAGAAGAGCGGCGGAGTCAGCGAAGAACAAGGAGTAAGAAACACGAGATGAAAGAACAATGTGGCTCTTGGATAGTCGGGTCAACAGTGTACCAGAGAGGCGGTGCTCTCGTCGGAGCCGAGGAAGACGAAGCCGCGCCGGGCGATTCACGCGGTCGCAGCTTCAACCAACTCTTCCAGAGTATGCGCGAGATCAAAGCGAAGGCAATGGCAGTGGATTGGGGACTTGGCAGTGTCTAAAGAGCTTGGACAAGCTCGTCGATGTGGGAGGCGCTTGCGGCGGAGCAGAGCAGAGCGAGTGAACGACGTGGAAAGAGGGCAAGGGAAGGACAACATCCCGTTTTGAAGACGGCAACGGCGCTGCGACGTTGCCACGCACACGACAGGACTTGCGTTGAGGCCAGGAGGCGCGCGGTGGCGTCGGCAGGTGGCTGGCCAGGTGTCGGCGCCGAGCTCCACGCCGACATGCAACTGCTCGATGAAATGCCTGAACTGCCCCTGGGATTGTTTTGCAAATTTCTCAAGCTTCCAGGGATTTTCATGAAAAACTTTGAATACCAAAGTTGATCAAAAATTCATGATCTACACTTTTGTCAATAAACACATTTTCAAATTCGGCCTAGAAATGAAAATGCATTTTGGAAATTTGAAAACTTTTTAAAAAGGATTTACCCCCTTTTCAATTACTCTAAAAACTTGAGTAACACTTGAAAAACTGTAAACACAACAAATGCAATTCGAATAGATCTCTACAACTTTGATTAAACAACCATATACAAATTCTTTTGATATTTTGAAAATCATGTTTAGGGTTTGATTTAACCCCTTTGGGAATTAGGGTTTGAAACAGAATTTGAAAATTTGAATTTGAAAACAGATTCAACATTCAAACAATTGAATCAAACTCAACCAAGTAAACTCATTTTAGTTCAATGCATAGTAAGGTTCTCAATCAAGTGAATGATGTTTAATGCATATGATGACATGATCAATTTTTAATTAAGTGATTAACACTAGGGGTGTTACAGTAACATGATGGAAGAAGAACATAACTAGTTATTAGTGATGTGAAGGACCAAAACAAAAATTAGAGATAGGGAAATAGGATTCGATCAAAGTTCTTTTTTCAAAACTCACCACAAAAGCTTGTCTCTTCTAGCAAGCTCAAGTCTGCATAGCTACAACAATAGTATTAGGCTTAGAGACAGTAGTAGGAAGTACAATGGTAAAGCAAAATCAAAAAACAACTAAGAAAAACTTAAAAGCACATTAAAACCTCAAAAAGATGATTTCAGTTCAAGAGCCATAGAACTTTAGCAGTTGCATATATTACTACAACATCGTGGAAGTTCAGTGTACTATTTTCAGTAGGTCAAAACTAAGGAAGATAATTGTAAAACTCGATCAAACAAAGTCAAAACGATTAGAATTTTTGCCACACATTCCAAAACATAGTGAAGGTATACTAAAATATCTTTCCCAAAACTTCAAAGCTTGGCCAACTTTTGACTTTTATTTCTCAAATTGGTTGTGTCACATTTTTTTGAAAGGAAGAAACACTAAAAGAGATTTTAGATTTGTGGGGAGGATAACAAGTGAAGCTCGAAATTGATCAGATGATTAGTTTATGATGTGTAGATATCCAATCTTGGATGAAAAAAGGTTAAAATCAAAGAGTCTCAAATCTCTCTCTTTCTCTAGATCTAAGCAAAGCTCTCAACCTCACAAATGAGAGTAATCCTTCTAATCTCCCCCAAAGGCTTGGCTTCAGAACCAACCTTCTCACATATATATATAGGCATTGGATCGTTTCCATGTTACCCTTACATGAATCATTAAACACAAATACCCTAAGGGGTAAAATTGTCCAAGTTTTTCTTTGTTAATCCAATGGACCTGATGTATTCTTGATATTGTTGCGCCTTGAAGCAAGCTTTGAAATGGGCACCCCATGTTGGTAGATATACCACTCCCTAGTTTTAAGGCCTTAATCTATCAAACCCATCATCGATGGTTTTGAGGCCCAGAGCGCCAAACTGCTCACATCTAGTTTTTAGCCCCAAACAAACAAGCCATCCACCGATGATTTTGAGGCCTAAACTACTAAACTGTCCATCCTCAGTTTTAAGGATCAAGCCGACAAACTCTCATGCATGCCTCACTAGGACCGACTAACCAATGTTGACGCGTGTCCAACCTCCATGAAGCTCTAACGCCTTCACCTTGGTTATTTGCTTGCCTGACACCATTTCCATCATTCTCAATATATGTGCACATTTGACATTCTCCAAGTTCCACGATGCCATTGTCCTCCTCCTTGACTTAGTTGTTGCTATCAAGATCACCCATGAACTCTTGATCTACCTATGCCCAATGAGAGTTACCCATGGTCCATCATCACCCTCTTGGTCATTTAGTCCAAGTCCTTCATCTTCCCTTCACCACTCTCAGTCCATCGCACATAGACCACTCACTTGAACTTATCCATTGCTTGTCAACCACCTTGGTGCACCAAACACCTACACCTACACATTCACAAGCCAAGACATGTTGCATGATACACTCAACTCAACATAACATGACATGACACATCTAGTCAGTCATTAGCATAATCAAGCATATATGAATATGAACTCAACCAAAAAGTATAAAACCTTTTAACTCTTGCATAAAATATTCATCACAAATGGATTAGACCAAGATAGTTCTCAACTTGGTCTCTCAATCTCCCCTTAATGAATGCATTGACCAACACTAAAGCCCAATAGAGAAGGTTTGAAAGCAAAATAGAATACTCTCATTCAAGTGCCCAAATAGAGGTAAAAACAAATACAAGGCCACTTGATATGAGGAAGGATCATGAAATCTTCAGGTTAAAACTCTTGGTTCCCAAAGAAAGGTCAGTTTCAATACAACTAAAGAGTCAAGATAGGCAAGAGTTTCATGCAATCCCAAAGGCACTCAGATATAGACCAGGGTTCTTATCAACATGCTTTCACATTATCCCCCTTAATGATTGAATTGGCAATATTCAAGCACCAAGAAGTGGTTTAAGACACAAAACCAAAAAATCTCATCCAAGTGACTAAAAAGTCATGTTAAAAACCACGATGAAAGTCACTTGCGATAGAATGAACCAAACCAATAAGCCAGAACCTCATCCAAGTGATCAAGAGCCATGAAAAGGAAAAGGTCAAATTCACTTGACATGAAAAGGTACTCAAGGGTGGATGAAAGCCCAACTTGGTCATCATTCTCCTCAATAAGTGCCATTCAACTAGATCATAAGTTTCACCCATGTCAAGTTTAACAGTAGCACAACTCTACACCCTCTTTTCTTTGTATGAAAGAATGCTTGTTTCATAAGCCAATAATGTTGTGTTTATAATGAGCTGACCAGGCATAAAGACACTTTTATTCTATGAAATAATACCAGGTAGTATGGATTTAGGTAGTTAGAAAATAACCTTGGAGACAATCTTATACATCATATTATAGAGATTGATTGGTCTCAAACCCAATGTTAAATTTATAGTTAAATGCTTCAGAGGTCCATCAGTTTGTGCAAGGATTTTGGTTAGGTCCACCAACTCTAAAAGTTGATTTTTGGGTCCATAAAACTTTTAACTAGTTCACCATAGTTCCATACCCCTCTGTCTGGCCCTTAGATTCAACTTCTAAGTCCATAAACTTTTTAAGTGCTTCTTCTTAAGTTCATATCCATTTATTTGGCCCTTAGATCTGGCGTGGCATGTGAAGTCAGTAACCGCATGTCATGAAATTAGCTGAGCCCATGCTTATCCCCCTTCTGCGTTACTCTCATTTCCACTCCCTCAAGGCTAGTATCTACGCCTATGCTCTAGTGCTCACAACCAATATTACTAGGCACCGAGCTCCCACTATCATCGTTGTTCCTCACCTTATGCTTCACCTCTATGCTATAAATGATGTCTAATGAGTCCGTCTTTGCCACCCTCTACCCCTTGCGCTCATTAATGAAGATGGTGTCTAGCACCTATATGACAAAATACTATGTAGAGCACTACCTATATTATCAATGCCAAGAATTTGAACAAAATAAATTAACATTGCACAAATTGAATGGAAACCGCATTACTTCGATTTTAGGGCTTGGACAAAAGATAAAATCACTGAGATATAGAATAATCATAGGTTTTGATCAATCAGGCTCATACAAATAGCACTCCTTCACACACTAGAGATGAGGAAGAAAGCGCTAACCTGGGAGCGATGAAACAGCACATCACCAACCATAGAGACCACAGGGTGCAGACAATAGCAGCATAACAAGTAGGGGCGGTGAGGCGGGATGCTGAGTTTGCGCATAGTAGCGACGACTACGCATGGACAGTACATCGAAGCTTCTTGGTGCCGGAGGCACACATGGAGGTAGTGGAAACACTAGGAGGGAGAGCGATGTGCATGACAATGGCTATTGCTTAGGTGGCGGTCAATAGGATTGAGACCTAGTTTGAGCCATTATGGTTAATATGAATAAATGATTTAGATTAAACTTAAATAGAATGACAACATAGATTCCAGACTTCTACAGGATCACCGAATGATCCATCATAGGGGTGGTAACCACGGGATCATACGGTAAGGAATTAAGAGATCTCAATCAAAATATAGACTCCTTAGCTAAGTTAAGAGTGAGTTGCACCAAAATATATGATGACCAATAGCGAAGTGTCAACAAAGATGGTTGTTAAACGTAGTTTTAACAAATGGTGTGTTGAGTATCAAATACCACTGCTAGATCATAAGGTGACTAAGTTAAGTGCATGTTTTTTAAAAGCTATCTGTCTAGATACAGTTTCTCAATCTAAGTTTACTTTTGCACCCAAAGAAGCACAAATAGCTAATTGGACAAGATATGAGCAAGTCCTTTCTTAAACCCTTAATTTCCAAATATTTACATATAGTGCCATTAGATATTTTTTAAAGAAAATCATATCAAAGAGTTCAAAGATAGGCACAAAACTAAAACAGTAGAGGTAAATGACTAGCTATGATCAACCTTGTTAGGTTCCCCTATCTGTATGCAATCCTTCACTCAAAGAAGAACCGAAGCTTAAGATTTCCATGTAGATAGGATATATATGGTCCAGCATATATATGACTTGATCATACGCCTAGTTTGGTGGCTTGGGTATTGCTCTATGGCCAAGCTGGTGATGGCCCTCTGCGTCGATATATTTGATAGCCCCGAAGCAACCATGAAGGATATGGCTCGATTTCATGATGTGGGAAACAACAAAGGGATCATATATATGTTAACAAACAAGGTATTGGAGGAAAAAGCAAGGAAGAGGAACACTTAGCTTGTAGAGGCATGTGTGCAAGGTAGAGGGAAGGAACTGATTTATGGCCAAACGGTATGAAGGGAACGATTCGATGAAAAGCAATAGACAATTTTTTCTATCATGTGGGTCCTATATATGTGGATATAACCTTAGTTCTAAACATTGGATCTAATGCAACATGTGATCATCGCTAACATCTTAGATGCTACACGATTGTGTGTTATTTTGAAAAGTTCACTAGTGTTCATGGGTTTTTAAGAAAATCTAGCTTGGCTTCAATATTTTTCAACCTACGCATGTAAGTTAATGAAATTGGTAATAAAAACTTGTGTGTAGGAGAAGCATGCTGTGGCGATATCAGTGCTAAGGGACCTGCTCTAATCTTCAACATCAGCCGGTGGTGACAATTCCGTTAATGGGATATGCATGTTTGGTTACTCTACATGTATGTATTTGTTAATGGGTTGCATGTATTTGTGTGAACTAGCTAGCATAGTAATAAAATCCTTTGTATTTCGTGCTCTAGGTGCTAGCTTTTTCTATTAACTACTATATCTATATGTATGTTGTGGCAAGTACGAAATATAGAGCTTCATATATATTCTGGATTCGCACTGAGTGCTTCTCCATGTCCTTTTGTTGTTAATTAACAAGAATAAATTCTTGCTCTTGTGTTTTTGTTGCACCGTAACAAAATTTATCTAGAAATCTAGTTACAACATTATACTAGAAAACATGTGGGGAAACAGAAAAGGTAACATAATGGGAGAAGAACATAACTAGTTATTAGTGATGCGAAGCACCAAAACAACAATTAGAGATAGGGAAATAGGATTCGATCAAACTTCTTTTTTAAAACTCAGCCTAAATCCTAAATTTTCACAAAAACTTGTCTCTTCTAGCAAGCTCAAGCCTACATAGCCACAACAAGACTTAGAAACAATACTAGGAATGACAAATGATAAAATGATAGCAAAAACAACTAAAAAAGCTTAAAAGTGCATTACAACCTCAAAAAGATGATTTTTAGCTTAATAAGCGTAGAACTTTAACAATTGTATGCAAAATTGCAACATCATGTAAGTTCAATGTAGACTATTTTCAGTAGGTCAAAACTAAGTAAGATAATTGCAAAACTCGATCAAACAAAGTCAAAATGATAGGAAATTTTGTGACACCTTCCAAAATTAAAGGTATACTAAAATATCTTTCCCAAAACCTCAAAGCTTGGCCAAGTCTTGACTTTTCTTCTCAAATTGGTTGTGTCACAGTTTTCTTAAAAGAATTTTAAGGGTTCTCATCGAAATCTATTGGAGACAAAGCCTAAGCATGTTCCTAAGACATTATGAAACCTAAGAACAAACAAAGAACACCTAAAAAGTTTTAGCTCAAGGTGGCTTCAAAAGAGATGTTTTGGGACTGAAACATTTGAGATAAGAGCTAGCCTTCAAGCCAGAATTTCATCAAGTTCAAAGGGTCAAAAACACTCCAAAATCACTAAAAGAGATTTCAGATTTGTAGGAAGGATAACAAGTGAAGCTCGAAATTGATCAGATGATTACTTTAAGATGTGTGATTGTAAACCACTCCTAGTAGATCCCCAATCTTGGATGAAAAAAGGTTTAAATCAAAGAGTCCCAAATCTCTCTCTTTCTCTATATCTAAGCAAAGCTCTAAACCTCACAAATGAGAGTAATCCTTCTAATCTCCCCAAAGGCTTGGCTTCAGAACTAGCCATCTCCCATATATATATATATATAGGCATTTGATTATTTCCAAGTTACCCTTACATGAAGCACTAAACCCAAATAACCTAAGGGGTAAAATTGTCCAAGTTTTCTTTGTTAATCCAATAGACCCGATGTATTCTTGATATTGCCGCTATGGCATGTTGGTAGATCTACCACTCCCTAGTTTTAAGGCCTTAATCTATCAAACCCATCGTCGATGGTTTTGAGGCCCAAAGCATCAAACCGCTCACATCTAGTTTTTAGCCCCAAACAAACAAGCCATCCACCGATGGTTTTGATGCCCAAACTACTAAAGTTTTGAGGATCAAGCCAACAAACCCTCATGCATGCCACACTAGGACCGACTAACCAATGTCGACACGTGTCCAACCTCCATGAAGCTTTAACGCCTTCACCTTGGTTATTTGCTTGGCTGAAACCATTTCCATCATTCTCAATATAAGTGTAGATTTAACATTGTCCAAGTTCCATGATGCCATCATCCTCCTCCTTGACATAGTTCTTGCTATCAAGATCACCCATGAACTCTTGATCTTCCTATGCCCAATGAGAGTTACCCATGGTCCATCATCATCCTCTTGGTCCTTTAGTCCAAGTCCTTCATCTATCCTTCACCACTCTTAGTCCATCGCACATAGACTACTCACTTGACCTTATACATCGCTTGTCAACCACCTTGGCGTACCAAACACCTACATGTTCACAAGTCAAGACACATGTTGTATGACACACTCAACTCAACATGACATGACATGACACCTCTAGTTAGACATTAGCATAACCAAACATATATGAATATGAACTCAACTAGAAAAGTCTCAAACCTTTTAACTCTTGCATAAATTATTCATCACAAATGGATTAGACCAAGAGAATTTTTGACTTGGTCTCTCAATCTCCCTCTTAATGGATGCATTGACCAACACTAAAGCCCAATAGAGAAGGTTTGAAAGCAAAATAGAAAACTCTCGTTCAAGTGCCCAAAAGAGAGGTAAAAACAAATACAAGGCCACTTGATATGAGGAAGGATCATGAAACTCCAAGTTAACACTCTTGGTTCCCAAAGAAAGGTCAGTTTCAATACAACTAAAGAGCCAAGATAGGCAAGAGTTTCATGTAATCCAAAAGGCACTCAAATATAGACTAGGGTTCTTATCAACATGTTTTCACATTACCCCCCTTGATGATTGAATTGGCAATATTCAAGCACAAAGAAGTGGTTGAAGACACAAAGCCAAAACAATCTCATCCAAGTGACCAAAAAGTCATGCTAAAAAACAAGATGAAAGTCACTTATGATAGAAAGAACCATACCAATAAGCTAGAACCTCATCCAAGTGATCAAGAGCCATGATAAGGAAAAGATCAAATTCACTTGGCATGAAAAGATACTCAAGGGTGGATGAAAGCCCTACTTGGTCATCATTCTCCTCAAGAAGTCCCATTCAACTAGATCATAAGTTTCACTGATGTCAAGTTTAATAGTAGCACAACTCTCCACCCTTTTTTCTTTGTCTGCAAGAATGCTCGAGTTCATAAGCTAATAATATTGTGTTTATAGTGAGCTGACCAGGCATAAAGACACTTTGATTCTATGAAATAATACCAGGTAGTATGGATTTAGGTAGTTAGAAAATAACCTTGGAGACAATCTTATACATCACATTATAGAGATTGATTGGTCTCAAACCCAATGTTAAATTTATAGTTAAATGCTTCAGAGGTCCATCAACTTGTGCAGCCACCAACTCTAAAAGTTGATTTTTGGGTCCTTAAAACTTTTAACTAGTTCACCATAGGTCCATCAACCTATGTTTGGCCCTTAGATTCAACTTGTAGGTCCATAAACTTTTTAAGTGCTTCAACGTAGGTCCATACCCATTTATTTGGCCCTTGGATCTGATGTGGCATGTGGAGTTAGTAACCAGCATGTCATGAAATTAGTTGAGCCCATACTTATCCCCCTGCTGCGCTACCCTCATTTCCACTCCCTTAAGGCTAGTATCTATGCCTATGCTCTAGTGCTCACCACCAATATTACTAGGCACCAAGCTCCCACTATCATTGTTGTTCATCACCTTATGCTTCACCTTTATACTATAATGATGTCTAATGAGTCCGTCTTTGCCCCCTCTACCCTTTGCGCTCATTAATGAAGATGGTGTCAGTCAAGTCAATAACCAATACTGGACACATAGAAACGGTATCAGTAGTTGTCATGGTCGAGCTCTAAGCTCGCATGAGGCACCAATCTCATCGTTGTAGGTCATCACTACTTCAATGAGTAACTGGTTGAATCTGCCATGGTCCCCTCGTCCCCGCATGGATGCATTGGGGGAAATCTATGCCAGACCCACCATTTATGTTGTCGTCTTCTACCTCGTCTCTATCGTCAACCGTCGAACAACCACTCTTGTGCCCGACCCATTGCTAGACTCTATCGGATAAATTAAAACTACCCTAGGGTGCACGGGTTAGTGGCGAAGCTCGTGGTCCCTCTATTTTGGTTAAACTTGAGAATAACATTCTTTTGGGAATGGAGAGAGTATTAACAAAAAGTTAGACATTAGGAAGGTATAAGACTACCTCAATACTCTTCATCCAACAGAACAAACCGTGGTATGAATTTAAGGCACCAAAACCCAAATGGTATGTCTCGAAAATGCTCAAGTGAGAAGTATTTGAGTGGCCACATATTGTCACATTAGCTAAAGTAAATGAGTCATGGTTATGGCAGCCTAAAAGACTATAGCGCGTCCAAACTGTGGCATGGCAGTGTTTGCCCATGAACCGAACACGTTTTTTTTCCTTCTAAAGTTCATCAAAGGTCAACAGGAGTGCTCAGTTGTTTTTTTATTGGAAGTTCAAATAAGTAGGATTTTTCTTGAATTGGAAGTTCCATTTTGCAACGAGTTCAAAGTTGGATTTCCCCAGGTCAAGTTGATTTCCTTTTGACCCAAGTTCAGATTCTTTTTGAATCTCAAGTGTGGTGTGTTTATCCCGTCCTGCCATGGCGACTATAGCAGTTTCTAACAGCTCAAGGGAGGGAACGACAGAACGTCGTTGTCGTAGCGGTTGCAAACGAAGACGTGCGGGGCGTCGTCGGTGTCCTTGATCCCCGCGCACCGGGTGTGCTGCCACGCCTCGCAGATGTCGCAGCACGCCATGCGCTCCCCGTCGTCGTCATCCGCTCCGCACGCGCAGTCCACGACCCTCTCGCTGTCGCCGCCTCCCTCGCTCACAGGCACAGCCGCCGCCTCGTTCCCCGGCTGGACGCCTTCATCCGCAAGCTGCTGCTGCTGCTGCTCGACGACCGTCCCTTCGATCACCACGGCGCTTCCCACGTCGATGAGCCCGAGCACCGGGCAAGCGTCCTGGCTGACGCCGATCCCGGCGACGGACTCGGCCGTGAAGGTCCTCAGGCCGAGGTACATCTCCCTGAACAGCCTCTGCACCTCCCACTTGAGCTCGCCCACCGTTGCATGCGCCGGCAGGGTCACCGTCTCGTACGGCGCCGCCACCAGCTCCGGGCTCCCGTTCGTCACAAGCAGCGTGCAACACAGGTTCATGTGGACGTGCCCGACTCCAACGCTGTTGATCGGAGTGAAACCTTCGTGGTAATCTTTGACGAAGTGTTTGGTGTCCAAGACCATCCGCGCTGCCACGGGGATCGCGCCGAAGGCGCCAGTGGTGAGCGCCTGGCTCGGCTCCTTGAGCACGTGGCGGTACAGGTGCATCAAGTCCCTCATGAGCTGCGCCCGCGTGAGCTGGAACCGCACCCTCATCTTGCCGCCGTTGCTCGGCAGGCCGCCCACCGCCGGGAGCACGCTGGACACGTCCTCCAGGCAGTACTCGAGAACCTTGGTGACCGGGTTCATGGCGCGGCGCACGACGTAGTTGCCGACGATGTGGTTGCCGAGGGACTTGAGCACGAAGTCGAGGAGGCCCGTGTCGCCGATGTAGGCGCGCGCGGCGTCGCGCACCTCCTGCCGCGTGACCCACCGCGCGGGCGGCTCGGTGCGGCGGAGCGCGTCCACCACGGCGCGGGCCGCCATGTCCACGCGCTTGGCCGACCACCGGCACGAGGCCTCCGACATGATGCCGCGGTAGTCCATGGTGGTGACGGAGGTCGCCGGGAGGCGCGTCCGCAGCTCGAGCATGAAGCGGAGGAGGTCGCCGAGGTTCAGCAGCTTGTGGCCGCTGATGGCCTGGTACTTGGTCACCACCACGGGGAGGTCCTGCTGGCCGCCGAAGCACGACAGGTGCGGCACCAGCACGCAGAGCGGCACCGACTGGAGCGCGTGCAGCGACTGCTGGTACGACGGCAGCGCCACGCCGTAGCTGGGCCGGCCGAACCTGTAGCCCCACCGCCCGAACCACGTGTCGCCGTACGCAACGCCGTGCAGCAGCCGCAGCTCCATGTGCCCCTTCCTCGCCGTGTCGACGAGGCTCACCTTCCTTGCAATGCATATATAACAGCCAAACGAAACACTAGTCGATCGTCATGAACTCAAATGCAGTGCACGGGGCATGCATAACAAACGTTGCACACACACACACACACCTCACGTTTAGGGAGGAGCATATGCGATCCCAGAGGTCCATGATCTGGTGGCCAGCGACGAATTCGGAGCCGCCCTCGAAGCCGTGCAGGGCAACGAGGTGGCCGAAGCCGTTGAGGTGCACGACGCCGTGCAGCAGGTGGCCCCTGGAGGTCGCCGTGCCTTTGGACGGTTTCTCCGGGCCGTGGTTGATCCCGTAAGGCAGGCCGTCAGCTTCCACTGACAGTTCCCTCTTGGTCAGCACGAAGTGAAACCTCTTGGTGCAGAGCAGATGCCGACCCCAACCTGAAACAGCACGGGGATTTTCCTGGATGTGAGCATATGTATCTGACAGTGACCGAGTTGCTCGATCGCTATAGTTTTCTTTCTGCAGTGCAGATCAGAGTGCAGTCCACTGTTCATTGTATTGGCGATTTTTTTTTTTGAATTAGTAGTAGCAATACTCGGCTGTCAGATGTATCATGCACGCCCCCATGGACCATGGTGTAACTCAGAACTTGTAACTAGTCTACGTACGCCAGGCGTTTGGATCGACAAAAACAGCAGCAACGCGGTGAGTACCGACGTGACGGCAGAGGAGGCACTGGCGCTGCGGCGACGCGTCGACCACTTCCTCGACGACGAAGAGCCGGACGACGGTGGGCGGGTGGCGGTGCAGCTCGAGCTGGAACGACCAGCACTTGGTGTCACCATGCGCGCCGGCCTCCAGGTGCGCAAGGCCGAGCAGCGCCCTGACGTTGTCCCTGAAGGCGCCCCCGCCGGCGAGCGGCGCCGGGTACCCGGGCTGGCAGAAGGACTCGAACCGGAACAGCATCTCGCCGCGCTTCCGCCGCCGCGAGCTCCCCAGGCTGATCACCATCGCCGCCTTATTAGCAGCAGCCATGTCGCCGGGGCCGGACCCCGCGGCGCTGGTGGCGCAGGCGCTTTATGGCGTACGGTGTGCGACTCCGGGGCAGGGTCGCCGTAGTGGTTCCATCGGCGCCTCGGTCTCACTCGGTAAGTGCCCAGGATTTAGAAAGCTTGGACGGTCTGGTGAAGGAGTGTGCGCGCGTGATCACGGTGAGCGCTGTAAACAATGACATCCTTCTAGACATGCCGCTCGCAGTCGCAGCATGCATGTTCCTGTTCCTCTCTGCTCTGTTCTGTAAAACTTTGCACGCAAAACCTTGTGCTTTCCAGATATATGACATCCGTCAACAACGCTTCACGGTGGCGTTAGGCTAATTGTTGCGGCCATCTCTTTCCTTTGAAATATTGAATAAGGTATCTAGTTCCATGCGCCAACCAGGGCATTTCGAATTTAATCGAGAAGAAAAGATGAAAAATACAATTTGAGAGACCTCCGAGACTTGGACAATAGCATTATAGCAAGCAGGCACCATGATAAAATTCACTTCAGGTGATGATCACGGATCAGTAGCCGTTTTATGTACAGGAAACAGGCAGGGTGTTACATGTAAATTGTGCGCTGTTGTGTTGTGTACAAGCATGTCTGTAGATTGTGGCATCAATGAGATCTGCCTTGCCTAACCGAACGTTAGGAGGAATAGTTTAGGATAAGGGGGAGCAATATTTTACAATATTCAACCGGAGCAGAGCGGAATGCATGGTCTACAACTTCGGGCCCGTGGAAGTGTGAAGCGGAAGTAAATTCAGTCACAACTTCCGCGTTCACAGGGTAGGTCGCCCAAATGGCCATTGTGTTGCTCATTGTTAAACACTACTACTATATTTCCATTGTCACAATTAGGTTTGTTTTGCTAAGCTTTACCTCGAATTCTCAATCAGGGGAGTAGCCTGCTGTGCTCTGTGACTGTCCCTGCGACCCAATGTCTTGTTACCGCTCGTATGTCCCTTATATGCACTTCCACTAGCAATACTCCAAAGTCCGAAGCCTACCTTGTTGTCCCGTGGAGTATTTGCACCGGAATCCGCACAAGCAGATGGTGATGAATGTACAGTATGGGGTGGTAATAAATTTTAGATCAGAATGTCAGTTAGGCTAGTCCAGTAACGATGGTACTCTGGTCATTCTTCAGGTTCTATGTAACTTGACCGAGTCAGACGAATCTGTTCAGAAGAAGAAATATAAATCAATGCAGCTAGAGACAGACAATGCGTCGCCCGAGAAGATGAGTGAAAATAACATGAACTTCACCTGAGCAAATGCATAGATTGCCTGAACGATCCTAGCATAATCCGTGCCCAACATTTGAATCACAATATCAGCCAAGAGCGTCCCCCACAATCTGAGGAAAGTTAAGTGCAAAGAAAGGATATTGTAATTACTAATAGGGCATGATATACCACTCCATGAAGGGATTCTGATTTATATGGTTTGTGGCCCAAGGTCGATACTAAAGGTTTATGAATCAATTAAAACATCATCCAGCGAAGAACAAAAATTTAACAATTTAAACTGCTCAAAACAACAGCGGTGTTTGAAATGTTGTAGAATTATTCAGAGCCTAATGATTGTTTTCTTAAAACAAAGTGGGAAGCAACAGTTTCAGATTTACTACTAGAAGAAGCATACATTGGTCCAAGAAATGTCATGACACTCCTGAGTCCAACATATCTCGATGCTGCACGAGCGAAACCCTAAAAATATTCAAGGAGGACTATTGACAACGTGACACCTGAATGGTGCAATCTTAGATATATGTGTGAGGGACATATGTACTTGCTAACAGAAGATCATATTACCTGCCTAGCTGCAAGCAAACCAGCTCTAGACTCCAGGTTAACAGCAGCCAACCGCCCGCCCTGTACATGGAAAATATCAGTACCTTTCAACATTAATTCAATTAAGATGGCACTCTCCTCTACAAAAGGATGCACTTCTCACTTTTTGAGGAGCCAAACAATTTAAATTTTTATCTAAGTTATATAAAAAATTACTAACATTTTGCACAAATATGATAGTTGCATAATATCAAATGCAATGTGTGAGTATAGTCTATTCACACAAGCTTCGCATTTGTCGATAAACAAATGGAAAGAAAATGCCTATATTAAGATAAGAAACGCTATACGTGATTCGAGCAAAACAAAGAAACAGCTGAAAGGATATATTGGTCACTCAAAACAAATTCCAAATGAGCACATAAAATCAGGAACAATAGAGTAAAAATATCAGTACAAATAGGTATACCTGCTTAACAAGTTCTTTCTTTATCTCATAATTTGCAGCCTCCTTCAGAAGTTTGCCAGACAGTCTACTGGCTAACTAACATAATGGTAAGTGACATTAAAGAAACACAATAATGCAGTGAGAACAAGTAGTCCCTCCATACCAAACTGTAGGTCTTTTGGCTTTTCTAGATACATTTTTTTTACCAGTGTACACACAGCGTATATCTAGGTGCATAGCAAAAGCAAAAATGACTTACAATTTAGAATGAAGGGAGTAGTATTCAATATTTCAAATAAAAACTATAACATACCGATTCATATATCGCTTTCACAGTCAATGCACTACCACCCTTCCATAAAGAAGAAAATTTAAATTAGTAAAAAAAATAGAGGATTAGAAATGAAAAGGATAGAAAAATGAAGATTGCAAAGAACCTTTAGAAAGGTATTTTCCATTACCTTTGTTCCAATCCTCCAAGCCACATCAGTAAGCACCTTCCACTTGTTTGCACCAAGGCTAGAGATTTCATTTGAAGATTTTTGTTTATCCCATGGAAATGAAAGTCGGTCTTTCTGGTTGCTGATGCATGGAAATTCAAAGAAGTTACTTTTAGAATAGTGGACTCACGACAGGATTCACATTTAATGAACAAATAGAGTTGTATGGGCTAAAAACTAGCATGTTGTATATGTGGATAAAAAGTAATTCTTATCCAAGGACTTTTTTAAGGTATGCTTATGGGTAAATACCTTGAATATTCATTCACAAGGTGAAGAAATATTTCTGCCTCAAGGTCTGCAGTACACAATTTGCTAGAGCACTGAACACCAATTTTTTTTCTTACTCTGAGCATGACACCTCTGTACGATGGTCTCCATCCCCTATGAAGAACAATCGGTCAAAAGTGCAGAATGTTCTTGTAAAAGCTTCAAGAAAATGATGAACTACAGCGAGCTCACTACGAATGCCATAAAATTAGCAACAGTCACGTAAGGAAAGTTGGTTTTGGGGCATCAAAAGATCCTGGTTTTAGAAATATGCCACTTAAGTGACCCGGTACACTTTATGTCACTGAAAGATAGTGCCATTCAGAAATGTACCACACTGCCAGTCTTCTTAGAGTTCTGTCCATCCCTCGTTGCCTCCGTCTTCTTCACCATTGACAGGTGTCTGAGCACCTCTTTCTCCTCCAGCCTTCATTGTTTTCAGACCACTGCTACTGTGACATGTCAAAGGAGCATTTCCCACCATAATGTCCAATCACACACATTCCTCTCTCAGTCAGCCTGTGTCGCTCTCCAGATCACTTGCCCCTACCATCGGATGGGACTCCTTGACAACAGTGTGGATTAGAATCCAGTTTCAGAGCTCAACTAAATCTCTCTTCCAAATTGAATCCGCACACATCAGGACAACCAAGAAATTGAATCGCTCCTAACCTGCTGTAGCAGCTCGATATCAATCAACAATTAGACCTAAATCTAATCGGTTTAGAATTAAATCACTTCAAACTTGCTGAAGCTGTGCCATGGTTGGTTCCAGTAGAGATTGGTGAAGCGACCTCAGCATGGCACCTTCACCTCCTCACGTTGCTGCAAACCCATCTACACTCCTCTGCCAGTGCCTCCCATGGTAGCAGGTCGCTTTGCTGGATCTCCTGATGGCAGCGAATGTGCCACTCAGCGTCTGGGCAGCAAGCGGAGCAGAGAAGGTACGGGCCAGAGGCAACGTCTAGACGATGAGACAGATTTTAGTAGCAGAGATGAGGTCGCCAGCCTGTGGTTGCCAGTTGCCTCCACGAGTAGGGATGAAGCAGGTTAGGGAGATTCAATACAGTTCGATGTCATTTCCATATTATGATATCGTTTCCAATTTTAGCAAAATATAAAATTTGTCATATTCAAACGATTTCACAACTGTTTTTTAAGGTTTAGTCCCAAACCGCAAATTGATGATCATTAGGCTGCCTCTTTGGTTGAGTTAGTAATGAGAACTTGGTTTGTTGTGGGCTCTAGTAGACCTGGGGCACCGACTCATACATAGGTATAGCAAGCTAGAAAGGATCCGCTAGTACTAGCAAGGGTCATGAAACATCTCAGGGCCACATGGTGACAGGGCTATCTTTTGAGTTAAGTTAAGCCCAAGGCTGAATGGTTACAAGTATACGTGGGAGAGTAGTCTATCCCGTATAACGATATTAGTTACATATAAATAGTCCTAACTACACCCTATTCCTAACCAGTCCCAAATCCTAGTATAATACAGCATCTGACAGAGGCTTTGGTTTGTTGTGGACTACGGTGGACCTAGGTTTGGTAGGGCGCCCCCTCATGGATATGGAATATTTTTTACTATTTTCTTATTTGTTTATTCCAGAAATATGGGAATTCAAAACCGACTGTTTTCATTTTCCATATTGTAATACCGTTTCAGATTGTTATCATCCCTATCCACAAGCATCACTGGGTATTGGAGGAAGAGTGTTGCAGGCAACAGGTATGAGACGAAAAAGGAAGACGGTGAGATTGACTGAAAACATGACTCTGTGAAATATTTCGAACCGCTGTACTTCTCATTGTTATTAAAGTGTACCGATCAGTTTGGTGCTGTATTTCTAGAGCCCCCATGATCTTTCACTGTCATGGGACCATTTTTTCTCCTTTTTTTCAATTAGAGATAGGTCAACAAAAGGGCTCCTTGACTGACCTTATAATAGAGCGAGCATCTGCAGCAAGATACAGGAACCTTGACTCTAATTTTGAGATGAAATGATCTCTCTCCTCGATATCATCCAAAACAACAACACCATCTGAGTGCGGTCTTCTTGCAATTGATTTTAGCAATGGACTAAAATAGCTGCGAACAAAGGAAATACAAAAGAAACATTAATTTTGAGAAGGTGAAATAGAGGAACAGTAGGATATGAAGAGCTAGCACCATACTAGCATTGTATGGTACTCTCTATGTAGAAAAATCAGGTAGGTGAGTAGGCCTAACTAGATAAGTAAGCAACTTAAAGACCAAATCAAGAAAAAAGAATCAAGGACAAGCCAACTGTTTTCAGAACTCTTAATATCAGACCAATAAGCAGAAGAAGAACACAAAGGAGAAGGGGAAAGGATATTTACCTAACATAAAAACAATACTAAGTCCTCTGTGGCCACTATTTTTAAATAAACTTGCAGTCCCCCATCACCTTTGTTTCATAGATGACACATTACAATGCATATACATATAGATTTTTATTCTACAAAGGTGTAGCAACTGAAGTTATCACTTATGCATTCCTGTTGCGTATTTCCAAGCAGTTGGTCCATCCAGTCCTAAATGTAGGTCATTTCTGCCTTCACAACTTTTCTTTCAGTGTAAGACATCCTAGAATTTCTTTGAGGGCCTGTTTGGAACGCAGGAATTTCACAGGAATTGCGCAGGAATTTCATAGGAATCAGTTCATTTTCACAGGAAAAACACAGGAACGGGGAAAAATTCCTGCATTCCAAACAGGGCTGAATATTTTACCCTTTTCTTCCATCCTTAACCCTGCTTAATAAATACTACCATTTACAAATGAGCGATCTACTCAGAGCCTGTTTGGAGGGGCCCCGACGGCTCTGGCTACTGTAGCTGCACTATGGAGGAGCCGCCGGAGCCTCCAAATCGTAGCTCCTCCGCTCCATCACTTTTGCAGTGTATTTTGGCAGGAGCCAGAGCCACTTGGGGAGCACCTACAGTAGAAAACAGTGCAGCACAGTATCAAGGGAGGAGGAGCTGCGCCAACATGGTACAAATGAGGCCAGCATTTGATCTATTTTGACACAGACTGAAATTTTGACTGTCAACAATCTACTTTCTTAAGCTTACTGCATTACACAGGTCTACATCGGCCAGCATTTGAAATCGGAGTTAGTAGCAAAGCTGGAACCACATGCCAGATATGTTGTATTTAATCAAGCATCTTTGTCACTATTACTGAAATTTGAGACATGGAAGTTACTATTAACTAGCACCAAATATAAACAGCAATAGGCACTGAATCTGGCACAATGGCGTCGCTACCCAAAGGTTGCATAAGAGTAATCAACCAAAACAGCCAGTATCAATCTGCAGTTGCTTGCTGCATACATACCCAGTCACTTACTTCAGATGCATACCATTATCAAAATCCCAGATTAACTCATCCATTTTTGTCTTAAGAACCCAACACTATCATCCAAACCATCTGATGAACTAATATCAGAGCTAAATAGGCAAAACAGCATCAGATAAATCAGGAAGCACTCAAACCTGGTGCCGTAGAGGATCTCCTCCACCTCCATCAGCTCCTCGTCAGTAGCGAGCTCGAGCACAAGCCTCAGATCCGGGTCAGACATGCCTTAGAGATCATAGACACAAGATTTTAACATCATCCGACTAACTTTGCAACAAAGCACAAATTCGTACGCGCCTAGCACCTTCCGCCGCTGCCGCGGTTGGGGGCGAGGCTGCCGCGCTGGGAGGGAGAAGAGACCTAAGGCGGGAGTGGACCCTGCAAGCTACACCGGGACAAGGAGTGGCCGCGACCGCGGGACCGCGGCGGCCGCCACTGGAACAGGAGGTTTGGATGGAACGCCGCGTAGGTAAGCGGCCAAGTGAGGAGCGGGTGGTGAGGATGGTGAGGAACGGAAGGGGTTTTGGTGCTACGATGGCGGCCATTGGAAGCGGCAACGATCGCCGCTCACTGCTCGCCGGTGTAGGGCGTCGCGGAGCCCAGACCCGCGAGGCCGCGACGAGATTTTGTGGAGCGCCTGTGACCGTGAACGAGATACGGCAGTACAGGTCGGGGAAATGTGTGGCCAGTTGGCCACAGCAATTTTCGGTCACCTGTCGCTGAAACGGCTGTTTTGAAAAGCTTTGGTTCAACTTTCACTTTCTTAAGTCTTGGTTAAACTCACTTTCGAAATTAAAGAGCTATTTAAATAAAATTGTTTCTACATCTTTTCACCTTTCAACACTTTCTTTATACCTTGTGCGACTCCAGAGAGTCAATACCACTCTTTATTTTAATTTTTTCGTAAGAAATTTTAAAATAGATTATATCAACATTTGGAGATCTAATTAAAATAAGTTGTTGAAGAGCATTTTTTTAACTAAAATCTCTATTCCTAATAATAAGGAACTATATAAAGAAGCTCTTGAGAATTGCTTTAAGACCCGGTTCGAATTCATTATTAGTTGCTAATAGTTAACTAGTCAATAGGGCATGGGTAATTTTAGCTAGCTAAGTATTAGCTCCTAACAAGTGAGATCAGCTAATAGTTAGCTAGATTATCAGCTAGACCGGTTTGAATCCAAAAGAACTCATTATTAGCATGTAATTGTTAACTCTATGGATCAAACAGACTTAACTTTTGCATAACATTCAACTAAATATATGGTTTTGAGTTAAACTACTTTGAAAATAAATACTACAGTGGTTAAAGGTCCATTTGCTAAAAAACTTGGTATAAGTATGTTAAATTTGTACGCTTCCTACCTTAGCCCATTTTTACTCTTTTTCATTTACAATATATTAACTATTTTGTACTCCTTCCATATTGGTAATTGAAGTCAGTTTCAAACAAGGCTTGGGTCAAACATTAAAATATAAATCATGAATAATTTTTAAGTTGTTGATTTAAAAAATGTGAAAGTACTTTTACAAAAAATATATGAATATTATTTTTCAATAAATATTTTTATAAAAATAAAAAGTCAAAGTTATTTTTTGAAGACCGCGTTGCTATCTAAAACGACTTAAATTACCAATATAGAGGGAGTATAAAAATGTGTTTACGATATCTAACAAGCGCGAGCTATTGTGAAATTACTTTTCATGAAAAAATTACCCGTAATTTTTGTTTCTTTAAATTCTTCTAAAATCTACTGACCGTTGAGGTTTCAAAAGTCCGATGAAATTTTACAATGCATTTAGTAGGGGGTTGGATTCTGATTGAAATATTTTAGATATACATTCTCACCAGAAATGTTTCAGTAATAAACTAGAATCACTATATGAAATCTTTAGCTACCGTCGACGAAATATGTGTCGCAGTCTACCTAGGGGTACCCTACGGCAGTAGATTGTAGGCGGAGGTGTAACGACGACGATCAAGCGTAACACAGAGAGCGTAGACACGACGATTTATACAGGTTCAGACTGGCAAATCGCCGTAATACCCTACGTCGTGTGTTCTGGTGGCTGGATTGATGTGAGTATTAGGTTACAAGGGGTGTAGATGAGATCTAAGAGATTGTTTTGGAGGGGTCTCTGCTCGCCTTATATAGCCGGGGAGTAGGGTTACAGTTTCCTTATCCTAACAGATTACGATCGGTCCCTTAAGGCAAGGGATCCGAATCTATCTACTAGGATCTTCCTTGACGAGCAAGGCTTCTTCGGAGTCCTTGGCGAGCATGACGGGTTGGTCACGTGCCGCAAGGCCTCGCGTGCTGGGCCGTCTTCTGGTCGGTAGGCCCATAAGGTCCTTGGGGATATACCGAGGTAATATCTCCAACACTACTAGAATGGATTTTGTTTCATTAGAAAAGTTTTTTTCTCAAAAATTATATAAATAAAATATGTTTCAAAATAACAATTTTTTTTGGGTCAAGAAGAACTTAAATACAACATATTTAACTTGTTGTGCTAAAAATAGATTATAGCTAAAATTGCAATTACTAGCACATAAAGGAGGCAAAAGAAACGGAAGAGAATCACTTGAAACCACCCTCCAACATGTTTCACGTTCACATATAGGAAACCGGAAACACTTCTAGGTTTGAATCGTTTCGTGGTTTTACCATTTGGCACGGATTTATGCTGACCATGAAGGAGAATGTCAATACTTATCCTTAGACAATCATGACAAACAAGAAAAAGGTATGTTAAGTTGTATCTCATCACTCAGTTATGTGTTAATTGATTCATAATTACATGTAATATGGTGTGCTATCTGTCCGAGGTTGGTTCCTATTGTGGAGGACATATTTATGCTCTAATTTGAAGACGCTAGATTCATGAGGGGAGTATTAAAAAACAACTATGGACATGTGCAAGAGCTAGTACATAAGTGTCGATAGAGTATCTAGCTAGTGTGATCAATGTATAATGGCAATACACGACATGGGTTTATACTATAGTTCAGATGTGGGTGCTGAACATCTAGTTGAATAGGAGTTGTGCATCGTCCACTAGGGGCGAGGTAGTGGATCAAGGTGCTAATGATGATTGTCCATCGAATCCGGGAAAGTAACCGCTTGATGAGCCATGAAGTTAATGCACACACCTCCTACCTGGCGCGCCAACTGTCGACGAAATATGCGTTGCAGTCTACCTAGGGGGTACCCTACGGTAGTAGATTGTAGGCGGAGGTGTGGCGACGGTGATCAAGTGTAACACAGAGAGCGTAGACACGACGATTTATACAGGTTCAGGCCGGCAAATCGCCTTAGGTTACACGAGGTGCAGATGAGATCTAAGAGATTGTTTTGGAGGGGGTCCCACTCGCCTTAAATAGCCAGGGAGCAGAGTTACAGTTTTCTTATCCTAACAGATTATGATCGGTCCCTTAAGGCAAGGGATCTGAATCTATCTACTAGGATCTTCCTTGGCGAGCAAGGCTTCTTCGGAGTCCTTGACGAGCACGACGGGTTGGTCGCGTGCTGCAAGGCCTCGCGTGCTGGGTCATCTTCTGGTCGGTAGGCCCATAAGATCCCTGGGGATATGTCGAGGTAATATCCCCAACAAGTCCCCGAGCACGTTATATTCTTCTGGCGAGTTCGCAGTATCACCCTTGGAGGTGTTCGGCAGGTTGCCATCATGCGGAGTGGTCGTCGTGGAGTCCCGACCAAGCTACCTGGTCGAGGAGCTGCTTGGAGAAGCCTCCCGACCAGGTCGGGCTTCGTCGAGAGCGTCGTAGCTTGATGTGCGAGCTGGTCGCCTCGTCGGATGCTGCGGCGGCTCGTTGGAAGGATGTGACGTGTACCCACTTAGGCTTTGCAAAAACAAAAACAGCAGAGCTTTGCCAAGAATAAAATCAGTACATTCACCGCAAGGTGAAGTGTACCCACTTAGTCCCCGAGCATGGTAACAGGTGAAGTGTGCACGTGGTGTCAGGCTGTATAAAAAATGCATAAGGTATTGAACTAAAGAATGAAGCATAAGTTTAGTTAGAAATGACTGCGAATACCCGTAGTCCCTGAGCCTGATGTAAGAAACTGGAAGCTTCTTGTATCAGGATCATATATAGAAAATTTTAAAAACTTAAATATGAGTTTAGTAACAAACGACTACGAATACCCGTAGTCCCCGAGCCTGATGTAAGAAACTGGAAGCTTCTTGTATCAGGATCATGTTGCTTGATTCGCAGTCCCCGAACGTCAGTCCCTGGGTGTTATCCTTCTTTGTGTCGCCCTTCTGTGCCGTGGGCGCAGTCCCCGAGCCTTGCTCGGTGTAAACTGGATGAAGTCTCCGAGCCTAGTCGGGGATGCGACCAGGCAGCCGAATCGTGGTTATTGTCGACGGAGTCCCCGAGTATCATTGTTGGCGGCCAATTTTGTCTTGTTTGCCGACCAGACTACTGTAGCCATGTTACTGTAGCTGCAGAAAAGGAATTAGAACAAAGTTGCACGCCAAGTCCCCGAGACTGTGGTGTTAGTTGTATTTGAGAAATTATTAGCCATAAATTGGGGGAGTTATCTGGAAGTAAATAAGTGAGAAGAACAAAGTGGAAATAAATGGGCTGAATTAACCGCGCAGTCATCGGCCCATGTTTGGGGCGCAAGAAGTGGGCGGCGTGGCGGTTCCGTATTTGATCATTGCGGTTTCCCAAAAACCCTAGAAAGTGAAGCGTCGCGCCGCTCGGTATAAAGGACAACTCTGACGGTTGGCAGAACGGGAAGGGTCGCGTCTCCTTGCCTTACCGAGTACACCGAGGATATGAAGAGCCGGCGATTCCATACTATATATTCCGGTGAACTGAGGGGATTTCCGTCCGCCTTGTACAACAATCTTCACGCTTGCTTGCCGCAAAGGATAAGCAAAGAGTAAGAGGGATTCGTCGGCGCTAGGGTTTGGTCGGTGAAGATGGAAGGTGACGGTGCAGGCCTTGCGGTTGGTTTTGCCCCTTTGTTGATGCTGCCGGAGGACTTGCTCTTCCGAATCCTTCTTCGTGTTATCGATGGTGGCGATAATGTGCGCGAGTATGTGAAGGCTCGTCAGGTGTGCCACATCTTCCAAAGGGTTTGTGATGATGCTTCAATGATTCGGCTCTTGTCTCTTTGGCGAATTCAAGACTATTGTCGTCCTTATTTCGAATCGCTGGAGTCTTCTTTTGAGCGTCGCTTCCTTGAGGCCAATCATCCCGAGGCGTTGTTCTTTTGTGGTGTGGAGAGATTGATGCTGTGGGGAAGAGATCCTGATGGGCAGTCGCTTGTTAAGCGGGCGGTGGCTGCTGGAGATAGCGTCGCCATGTACTTCCAGGCCATGATGCTATATTATTCAGATTCGACGAATGTGGAGGCACTTGCTATCGTTGATCAACTCGGCGGCGGTTGTCCTACCTGGCGGTCGGTGGGGTAAACCTGGCTTGAAGCGTCTTCGCATTCAATCCCATGATGATCTTCATGTTATCTGGCGACGCTGGTGGATCCGCGCCCCGGAAGATGTGCCTGAGTTAGTCGTCGTCAATCCTCATGTGTGCGTCTGGGGGGAATGTCGCCGTTTTGGCCCACCGGGTAACGATATGCCTGGGATCATTATGTACTGTAGCCGGGAATGCCGAATTCGACATGAATTCGAGCTCTGGAATAGGAACATTAGTGAGGTTGTCGCTTATCACATTCGTAGGATGAAGTTGTAATCGTTGGAATAACTGATCGGAAGTATGGATTATTCTGTTTAGGAGTTTCAACTTTATTGTCATGCTCTATTTTGCTGCGAGACAACAGTAATTTGTATCCCGGATACAAGTGGTCAGACGTGTAAGTGAAAACTACAAAGCTGTAATATACGGGGCAGTGAGCTTTTGTTTTACTTGTATGTCCTGTCGTGCCTGCTAAGTCGTGAGCCATAGCGATGAATTGTTCGGCCTTGGGTCTCAAATGGTCCATATCGTAGGGCTAACGCCACTTCACGCATAGGATACATAAGGACTCCCAAGGAGGCACGCTGCTGACAACCCGCGGCGCAGAGGGCGAGCAGCTCAAGCACGCTTAGGGAGATGCCACTGACAGGGCCTTTTTCTGAGAAGCTCGATCATGGCGTGACTAGGGCCTGTGGAGACCGTTCCTGCAGACGCTGGTGAAAGGTCTAGATATGGCTAGAGGGGGGTGAATAGCCTATTAAAATTTTCTACAACAATACTTAGGCAAACTTGTTAGAATAAAAGACGGTGTAAAGCAAGTTTGCGCTAGCACTAAGGTTAGGCAAGCCACCTACCAATTCTAGCTACTAGCAAGATAACTTATGTCACACACATGAGCTAGTGAACTAGGGCTACAAGACTAAGCTACACAAGACAAGCTAGAAACTCTACTTTGCAAGAATGTAAAGAATGTAAGAGAAAAGCTAGAGATAGGAAGGTTATACCGTCGTGGAGAGAATATCAATCACAAGATGAATCCTCGGTAGAGAGACAATGAGACACAATATTTTTTACTGAGGTTCACTTGTTTTCCAACAAGCTACTCCTCATTGTAGCGATTCACCTACTTGGAGGTTCACGCGCTAATTGGCATCACACGCCAAACCTGTCACCGGGTGCCGCAAAACCAACACAAGATAGGGATCCACAAGCTACGAGCAATCCACTAGAGATACCTTTTGCGAACTCCCGCGGGGAAGGTTCAAGAACCCCTCACAATCCACCGATCGAAGCCGGAGACAAACACCTTCCTCCGCTCAACGATCCTCGTCGCTCCAAGCCGTCTAGGAGGTGGCAACCTCCAAGAATAACAAGAACTTCCGCGACGATGACGATCACCAAGTGCCACTAGTACGCAATCAATGAGCAAAGCACTTGGATTCACTCAATCTCTCATGAATATGTCAAATATGCTTAGAGGGATGAGTGTTGGATCTTCTCACAAAGGAGCACAAGTGTGTGAGTGAATAGAATGTGCAAGAAGTGCCCCAAAGGGCCAGCCAAACAACTATATATAGCCTCCACTCATAACTAGCCGTTTTTCCACTCATAACTAGCCTCCACTGAAAAACGCTGTCTGCGTGCCCTCCGGACGCAATCAACAGTGGGGGGTCCGGACCATCAATAGCGTCTGGATGCCCCCACCCAGCACAATCAGTTCCTCTGTTTCAACCTCCGGACGCAACCTCCGGTCGCGCATACCGCGTAATCCGTACCAACTCGCCTGCGTCCGGTCACCTGCCGTTCAAACAGCTCTGTTTCCCGCTCGCGCCACAGCCTGCCATGTGCCTCCGGACTCTACGGCTCATAGGGTCCGGACGCACTGCACCGAGCGTCCGGAAATAAATTCCAGAGGACCCGAGAGCTCCTTCTTCGATTCTTCCATTCCGGACGCAAGTCCGGTTCCTCATCCGGACTATCACTAGCGTCCGGTCACTTTCACACAGAGATCAACAGAGAGCACAGAGACTCTGGATGCGCGTCCGGTGCCCTGCGCCCGGAGCAAAGACTGCATCCGGATCCTTCTCCTCAGCAAAGACAGCAAGGGTTTGCCTTCGGACCCATCTCTGATGGTCCGGACCTACCACAAACCTTGCATCCGGACCTCTTCTTCTGTCTAAAACACTTTTCCAACTTCACTCCAACTTCTTCCAAGCTTCCAAGGGCCAAGACTAAGTGATCTCAACACTTGTGCACATGTGTTAGCTTTTAGTTCACAATTATCTTGGAATTAGTTGGTTGTTTCACTAGTTCAATTGATTTTAGATGTAATGCAATGAACCTAGTGGCACATGATAACCGTAATCAAACACGAGAGCTCCCTCCTTGATAGTACGGCTATCTATCCTAAATGTGATCACACCCTCTATGGTGTCTTGATCACCAAACCGAAAATGGATTCCTATTTCACCTTTGCCTTGAATCCTTTTCCACCTTCCTTTGCACCACCATGCTAGAGCCTTGTCATCGTCACCTTTGATTCATTACCTCCATCACATGGCATGTACCAACCTATATCATGATTCACACTTAGAGATCAAGGTTAGTACTTAGGTAGGTTTCATCAATTACTCAAAACCAAACACATGGGTCTCTCAATCTACCCCTTTTTGGTAATTGATGACAACCTTTCCATAAAGATATGAAATATAATCATTTTGAACTTGAGTTGCTTGTCCAAGCATTTTGATCAAAGATTTTAAATTTTGGACAAGTCACACAAATTCGGTTTTGGTAGTTATTAGCTCCCCCTACATATGTGCCTCTAGAGTTTGGTTCAAGTTTAACACATATGCATAGATAGACAATGTGGGAGAGTAAATATCTACCAAATGATGCTAAGGTTTAAGAGTAGACCTTTGAAGCTTGATACCATCGGAGTGCAGAATTTTAAATCACCCTTAGCACCATAATTAGCTTGACACCACTTGAAAATACAACCACTTGAAGAACACATGTGAGTCTAAGCTAAAAACCTATGCATGCTAGTTGATCAATCATCAATCATTTTGGATCACTAGCAAACACCATACAAGAAAGAATATTTGAATTTAAGTACTTGTGTAACAATACATATGAGGATGCAAGTATTCAAATGCAACAACTTGTTCATGAGCTTGCTCCCCCTACTTGTGTGTTCTCTTTTCAAAAAGATTTTTCATTTTCTCCCCTTTTGTGTGTTCTCTTTTCAAAAAGATTTTTCATTTTCTCCCCTTTATCTTTCAATTTTTCTCCCCCTTACACATTGCTCATTTTATATCTTTTTACAATTTCTCCCCCTTTGTCATCCAATTGACACAAAAAGGTGGGACCGATTATAGATATCCAAGATTTACTCCCCCTTAGTGTGAGATAGGGTGAAAGATTTTCAACTTTGGTTTGAACTAAGCTACTTGCCCAAGATATTTAATTTGGTTTAAACCATAGACAAGCTTGTTCACACATGCTAAGATGGTTATCTTGCCTATGTTGAATTAAACATTTAAGCTCATAGACATAGATCAAACACTAGGATTGCAAGCCCATCAACATGTCATATGCTACCACTAGATCATATCAAGTCATGGAAGCTATAGTGGCATCATATAAGCATCAAAAACATTTTGGTTTTCATGAATGAGCCTAGAATCATGAGTGATGTTTATATGCTCTACACAAGTCCTAGCAAAGTATGCATGAATGCTTTCAATCAACTTGTGCCTTGCTTTGTTGGAGTAGAGGCATGTCATATAAGTGGGGGTGCATCAACTCATGTTGGAGAAATCAAGTATGTTCAACTCATTCCTTAGCTTGCAAAACCTTTTCTTATCTAGTGGCTTGGTGAAGATATCGGCCAATTGATCATCGGCGCCCACACTCTCTATTGAAATGTCCCCTTTTAATTGATGATCTCTAATGAAATGGTGGTGGACATCAATATGCTTTGTTCTAGAGTGTTTGTGACAGAACCTCTTAAGAAAGGGCCCACTTGTCAGGATTAATAGTCCATCCGACCTAATCTCGAGCAAATGATCCAATCCTTAATTAGTCCGTCAGGTGTCACCACTTTGCAGCGGGTCATTCACCTCTTTCCGAACAGGATCTCCTCATTACAAACATTGCAGAAGTAATACCATAATTTAATTTACATCAAAGTAGCAGAAATTTTAAAATCATATTACAAACCATAAGTTTTGAAACATAACTTAGTGTCATACGACAATATTACATCAAGCGACTGATAGAGTAAAAACAAACAACCGGAGTACTCTTGCCCAAGAGTCAAGCAAAGGTAGTTTATTCTTCATCCTCATCCACACTGACCACGGTCATGCATCACGAAGCCACACAGACCGGGTTGTGGCCCTCATCTATAATAGGGGTTAACAAACCCTGAGTACGGGAGTACTCCACAAGACTTATCCGACAAATAAAAAAAATTTGGTGGAAAAAACAATATGCAAGTCATAGGATTCAAGGTGTGGTTTGCAAGAATGAAGTATTTTGCATAAATGAGCATTTGTAAAAGAATTGAAATTCATTTAATTCATTCATTAGATTACTCAAGAACCGATCTAGATTTATGATCGATACAAGGTAATAAATCATCTATGAAAGATCCACAAGTATCCAGTTGAAGTGTATTACTACGCGAAAGAACAGTGAGATAAGTCTCCATAACCGAGGAGAACGACGATTCGAATCGATTAAACCCAGCTGGGGATTCCCAATCACACGCCATATGTAGCATTAAAGCACACATATAACAACTCTTCCCTGGATCCTCTAGCCAAGACCGGGGTTCCGCCACTCGAGAGCACAGTACACCTCCATCCAGTTCCTCGAACTTGGAGGGTACACACTACTCTCGCCATCTCTCCACTCCCAGTGCGGGTTAACCGTTCTTAAGACTAGACTAGCTAGAGTCCAGCTTCCCTGAGTATGTGACTAGTACTCCAAATTCTTAACTCATGCAATTCAACAACGGATGATTCCTAATCGACGCAGGCGGAAAGAACTCGCTCACCAGTCACCACTGGTGGCTCCCAAACACCGTGTCCACCCGGTCTCAAATTATTACTTCCAATCAAACATTCCATTCTCGAAAGAACATAGGCATTTGCCGAAGCAATACGCTATGCGTAGATAACCGGAAATCACCTACTATAAAAGTTCTAAGCAACTAATCATGTTTAGCCAAAATTTTGCATCTTTAAACAAGTGTCAAGGTGTAGGTACAATAACACAAGGATAAGGCTATGCATCAAGTAGGAATTTAATTAATTATCGTAATGCAATAGAATAATCATAAGTGTATTTAAAGCAATCATTTTAAATATAAGGAAATGTTTGAATGCACCGGGGCTTGCCTTGGTTGGAGGGATAAACGAACTCGGGCTCAGATTCAACAATAGAGAAATCCCCTTCACAAGAGGGATTATCCAACCCAACCAACGAACAATCTACACGATATAATGACATGCTTAGATGATACTTGAAATGATAGACATGATGCTTTGCAACACATAAACATAGACATAAAGGATGAATAAAACAGATTACAATCTTGAGTACAACTTTTCTTCATGAAACTAATCTAGATTAGAACATAAGGCAATTTAATTAAACTCTTATTACTTGATTACTTAAGTTAATAATTACGTACAAAAGCACTAAGCAAACAACCCAATAAAATGCATGTCCAAACTATGGTTGTCACTGGACAAATGACCATTTGCATCAAATAATCCAAAATCACTCAAAACCTAAAGTCATTAGGGTTTCTAATCATTTTATAATTAATCAAACAAAAAGCCATGTATAACAGTTCATCCAAAAATTCCCAAACTTTTTGTACAACAAGGTATTAGTGTATAAAGGTTACACAAAAATTCCTAGAATTTTTGGAGCAATCTACAGAGCATGAAAAATCATGGAAAACTCATTTCTTAATTACTCTGAGCATTTTTACAGGATTAAAAATGTATTGAACATGGACACGTTATATTTTTCTAAAATACTAAACATCACAAAGAGCATACACAATTTTTTACAGAATTTATTTATGCACAGAAATAAACATACAAAAATAACAAAATGCATTATTGTGTAAAACGGAAAATAAAGAAAACCCTTCATTTAACCCACTGACGGTTGGGTCCCGCCCGTCACTGGCACATCGGCAGAGCAGCGGCGCCGGCGAACAAAGAACATGGCGGCGCGTCGCCGCCGACGACCAAACAGCGCAACCAACACTTGCGCTGGACTCTACGCGCTGCCCCGAATCCAACGAGATACGATAGAGCTACTTCCATCCCTCAGAAAACCCTCGCCGACGACATCCGCGGCGGTCCGAGCTCGGTCGCTTGTGCGCCGACGAGTACAGGCAAGCGCCGGAGAAACCAAGCACCGTGATAGACTCAGGAAGGTAACGCGAAGAAAGCGCACCACGAAAATGGAATAGAAAACCACCGAGGAACCCTCACCGGCGACCATGACGGCACCCCGCACGCGGCCGCACATGCACCGGCGAACACAGGCTGTAATCGGCTCAACCAACAACCCCAGCATGCTTAGCGGCCCCCAAACAACGCGGACCGCAAGAAGAACGAAACAAAACCCTAACGTAACGACCTCGCCGACGGTGATGGCGGACGGTAGAGATCTGCGCGTCGCACGCCGGTGAAAACACACACGCGCTCGAACAACCAACAGCGCGAACGGACTCAGGATGGCTAGGCGAAGCTAGCGCAGAACTCGGATCGGAAAATGATGGACAAACGCGTCCCACCGACGAGCGCACCGCCACGACGGCCATAAACGGCGGCGGAGCTCGCGGACAGAGCACTACGGCTCAAAACAAGTTCAACTAAGCGCGCGGAGAGTTCGAGGAGCTCACCCCGGTTATGAAGCTCTCGCAAACGTGGCTGGAGACGAAGCAGGTGATGCTGGCGACGGAGACCGTGCCGGCGGAAAACGGTGAACCGGTGGCAACGTCGGCGTTCCTGAGGCAGAGGGGCAGCGCTTCCGCTGGAGCCAAGGAAGACGGGTCTGTGTCGGACGATTTACGCGGTCACAGCTTCAACTAACTAGTGTGGACGATGCACAAGCTCAAGGCGAAGACAGTTGAAGTGGGTTGGGGACTTGGCGGTGGTTAACGAGCTCGGACGAGCTCGTCGACGTGGGAGGAGCTCGCGGCGGAGCAGAGCAGAGCGGGTGAATGGCGTGGAAAGGGAGAAAGGGGTGATCGGCGACCCATTTTGAAGAGCGCGGGACGTCCGCGACGATGCCACGCACAAGATAGGATGTGCGTTGCGAACGTGCAGCGCTCGGCGAGCTCGGCAGCTGGCCGGCCAGGTGTCGGCGTTGAGTTCTTCGTTGCCATGCAACTGCTCGAGGAAATGCCTGAACTGCCCCTGGAACTGTTTTGCAAATTGCTCAAGCTTCCAGGGGTTTTTATGAAAAACTTTGAATACGAAAGTTGCTCAAAATTTTATGATCTACAATTTTGTTAATACCCACATTTTCAAATTCGGCCTAGAAATGAAAATGTAAATTTTGAAATTCAAAACCCCTTTTAAAGAGATTTACCCCCTTTTCAATTACTTTAAAAACTTGAATAACACTTGAAAAACTGTAAACACAACAAATGCAATTTAAATAGAGCTCTACAACTTTGCTTAAACAATCATAAGCAAATTCTTTTTAGATTTTTAAAATCAAGTTTAGGGTTGGATTTAACCCCTCTGGGAATTAGGGTTTGGATTTAAATTTGAAAGTTTGAATTTGTCAAGATGACCAGCACTCAAACAATTGAATGATGCTTCATGCATATGATGACATGATCAAATTTTAATTAAGTGATTAACACCAGGGGTGTTACAGTGTTGAACCGGGTTGTTGGTTAGCTTGATTGCACTTTCATTGTCACATAGCAATGGCACCTTCTTGAATTTGACTCCAAAATCATTCAAAGTAGCTTTCATCCAAAGTATTTGTGCACAACAACTCCCCGCACTAATGTATTTGACTTCAGCGGTAGAGAGTGCCACACTATTTTGCTTCTTTGATAACCATGAGACAAGTGATCTTCCAAGCAATTGACATGTGCCCGATGTGCTTTTCCTTTCTATCTTGCAACCCGCATAGTCCAAGTCGGAGTATCCAATTAACTCAAAGTTTGATCCTTTAGGATACCACAACCCAACATTTGGTGTATGCTTCAAATATCTCAATATCCTCTTTGTGGCTTTCAAATGACTCTCTCTTGGAGATGCTTGAAATCTTGCATACATGCATACACTAAACATGACATCCGGTCTTGATGCGGTCACATAGAGCAAGCTACCAATCATTGATCTATATAGCTTTTGATCTACCATGTTGCCACTAGCATCACCATTAGAATTTCCATTTGTTCCCATGGGTGTACTAATAGACTTTGCTTCATCTAGATTGAACTTCTTGAGCATGTCCTTGATGTACTTGCTTTGACTAACAAATGTCCCATTCTTCATTTGTTTTACTTGAAGACCAAGGAAGTAGCTAAGCTCTCCAAGCATAGACATCTCAAACTCATTAGCCATCATGTTGCCAAATTCTTCACAAAACTCTTGGTTGGTTGATCCAAAGATAATGTCATCAATATAGATTTGCAACACAAACAAGTCCTTCCCAATCTTCTTGGTGAATAGGGTAGTGTTAACCTTGCTCATAATGAATCACTTAGAGAGGAGAAAGTCCCTCAACCTCTCATACCATGCTCTAGGTGCTTGCTTGAAGCCATATAATGCCTTTCTTAGCTTGTACACATGGTTGGGTTTCTTGTCATCTTCAAAACCGGGTGGTTGCTCAACATATACCAATTCATTGATGTTCCCATTGAGAAATGCACTCTTCACATCCATTTGATAGAGCTTGATGTTGTGAGCACAAGCATAAGACAATATAATCCTTATTGCTTCTAGCCTTGCCACCGGTGCAACTAGTCAAGACCCTCAACCTCTCATACCATGCTCTAGGTGTTTGCTTCAAGCCATATAATGTTTCTCCAAAGTCAAGACTCTCTGCTTGAGTACCCTTGTGCAACTAGTCTTGCTTTGTTTCTCACCACTATGCCATCTTGATCTTGTTTGTTGCGAAAGACCCATCTTGTGCCAATAACATTGTGATTCTTAGGTCTCTCAACTAGTTCCCAAACTTGATTTCTAGTGAAGTTGTTGAGTTCTTCATGCATAGCATTCACCCAATCAATATCTTACAAAGCTTCTTCAATCTTGGTTGGCTCAATGGATGATACAAATGAGTAATGTTCATAAAATGAAGACAATCTTGCACCACTAGTGATATCTCCAATAATATGATCAATAGGATGATCTCTTGCAATAGATGTAGGTTGGAGTGTTGGAAGTTGATTGCTTGTACTTGGTTGGTCGTTGGATTGAGATGATAAACTAGCTTCTTGTTGATCTTGAGTGGGAGAGGATGAACTAGCTTGATTGTCATTTGATTGCTCATTGGATGGACCATGCACTTGATAGTCATTGTCTTGCTCTTCATCCACTTGCCTCGGCCTAATGTCCTCAATATCCATGTTCTTCATTGCATTGGCCAATGGTTCACCTCTCACATCATCATGATTGTCACTTTCATCTTGAGAGCCTTGTGTTTCATCAAACTCCACATCATGTACCTCCTCAACTATGCCATGAGTAAGATTCCATACTCTATATGCTTTGCTTGTAGTTGAGTAACTAAGTAGGAAGCCTTCATCACATTTCTTCTCAAATTTGCTCAATCTTGCACTTTTCTTAAAGATATAGCACTTTCAACCAAACCTCTAAAGTATGCAATATTTGGCTTTCTTCCATTCAATAGCTCATAAGGTGTCTTCTCGAGCATCTTGTGGCAATAGAGTCGGTTGCTATAATAGCAAGTCGTGTTGATAGCTTCGGCCCAAAAAGAATCACTCACATTGTATTCACTAAGCATAGATCTTGCCATATCAATGAGTGTCCTATTCTTTCTCTCAACAAGCCCATTTGATTGAGGTGTGTACTTGGCCGAGAATTGATGTTTGATTCCATATTCATCACATAGCTTATCAACTCTTGTATTCTTGAACTCACTACCATTGTCACTTCTCACTTTCTTGATAATTGTTTCAAATTCATTTTGGCATCTCTTGACAAAGATCTTGAATGTATCAAATGTGTCACTCTTGTCACTCAAGAAGAATACCCATGTATATCTAGTGAAGTCATCAACTATCACAAAGCCATATTTCTTTCCACCAATGCTTGTATATGCGGTTGGTCCAAACAAGTCCATGTGCAAGAGCTCAAATGGTTTGCAAGTACTCATCATGCTCTTACTAGGGTGAGTGTATCCATCTTGTTTGCCGGCTTGACAAGAGCTACATAGCTTATCTTTTTCAAAGACCACATCCTTTAAGCCTCTCACTAGATCATGCTTAACTAGTTTGTTTAGTTGCCTCATCCCAACATTACCAAGTCTTCTATGCCATAACCAACCCATGCTAGATTTTGATAGCAAGCAAGTTGACAATTGGGTTTCACTAGCATTGAAATCAACCAAGTATAGATTCTCATATCTAAATTCTTTGAAAATCAAGTTAGAGCCATCTACACTTATGATCTCTACATCATCAACTCCAAAGATGCACTTGAAACCAAGATCACAAAGTTGAGCTACGGATAGCAAGTTGAAGTTCAAGCTCTCTACTAGCAACACATTTGATATGCTCATGTCATTTGATATAGCAATCTTACCAAGCCCTTTGACCTTGCCTTTGCCATTGTCACCAAATGTGATAGATTCAATCCCATTGCAATCATTTTGCTTGATAGAGTTGAACATTCTTGAATCTCCGGTCATATGTTGAGTGCACCCACTATCAAGCACTCAATGCCTCCCTCCGGCTTTATAATTGACCTACAAAAGATTCAATTCTTCTTAGGTACCCATTGTTGTTTGGGTCCTCCAAAGTTAGTGACTAAGGACTTAGGTACCCAAATAGCTTTCTTCTTTGAGCTTTCATTGGGAGTACCCATGTACTTAGCAATCACACCTTTCTTGCCCTTGGTAAGCACATAACTAGAATCAAAGTGAATAGATGCACTTGTAAATTTTATCTTGCTTAAATTTAGTTTGCAATATTGCTCATCATGCCCTACTTGCTTGCAACTAGAGCAAAACTGGCCATTGCTCTTCACAAAGCGAGGCTTTGGAGTTGCAAAGGTCGTCTTGCCTTTCTTAGGGGTATAGCCAAGTCCCTCTTTACAAAGGGAGAACCTTTGGCTACCCAAGCATTGCCTAATGTTAGAGTGAGCTTACCAACCTCCTTCTTAAGGTTCTCATTCTCCACCATTAGTGAAGCATCACAAGTGACAACATCACTAGTAGAAGAGGTACAGTTAGAAGTGCTACAAGAAGGGTTAGTTAGGGTGATGATGATGGGTTCATAGAAAGATTCATTGATTAAGTCACAAGTTGTTCCCATGTTACTTGTTTGAACATGCTCTTTCTCATTTTGCTCAACAAGAGATGAGTGAGCCTTTTCAAGCTTAGAGTGATCTTTGCCAAGCTTCTCATGGGCATCCTCTAGCCTCTCATGAGTAAGATTGAGCTCATCAGAGGATTGCTTGAGAGCTTGAAGCTCTTTCCGCAATGCTTTGCACTCCTTTCTCTTGAGATCAAAGTGAGTCTTAGCATCTTTCAACATTTCAATTAATTCATCTTTAGTGGGTTCATCATCATCATCACTAGAATCACTCTCATCATCGGATTGTACCTTAGTGGACCGAGCCATGAAGCATGTAGATGGAGTGTCGAAGAGAGAGATCTTGTCCTTCATAGCAATGCTTGCAAGAGCCTTCTTCTTGCTTGATCTCTTCTCATCATCACTTTAGTCATCATCATCACTTGAAGAATCACTATCCCAAGTGACAACATATGAGCCTCCCTTCTTGCTCTTCTTGAGAGTCATCTTGCTCTCTTTCTTCTCTTTCTTCTTACCCTTCTTCTCATTTTCATTGTCACTATGAAGAGGACAATCCGCAATGAGATGATCCTTGCTGTTGCACTTGAAGCATCTTCTATCCTTCTCATTGAACTTGTGAGAGTTCTTCTTCCTTCTTGCTCTATAGCCCTTCTTCTTCATGAACTTGCCAAATTTCTTGACAAATAGAGCCATCTTCTCTTCATCATCATCACTATCACTTGAGCACTCATCATAGCTTGATTCATCACACTTTGCTTTGCCCCTTGATGATGATGTGGCTTTGAATGCCACATTCTTCTTCTTCTCATCTTTCTTGTCATCCTTCTTCTCTTTGTTCTCTCTAATCTTATCTTTGTCTTCTCTAAAGGTGTCATCGGTAATCACCTCACCAAGAACTTGGTTTGGTGTCATTGTGTCCAATTCACTTCTCACCAATAGAGTGACTAGCATCTCAAATTTTGGTGGGAGACTTCTCAAGAATTTGAATGAGAAATCCTTGTTCTCCACCTTCTCTCCAAGTGACTAGAGGTCATTGATAAGCACCTCAAGTCTATTGAACATTTCTGGCACATTTTCATCCTCCTTCATCTTGAAGCTAGCAAACTTCTCTTTTAGGATGTATGCCTTGGACCCCTTCATGGATTGAGTCCCTTCATAAGACTCTTCAAGCTTCTTCCATGCATCATGAGCACTCTCAATGTTCTTGATTTGCTCAAAGACTTCTTTTGAGATTGCATCATGGATGGCACTCAATGCAATATCATTGTTTTGGAGCTTCTCCTCCTCGGCCGCGGTGGGTGCATCCTCATCTATCACCTCAAACTTTTTGTCGACCACCAACCATACCTTCCGGTTGATTGATTTGATATGGGTGGTCATCAATGCCTTCCAATAGCTATAATCGGTGCCATCAAACTTGGGTGGCCTTTTGGTGTTGTTGATAAGAGCCATTTTAACACCGTGGGATGTTAAGCCTCGAAGAAACGTGTTACCGGCTCTGATACCACCTGAAAGGTCTAGATATGGCTAGAGGGGGTGAATAGCCTATTAAAATTTTCTACAATAACACTTAGGCAAACTTGTTAGATAAAAACACGGCGTAAAGCAAGTTTGCGGTAGCACTAAGGTTAGGCAAGCCACCTACCAATTCTAGCTACTAGCAAGATAACCTATGTCACACACAAGAGCTAGTAAACTAGGGCTACAAGACTAAGCTACACAAGACAAGCTAGAAACTCTACTTTGCAAGAATGTAAATAATGTAAGAGCAAAGCTAGAGATAGGAAGGTTATACCGCCGCGGAGAGAATATCAATCAAACAATGGATGGCCAATCAATCACAAGATGAATCCTCGGTAGAGAGACAATGAGACACAATATTTTTTACCGAGGTTCACTAGTTTGCCAATAAGCTACTCCTCGTTGTAGCGATTCACCTACTTGGAGGTTCACGCGCTAATTGGCATCACACGCCAAACCCGTCACTGGGTGCCGCAAAACCAACACAAGATAGGGATCCACAAGCTACGAGCAATCCACTAGAGATACCTTTTGCGAACTCCCGCGGGGAAGGTTCAAGAACCCCTCACAATCCACCGATCGAAGCCAGAGATAAACACCTTTCTCCGCTCAACGATCCTCGTCGCTCTAAGCTGTCTAGCAGGTGGCAACCTCCAAGAATAACAAGAACTTCCGCGACGATGACGATCACCAAGTGCCACTAGTATACAATCAATGAGCAAAGCACTTGGATTCACTCAATCTCTCATGAATATGTCAAATATGCTTAGAGGTATGAGTGGTGGAGCTTCTCACAAAGGAGCACAAGTGTGTGAGTGAATAGAATGTGTAAGAAGTGCCCCAAAGGGCCAGCCAAACAACTATATATAGCCTCCACTCATAACTAGCCGTTTTCCCACTGAAAAACGCTCTCTGCGTGCCCTCCGGACGTAAGCAACAGTGGGGGGTCCGGACCATCAACAACGTCCGGATGCCCCCACACAGCACAATCAGCTCCTCTGTTTCAACCTCCGGACGCAACCTCCGGTCGCGCATACCGCGTAATCCGGACCAACTCGCCTGCATCCGGTCGCCTACCGTTCAAATGGCTCTATTTCTCGCTCGCGCCACAGCCTACCACGTGCCTCTGGACTCTACTGCTCACAGGGTCCAGACGCACTGCACCGAGCGTCCGAAAATAAATTCCAGAGAATCCGAGAGCTCCTTCTTCGATTCTTCCACTCCGGACGCAAGTCCGGTTCCTCATCCGGACTATCACTAGCGTCTGGTCACTTTCACACAGAGATCAACAAAGAGTGCAGAGACTCCGGACACACGTCCGGTGCCCTGCGTCCGGACCAAAGACTGTGTCTAGATCCTTCTCCTTAGCAAAGATAGCAAGGGTTTGCCTCCGGACCCATCTCTGATGGTCCGGACCTACCACAAACCTTGCGTCCGGACCTCTTCTTCTGTCCAAAACACTTTGCCAACTTCACTCCAACTTCTTCCAAGCTTCCAAGGGCCAACACTAAGTGATCTCAACACTTGTCCACGTGTGTTAGCTTTTAATTCACAATTATCTTAGAATTAGTTGGTTGTTTCACTAGTTCAATTGATTTTAGATGCAATGCAATGAACCTAGTAGCACATGATAACCGTAATCAAACACGAGAGCTCCCTCCTTGATAGTACGGCTATCTATCCTAAATGTGATCACACCCTCTATGGTTTCTTGATCACCAAACCGAAAATGGATTCCTATTTCACCTTTGCCTTGAATACTTTTCCACCTTCCTTTGCACCACCATGCTAGAGCCTTGTCATCATCACCTTTAATTCATTACCTCCATCACATGGCATGTACCAACCTATCTCATGATTCACACTTAGAGATCAAGGTTAGTACTTAGGTAGGTTTCATCAATTACTCAAAACCAAACACATGGGGCTCTCAGCTGGGCGAAAAGCCTTACTGCTTGTAGAGTCGTCGACCGTACCGTGGTCGTATACAGATTCTGGGCACATAACCTCATGGCTCCCGACCCAAGTGACATCTCCAGGCTTTTGGGGAAATGCCACTTGGGAGGCCTATCAATGAAGTCATAGCGCTTAGGGTAGCTACTTCTATTCGCTATGGTTCATTAGCAGGCCAGCTTCAGGTGCTTTCTGGTTATGTCCAGACTATTTGGAGAAAACGCCTCATTTGCGTTGTGGAGAAGTCGTCGAACACTATGAGAGTGCTTTGGAGAGTTCGCCGAACGTTAGTAGCCGCATTGTCGTGGTCGCCATATGTTATCGGTGTTTTTGGGTGATCATCATACGTTGCGGGCGTCGTTAAAGTGGTCGCTGTACGCCATGAACATTTTGTAGAGGTCGTCGTACGCCGTGAGCGTTTTGTAGAGGTCGTCGTACGCCGTGAGCATTTTGTAGAGGTCATCGTCCACCGTGAGAGTTTGGTTGCTTAATAGGCTCGGTTAGATGAAGCATAATGGAAACGAAATACCTTTATTCATTATTGGAAGAGTACATAGTACAAACTTTATTGGACTATGTTTATATTAGAGCATCTTCTTGCGCCTCTTGGGGCTGGCAGTCTTTACATTTATTCGCAGGAGGGGTCGGCGGTGGTCGCTGCTTGTTCTGCTCCCTTTTGCTTCTTTGCGGCGGGGTTGTCGCTGGTTTCGGAGTTGTACGTTGTTGACGGTAATTAAGAGCTATCTTGTCACCATCAAAATACCGTCAACATCCTCATATTCCAAGGAAAGCAAGCATAACCTGAACATATTGTGCCAAATAACTAGTTCCACATGTCCTATGACTATTTGATGCAGATAATGACAAAAGGGGACATTTGGGGCTAGTGGGCCCACACAGGGAGGTCGGCCGACCACCTTGTGGGGCCACTTGGCATCCCAAGCCCCCATGATCCAAGATCCACCCTCTAGATCACTCTCTACCCCTTGGATCCAAGTGTATCTCTTACCAATGGTCCAGATTCACATCACGAGGATCCATGGGCCCACATCAAGAAGATTAACGTGACAACTCAACTCAGAACCGACATCCAAGGCATATGACAGGTGGGACCAATATCCAAAAAGCAGAGGTGGCCCACAGACCCTACATATGGTTCGGCCGAACCATAGGTGGGGCCCACCAGGCCCCCACTTAGCCCCTGATCAATGGGCCATCTTCTAGAAGGTCTAGGAGGGCCCACAGGCCATGTTGTGGTTCGGTCGAACCACCATATGGCGGTTTCACCTCCCCAACTGACTTACCTACTCCCCACATGATGGAAATCGGCACCATTGATCCTTAGGCGGTTCTGAAGTCGGTTGGATCCAACGGTGGCTGATGGAGGTGGCGCGGATCGCTGACGTGGCACCGGAGTAGCCCCTACTCCACCTCTAGCTATAAATACACCCCTAGGCCTTCACTCTCAACTCATGCCTCATTGGAGAAACTACTCCTTAGTCTCTTAACAGAGCTCTCTAGTAGTGCTATGCTAGTTGGAGGAGAGTGAGGAGAGCCTGGAGGAGAGCCAGGCCTGTCTGGCGTCTTCTCCGAGCTGTACCTCGGCGGATGCGAGTCTCTTGTAAGTTTAGCTCTTGTAAGTGACTTCTTCTGAGTTCTTTATAGTATTTGATATTCTAAGTCTGGGTTAGCTGTTATACACCTTTTCCTGCTTGTTCATCACTTTGCTCTGAGTAGAGTGCTTTAGCCTTAACGTGGGGTTAAAGTAGTAAGAATAGTGTAGACGTGGTGTCTAGACTAGATCTTACCTTTGTAAACCGCTTATCGCGTGGATTGTTCGTGGATGCTAGTAGAAAGTGACAGCTCTATCTAGCCTTTGTATTTCACCATACGTGTCAGATAAGTTCTGAAAAGGTAGGGCTTCAATACAACATGATGGCGCGGTCCAGTCGGAGTTATATCTCTTACTGATCTATCCCATCGCCTCCTGCAAGAGAAGGGCTGATAAAGCCAGTATAACCAGCTATACCTTGTTAGATATCTTTGCTATATCGAACCTCTCAACCCAGTTATCATAGTCTCCCTTGATCCATCATAGGACATATCCATATTCCTAGTTAGATCACTACCCGTTCCCTATGGAAAATATGATACCTGGAATACTCCCAGTGAAGTGCTACATCGGTATAATCTGTGCGCTTGCGGATTTATCCAATAGTCATAAGAAATACCAACATACGTATCCTGAATACGGGGCTTCTCGACGGCGTTTATTGTCTGTTGCTCGCATTCATATGCGATTTTCAAGTTGGTGCGGAGGCTGGGGATGCCTTGTTGCGTCGGGATCTTGAGCACAATGTAGGTATAGTGTGGGACTTCCATGAGCTTGGCGAGCGCTGGTCGACCAAGTATCATGTGGTAGGTTGTATCGAAGTCGGTGACGATGAAGTTAATGTTCTCCACCCTGAAGTGGTCTTGGTTGCCAAACTGTACGGGGAGGGTGATCCGGCCTACCGGTGTCGACGCCTTATTTGAGATGATCCCCCTAAAGGAGAAGTTCGCGGGTAGGAGGTCCTTCTTGGAGTAGTCGAGTTGGCGGAATGCATCGGCGAATATAATATTGAGGGCACTACCGCCGTCGACCAGCACCTTCCTGAAACGGCACGTAGCGATGGTTGGATCGACGATGAGTGGGAAGCAGCCGAGGTATCTATAATTCGTCCACTCGTCTTCTCCGGAGAAGCTAATGGGTTGTTCTGACCAGTCGAGGTAGCGAGTGTTGGTCGAATCATCTCCTATTGCTACGACTAAGTAGATATCCTTGCGAACTTGACGATGTCTCCTCTCTTCTTCAACAACCAACCTGCCCCCGAAAATGGAGTACGTCGTTGAAGGTGGTCGGAACTCCGGTGCTGGTGGTTCTTGGTCTTTACCCTTGTCGGAGTCATCTTTCTTTGCTCTCTTGTCGCTTCTTCCCCGTACTGCCGACTCAAGTAGCTCACAATCGCGCATGGAATGTTTAGAGTTTTTGTGAATGGGGCACGGGCCATCGAGCATCTTCTCGTAGCCGGCGTCGTAGTTCCTCCTTGGGTAGGCATTCGCGTTGGCGACATAGCGGTTGTCACGCCTGTAATCGAACCTCTGTCGATAGCGCTCGGAGTTGCCCGGCTGGTAGTCCCGGTGGTCGCCGATCCTTATTTCTCTACGATAATCTGGTCGGCGGTCCCTATCCCCTGCGCGTCCTGTTCTCCCTGCTGCGGGTGGTGTCGTCTTGGTTGGCGTAAGGATTCGCGATCGTTATGAGCTCTTCTATGGTTGTTATGCTCTTCCGCGCCAACTTGTTCCGGAGATCGTCCGTCCATAGGCCATTGGAGAAGATGGCGATGGCCTCTGGGTCAGAGATGTCTGTGATGCTCAACCGCTTGTCGGAGAAGCGCCTGATGTACTCGCAAAGGCTCTCGTTGCTCCTCTGTCGTACGTTCTCCAAGTCGTAACGCGTCCCTGGCTGTACACACGTGGCCTTATACGTTTTGATGAATATTTCCTTGAGTTGCTCCCAGGTGTCGATGGTGCCTTCTGGGATCTTCTAGAGCCAATTGTTGGTAGAGGTCGACAACATCACTGGTAGGTAATTAGCCATCACATCTTGATCTCCTCCGGCGGCGTACACTGCGATCTCGTACGTGGACGCCCACTGCTCTGGGTTTGCCTTGCCATCATACTTTTCCACCGATGTTACTTTGAAATTCTTGGGCCACCTGATAGTACGTAGGCGAGCTGAGAAGGGGCGCAGTCCCCCTATAGCTCGTGGCGCTAGTGGCGGTGTGTGGCCACGTCGGGGATTGTCATCATCATACCGTGGTCATCTGCGTCGATGCTCCCTTGGAGGGCTTCGGCGCGCCGGTACAGGTGTTGGATCGCACCGGGGTCTTTCATGCTCGTCGTCGTTGCGAGGTGAGGATCCTCGCCTCTGCTCCCTCGGAGGGCTTTGGCGCGGTGGCGCAGGTGCTCGATCGCACCGGGGGCCGTCGAGCTCTTCATCGTTGTGCGGTGGGGATCCTCGCATGTGCTCCCTCGGTGGGCTTCGGGGGTGGTTTCTGCTGTGGGACTGGGCAGAGAATTCGGGCGGAGGACCCGCTTTGTTGACCTAGACCACAACCGCCATTATGTGGGCTTCTATCTTCTCGATCTCGGGCGTGGAGGGGAGCTTGGAAAGCTCGCAGGCGGCTACCACTAGATTGGCGTTGGGGGTCGGGTACACCGGAACGTTACCCACCTTGTCGAAATCTTGCTGGAGGTTGCGGCGAGGCGGTCGGTCACGATTCCTCTGCTCCTGCTCACGTTGTTCCCATGCGAGTCGCTCCTGCTCACGACGCTCCTCTTCGCGCCTCTGCGCGCGCTCGGCGTTGTGTTGTTCTCTTGCGATGCGGTCGGCGTCTGTCTCGTTGTTGGGGGCGACACTGTCTGCGGAGACTTGAAAAATTAATCCTCCGAAGCACGGAGGGAATTCCGGCAAACTGCTGGTCGATCCGGAGGAATCGGCGATCTCTGTCCCTGCGGTGGTGGCTGAACCCGATGAGATCGTGCCATCGAGGGACACTGCCTGGTCGGAGTCACTGGGAATCGTGGAGATGACGACGGTGTTTACGATGGGAGCCGTTGGGATCTGGACAAAGGCCGATCGAAGCACCTGGC
>CM039119.1:49011189-49086237 GCA_022036555.1 Microstegium vimineum | reverse complement strand
TGACATCATTGCAATGTCTTTCCTGATCACAAATATAAATCCACTAGAACATCAACAGTCTTCAATAATGCACTTTGACTAACAATATTTACAAAAATATACTATTGTTAAAATATAAAGAGTTGCTATATATTATGGCGTATGATCTACTATGAATACAGTAAAATCAACCTCATATTAACCATATATATAATACTAAAAAGAAGTTTCACTTGAAGCGAAACTAAACAGGTTTATATTTGAGATCGAAAAGTATAAACTTTACACTATCAAATGGTTTAGGGCACCATAAACACTTACTACATTATATTGTATACAACTCTCACTCTCTTGGAACACTAATTCTCTGCTTTGGTAATTCTCATTTCTATTGGTTTCTCATACTACTATCGATCGTACTTTGGAGATGCTTTCCTTGAAAATCATTATTTGCCAGATGGAACATGCAAATAAATGTAATACAAACTCGTAGCCGGACCTACTGAATAAAATGCCGAAGAACGGAGATTAAGAAGCCAATAAATCTCTGGCCAAACCTGTTGATTCACCCTTCCCTTTGCCACTGGACACAACCTAGCTACTCCCTCTGTCCCTAAGGGCGTCCTCAATGAGCATGACAAATCACCAGCTTACGTGGTGTAGTGTAGAAATAAAATAAGGCCAAAAAATATCAGCTATGAAGGCGGGTCATGTGATCAGAGACAAAGCAGTTTATCGGAGTGTGTGTGAGCTAGCGAGATGATAGTCGCTGGCGACGAGATTTTCTGCGCGCTCTCTCCTCCACGTAGGACTCCTAGCTAGCTCGTAGTCCCTTGTTGGGGACGCCCTAAATGTCTGTCTCTAGAAAATCGTGTTTTCCTCACAGACACGCTTCTTAGACGACATATATAAAGGGACGGATGGAGTACGGTGTGAGAACACTGTACAGTGAAGGACGTCAACAGAGAAACAAACCCTTCCAATCCTGCCGTCCACTTTGTCGCGCACTCTTTTTTGTACCAGCGCACAGTGAGGCCGTAGCCCGGATCACGTGCCCTGCTGCGCCCAACCATGAACCATCATGACTCATGAGCGTCCAAGAAGAATCCTCCTCTTGCCGGCTCGGCGGCCCCGAAGGTCCTCTACTCCTCTTCTTCTCATTGCCCGCCAAGAAAAGCCTGCGGCTGCAGTTGACCGGAAAGCGAGCACCAAACCCTTCACGAGCGGTGTCCGCTGTCCGGTGCCCCTTCCCCCCCGTCTGGTCCACGGGGGATTGATGAATGCGGACGCCGAGCCATTGGTGGATGCCTGGATGGATGCTGTTGGTGGACCGAGAAGGCAGGGTGAAAAGTCGGCGGCCGAACGCCCAGCCGATGAATTATTGGGTTGGGTGGTTGCGGCTAGCTGTTCCCTCGCGCCTAGATGACCATCGACCCTGGTTCACACGCTGGTGTTGGTAGATCAATCGTCCAAATGAACGTACGTCAGGCTCGTTCTGGCCTAAAAAAACCTGGCCGTTTATGTGAGCGCCAGAACCCAAATTATTATCGAGTGGTTGCAGTGCAGCTAGCTTGGCCTGTTGCAGACGTTGGTCTAAGTGTGTGCATTGCTCGAGAAGATCGATGAATGCTGCATGGTCTGGACTCTGGACACGGGTTGGGTTCCTTCCTCTCCTGGTGCTCCGTTGAGGTCTCCGAGGCAGATGAATTTCCATCACGGGAGAAAAGTGGAATTTTGTTCCGAGCGACTACTTTGTGAGTCCGTCTCGATCAATTCTTTCGACGAGGAAAGGGCATGACCGACCGACCGCATGCGTGGCCATCTTGCTTTGCCGTTTCCTTCTTCCACCTTCCTTGTTGACAGCCGCCTTCGGTGCCGGTCGACGCGCGCGAGTCTGCCACTGCCAGTGCAATCATTAGCACGGCGCTGCTCGGCTCGGGTCTCCACCACCGATCTGCGATGCAGTCGCTGCGCGCATCAACATTCTGCTAGACTCGGAACGCACACCCGGTCGCTTTATCGCGCTCGGACTCCGCACCCCACCGACGCCGCCGTGCAGTGCAGGGGTAACATGCATCCCGTGGAGACCTGACGTGGGACGCTCAATCAAGCGTGATGATGCCATCCAAACATCTTTACACGTACTACGCCGTCTTCGAAACGTTACTGCACCACTGCAAGTCTAGAACATATATACTACCGACCTATCTGCTGCATGCACGCCAGGCGTATGTAATGGTAATAGCTAGTACTTATTAAATAATATGATAATTTCTAGATTAATATCAGAATATAAATCATGACAGTTTGATTAACTAGAATAAACATGTACTGCATACTAACATGATTAAACCACATATCACATAACATGTTCAAGTTAACTAGCATAGACATAGCTTGTTTACTAGATAAATTGGATAGTATGAACGACAAGATTAGATCACAAGGTTTATACCTGCTAGTTGTAGGAGTAGTAGATTACGGTGAAGATGGCGAAGATGCGGGTGTCGATGGAGCGATGTTCAGGTTGTTGAAGACGATGTTGATGTCGTTGATATCGATCAGCGGCAGCGAAAGACTTCGGTTCAGCTGACGACGAATACGCCGGGACGTAGCGCCGCCTGATTTGGACGGAAGACGACCCGTCGTAAAGATTGGGAGCAGTCGCGCGTAGAGCGCTTCCCGAAAACCTTATTCGCCTTCTCTCGCTGCAGGATCACGAAGACGAGGGTTCCGGAGACCTGCTCGCCCGGTCGCCGGTGCACGCCGACGATCTGACTGGAGTAGCTACGGTGGCGCAACAGCGAGAAAAGGTAGAAACTCTAGCTCTTAATTTTATGATATACTGACGTGACCGATAGTCTCATATATAGTCTGGTCCAACCAATACCTCTACTTCCACAAGCAATGTGGTACTAAATAGTTCTCACATCCCCTCTTGCTTTCATGCACGGGCCTTTGAGATTTATTAGGAATTTCTGAATTTGTTATTGGGTCAAACCTATATAAATTCCAACAATCCCCCACAAGATTTCAAATACCCATTTAGAGATTTGTTTGTTCTCGCTCCTGTTTGATATACCAGTGTTTCGGCAGAGACTGTGAAGTTGAACTTCTGCCTAGAACCTCAAGTTACACTCATCCACAACTTGAACAATGGACTACGCCTTGAATTGCAAGTTTTGTGCGAATGAGCTTTACCCAAAGCCAAACTAGTACCTGACCACCAATAGCCTTACTTCGTGGGTTAAACATATACGTCGTACTTAGTGGTCTCTTAATAAGTTTACTAGAGACTACCCAAGTCTCATAGACTGCAACGTTTTAACAGTCGAACTCATATAGGTATATTCTTTCAAGAATGCTCTGTAGGACAGCATCTTCGCTAATGAAAGTCAATAGAACATATTAAGGTATTTAGCCAACCTACCATATAGTGCCTCAATGCTTTGAGAGTATTTGCATCTTCACTTTGAGAGGATTTATAGTTATACTCTCCTCAGTTTATCAATGGCTTGTTCTTCCCAGATCCTTAGTCACGGGATCTCCGATCAAAAAGGTTGGATTACTATTACTGCAAACTCACATGGGTCTCATACTCATCTCCCTTGATGCAATTTCTATCACATTCCGTGGTAGCCCTTTAGTAAAGGGATCTGCCAGGTTTTTGTCGGTTTGGACATAAGCCACAGTTATTATTCCAGAATTTCTCAGCTTCCTGACAGACTTCAAACGTCTTTTAACGTGTCTTGTTGACTTCGCATTATCCTTTGCACCATTCACTTTAGTGATCACTGTTTGATTATCACAGTTCATAAGGATAGCCGGTATTGGTTTTTCAACCACCGGCAGGTCACACAAGAGCTCACACAGCCACTCTGCCTCTGCAGATGTTGTATCTAAAGCAGTAAGTTCTGCTTCCATGGTTGACTTAGTCAAAATAGTCTGTTTACAAGACCTCCATGACAGTGCGCCACCTCCAAGAGTAAAAACATACCCACTAGTGGCATAGATTTGATCAATATCAGAAATCCAGTTCGCATCACTATATCCCTCTAGCACAGCTGGGTGCCCAGAATAGTGAATCCCAAAACTCATTGTACCTTTAAGATAGAGCAAGACCCTTTCAAGTGCATTCCAATGATTATCACCCGGATTGGACATGTACCTACTCAATTTGCACACAGCAAAAGAGATATCTGGTCTGGTTGCGCTAGCTAGATACATGAGTGAACCGATAATTTGAGAATATCTCAACTGATCTTTAGCACTCTTTTTGTTCTTTCTTAGTGTCACACTAGGATCATAAGGTGTTGGAGAAGGCTTGCTATCCATAAAGCCAAATCGGCTTAAAAGCTTCTCAACATAGTGTGATTGCGACAAAGTAATCCCACTCTCTTCCTTAATCAGCTTGATGTTTAAAATTACATCAGCTTCTCCTAGATCTTTCATGTCAAAACTCTTTGACAGAAAAGACTTGACTTCATTTATGACATCAATACTTGTTCCAAAGATTAAAATATCATCAACATATAAGCATAGAATAACAGATTGGCCCCCACCATGTCGATAGTACACACACCTATCAGCCTCATTAACAGCAAAGCCCGCACTAGTTAAAGTAGTGTCAAACTTCCCATGCCATTGTTTAGGTGCTTGTTTCAAGCCATACAACGATTTCAATAACTTACACACCTTTTGCTCTTCACCTTTTACTACAAACCCATCAGGTTGATCCATATAAATCTCCTCATCCAACTCTCCATTAAGAAAAGTTGTTTTCACGTCCATTTGATGAACGAGAAGACCATATGAGGTAGCCAGGGAAAGTAGAACTCGAATAGTGATCATTCTAGCAACAGGTGAATAAGTATCAAAGAAATCCTCGCCTTCCTTCTTGGTATAACCCTTAGCCACAAGCCGAGCCTTGTACTTATCAATAGTACCATCAGGTCTAAGCTTCTTCTTGAACACCCACTTACAACCAATGAGTTTAGAACCAAATGGCAACTCAGATAACTCCCAAGTTCCATTAGAAAGAATTGAGTCTATCTCGCTACGAACGGCTTCTTTCCAATCATCTGCATCTGGTGATGCATATGCCTCTATGATAGAAGTGGGAGTATCGTCCATAAGGTACACAATGAAATCATCACCAAAAGATTTTGCAATCCTTTGTCTCTTGTTCCTCACGGGAACTTCATTGTCATCCTCCTCTAAGACTTCTTCAAGTGGTTGTTCAAAAGACTCAACAGGATGCTCAGTAGGTATAGTAAAATTAGGAGCTAATTCAGTAGAAAATTTAGCATTGCTATGCATATGTTTCATAGAAAATATATTCTCAAAAAATATAGCATCATGAGATTCAAAGATTATATCTACATTCATATCAGGAACCTCGGATTTTACTACTAAAAATCTATAAGCAATGCTATGGTGAGCATATCCTAGAAAGACACAGGCCACAGTCTTCGGCCCAAGCTTACGCTTCTTAGAAATTGGAACATTGACTTTCACCAAACATCCCCACGTGCGCAAGTATGAAATTGATGGTTTCCTACCAACCCAAATCTCATATGGAGTTGTTTCTTTATTTCTGTTTGGAACTCTATTCAGGACATGACTCGCAGTCAATAAAGCTTCCCCCCACCATGGCTTAGATAGTCCAGCAGTGTCTAACATAGCGTTCACCAAGTCAGTCAACGTGCGGTTTTTCCTCTCGGCAATCCCGTTTGATTTGGGTGAATAGGGAGTTGTCCTCTCATGAATAATGCCATGTTCCGCACAGAACTCATCAAATAGTATAGAAAAATATTCACCACCACGATCAGACCTTAGATGTTTAATCTTTTTCTCTGACTGATTTTCAACTTCAGCCTTATAGATTTTAAAGTAGTCTAGCGATTCGTCTTTAGTTTTCAGCAAGTAAATATAGCAAAATCTAGTTGCATCATCAATTAAAGTCATGAAATATTTCTTTCCACCTTTTGTCAACACACCATTCATCTCGCAAAGATCAGAATGTATGAGTTCAAGAGGCGCCAAGTTTCTCTCCTCCGCTACCTTATGAGGCTTTTGAGGTTGCTTTGATTGCACACAACTATGGCACTTAGAACCTTTGGCAATAGTGAAATCTGGAATTAAACTCAAGCTAGATAAACACGACATCAAGCCAAAATTCACATGACATAAACGAGAATGCCAAACACTTGAATTATCATTAATGGTGCCACAAATATGATTAACTGACTTATTACTAAAATCTGCCAAAGATAAACGGAACAAGCCTCCGCATTTATAGCTTTTACCAATAAATTGCACATGCTTGAACATAACTACTTTATTGGACTCTAATACAACTTTAAACCCATCTCTCAAAAGAAGGGATACGCTAACAAGGTTCTTGCGAATAGTAGGGACATGCTGCACGTTCTTCAATTGCACGATCTTTCCTGAAGTAAACTTCAGATCTACCGTGCCAACACCACGAACAGAAGCATGTGACCCATTCCCCATTAGGACGGAGAAACCTTGGAGCCCCTAGTAAGAAGAAAACAAAGAGATATCAGCACACACGTGAATATTAGCACCTGTATCAACCCACCAACTTGGTGATTGAAAAATTGATAGTACAGTAGGGAAATTACCATACCCGTCATCAGTTTTGCTAGTAGTCACGAGATTGGCCTTCTTTTTCTCTTTTCGGTCCGCTCATTCCGGACAATCTTTAGCAAAATGACCAAGCTCTCCACAGGTGAAGCAAGGCATCTCGGCTTTGTCTTTCTTCTTCTTCTTGAAGGGAGTAGTTGATTTGGCATTGAAAAGCTTAACCTTTACTTTGTTCTTGTCATGGTTTCTCTGGACAAAGTGGGCACTAGCTCTATCCTCGTTCTCCTTCTCAGTGTTGTCTTTAGCCCGAGCCTTCTCTTCAACATCAAAAGATGCTATCAGGTTTTCAACTGATATTTTTTGTCTCTTGTGTTTAAGACTTGTGGTGAAGCTCCTCCATGAAGAAGGCAACTTTGCAATAATGCAATCAGCCACAAATTCATCGGGTAAAACACACTTAAGAAGCTCAAGTTCCTTAGCCATGCGCTGCACCTCATGAGCTTGCTCGACTATAGATTTGTTACCAACCATCTTATAGTCATGGAAGCTCTTCATGAGATATAGCTCTTTGCCTGCATCCGAAGCTCCATAGGTGGAGTTCAGATAGTTCCACAGAGACTGTGCATCTCCATAGTGTATGAGGGCATCATAGATATGATCCGACACCACAATACACACAGCTCCCATAAAGATCTTATTAGCTTCCTGGTATTTTCTCTAATCTTCATCAGAGATATTACCCTCGGGCAAGCCATCTTTGACCCAGAAAACATTTATGACAGTAAGCCGATCTGTGACCCTAACGGACCACCTCTTAAAGTTTGCACCAGTAAACTTTTCTGGCTTCAACGCGTCAACAAAACTAGCCATAGATAATTCTGGAAATCTACAATAAGATTTTTGGATTGTTAAATAATATGGTAATTTCCAGATTAATACCAGAATATAAATCATGACAGATTGATTAACTAGAATAAGCATGTACTGCATACTAACATGATTAAACCACATATCACATAGCATGTTCAAGTTAACTAGCATATACATAGCTTGTTTATTAGATAGATTGGATAGTATGAACGACAAGATTAGATCACAAGGTTTATACCTGCTAGTTGTAGGAGTAGTAGATTGCGGTGAAGATGGCGAAGATGCAGGTGTCGATGGAGCGACGTTCAGGTTGTTGAAGACGATGTCGATGTCGTTGATGTCGATCAGCGGAGGTGGAAGACTTCGGTTCAGCTGACGACGAATACGCCGGGACGTAGCGCCGCCTCATTTGGACGGAAGACGACCCGTCGTAAAGATTGGGAGTAGTCGCACGTAGAGCGCTTCCCAAAAACCTTATTCGCCTTCTTTCGCTGCAGGATCACGAAGACGAGGGTTCCGGAGACCTGCTCTCCCGGTTGCTGGTGCACGCCGACGATCGGACTGGAGTAGCTACGGTGGCGCAACAGCGAGAAGAGGCAGAAACTCTAGCTCTTAATTTTATGATATATTGGCGTGACCGATAGTCTCATTATATAGTCCGGTCCAACCAATACCTCTACTTACACAAGCAATGTGGTACTAAATAGTTCTCACATCCCCTCTTGCTTTCATGCATGGGCTTTTGAGATTTATTAGGAATCTCTGAATTTGTTATTGGGCCAAGCCTATATAACAAATTCCAACAATACTAGCTATGTAGTCAGCTGATGTGGAGGTGAGAGACAATAAAAGAGACTAATATATATAACTGGACCCACATGCTCCTCTCACATAGTCTTGGGCTACGTGAAATAGATAGGTTATTTGCTCGTAGCTAGTGACTACTCTCTTCTACTTTTTCCTTGTCACGTCACATCTAGCTAGTCAAATAGCTAACCATTGCGGACGCTCTGAATCTACTATATCCAATCACCTGGCAAAACCCTCACAAGTTGAGAACCGTACTCTCTGTTCACGGTTACTTATTACTTGGTTCTATCTTCTTCTTCTGTAAATAAACCATGATGATGGTTCTCTCATGGGGATCAATGACGCATCGTGTAGCACGAGATTGGAAGAGCTTCGTTGGATTATTATCCATCTCATTTCAGGCCCAGACTGCCAGAAGGCCCTGGCCTGCTACTGTTGATTCGGCCCGTTCGTTTGTGCAAGTCGTCCAGGTCCATCCAAGTAGGCTACGAGTGGAGTGGCCTATCCCATCCGTTGGCCCACCTGACATCATACAGCCAAGGCCCGTGATCAAACGCACTATTGCCTATGGTCCAGCGCGCCTCCCGCCGGCACAGCCCGCGTAGATTCCGCCACTCGCGTCCGTGTCAAAATGCCCAAACATTACAACAAAAAACTGATTTTAGGTATTTGCATCCAATATTTTTTTACAATCACCCAAAACTATTCTTTTTTGCCTTTTGTCAATCTTGCTTGGAGATGCTCTTTAGAGCGAGAAGCCATCATTTCGGTTGGGGCACTGTGGGGCTTTCTAATCCCCAATCCGTTACAATTGAAAAGGAGAGAGCGAGCGAAATTCCTTTTGGTCTTGTTATAAAATTAAGTTTTCTCTTCTTGATCCTGATATGATAGTTTTGAACTTTTTATAGCCTTTTCGCTAGTTTGGCCCTCTAATGGCATTAGATGAGGGACGAAAAGGCTCGCGGAAATTAACCTAAAGTACATACGTATATATAGTTGTTCATTGTACATTTCACAAATATTTTTCAGTTTGTAAATGTTTCATTATTGATGAGAATTATTTTAGAGTTGCAAGTGCTATTTTGTATGTGCCGCAATCCAGGGGCGGGGCTAGGAATACAACATAGGGGAGGCAGATTTAGAATTAGGGGGAGCCAGAGCTTATACAAATGATAAAAATATCTAAAAATAACTATATACATAGGTACATTATCAAGAAATAGGAGATTGTTGGGGGAGGCCGCCCCCCTCAGTCCCCCCCCCCCCTCTCTCTGCCACTGACGCAATCATAGATCGCCCTGCTGTGTTGTCACATCGAAACTACCGCATAAAGAGGACGTCCTTGTCCCTTCATTTTCAAGGGACAGTTGAATCCGCGCATCAGAGACGAATATTCCTCTTCGAGAGCAGTTCCATCTCCTTCGCCTTGGACTAAGCAGCTTTAATTTGAGATAGTCTCATCCCATTTTTGACAATTTTAGCAACCGAACAAATGGTAAATGACACCGCACCAACTACTTACATATACTTTCTCTCTTTATATAGTTGTATTACACAACCATTAGCTCTCAAACATCTTCACATTTGAATAGTTAAATACCATATATATCCTAATCACAGGTCGGTATGGACGTATGGTACTATAGGGTTCAACTAACCCAAAAAATAATAATTTTAAAATACCTCCTTCTCTTGATCTTTGCGGTCTTAGTAAACGCAAATGGCGATTTCAGGACCACCACACCTATGTCCATCCTCCGTTGATAAACAGCGGATAATGGCGATTTCAGGACCACCACACCTATGTCCATCCTCCGTTGATAAACAGCGGATAATCGAGATCGCGAGACACGGGTCAAGAGATACCTTATTAGGAACAAGTTTTTACTACTATTTCTACTACTACGAGGTTACTAATGGCAGCTAAGCGCTTGTGGCTACAATTAGCTGCCTTAGCCCTCCATAGCTATGGGACCATTTGATGATTCACACGTTCTCATGTGTTAGCCATATACACACACACGACGTAGTTTAATTATAATTTGATTATTATTCTCTTGGCCCACAAACGGACGCCTCGCATGTTGCAGCCAGATGGTCGGTTGCAAAGTTTCCCGATACTGCTTGACAAGAGGGTTTCCATCTTAGTATTGTTCATCTTAGTAGTGTTTGGATGTTGTTGAATTCATCTGAATTCACATGTGCTGAAGTAGAATTTAGATTCAGCTTCTATTCCAATCATCTCCAACACACGTGGATATAGATATCAATCTGACTACATCTAAACGTAACCTTAGGCGAGAGGGAACGTGCGCGGGCTGGGATTCCAACTCAATTCCATCCATCTAAAATTCTAAATTCTCTTGGTGTTTGGCACAGCACGCATCGCCATTGCCGCCGATCGAGCGAAGAAAAGTCGTCCACTCCAGGGGCGATCTGTCTATATATTGCCGTGGCGTGGCGAACGTGGCTCATGCATCTCGAGGCCAGGTCAGCGCGCGCGCCGGGGGACATCCACGCCGATCGGATCGATCGTCGCCAAGCCCGGCACGCACCACATGGGGGAGACGGGAGAGGCGGAAAGCCAGCTGCTGCGGTGCTGCTCTTCCTTCGTCGTTTCGTCCAACCTACCTAACACACGATCGCGTCCGTCCAGGAAAAGAGGCCCGAGGCCGCACGCAGTACGTCCATTAATTTCCTACATTATCGAGCCACGGAGCCACCCGATCGATCCACGCGATTTCTTAACATTTGGAGTGCATCGTTGTGCGTATCTGTGACACGAGACTTCTTTGCTTGCTGTAGCACTACTTGTTCTATTGGTATTGGCATAATACTGTCCATCCTCCAGTGTGAGCTAGTGAAATGCCAGCAGGCTAGTTGCTCCTACGTGGTACTATGTCATATCGCTTCGTCAGTCATCATCGCTGATCCAGATGCTATCACTGCAAATCGACAGTCACTAAGTGTGCTCCCGATACTAGAAAAAGATACGGAGTACGTACAGATCGATGCAGCAGATGGGTCTGCGTCTAGCCCTTCTGTCTGCAGTGGCGTGTTTAGTAGTTGCAAAGGATGCAGACCTGAGACCTCGTTCTCATATTTTCCATTCCAAGCCTCTCTGGAGTCGTCCCCTAAACGGTACGTATACTTCCTTTGCTTCGGCACTAGGGGCTTGTTTGGTTGTCAGCCCAATTACCCAAACACGTCAGATCACACCGTGACTGCCATAACAAAAAGTTTGTTGTTTGGTTCTCATAGTATGTGACTATCACAATATTATAATTTTGCTTCTCATGCTTGTCATCAAGTGTGTGGCAAGATGGTGGCAGGTTGTGTCCAGTGTGACGATTCTTTTGGCCGCCATAGCCGTGGCAAGCTTCGTTGTGGCGTGGCCAATGTAGGCCTAGAACCAAGCACGCCCTAGGTCCATTTTAGGTTCGTCCATGAGTGTGATATATTTTCAACTCCTATTTCACCGTTTAAGGTCTATATTTAGACAAAGATATTGTATAAAATGTTGTTTATATATTTTTGTTAGGTTTATAGATTGAAACTTATGGGACATTTTTGGAAATCTAAAGTATGTCCCAAAGGGAAACCCAAACTTAATATCTTGCCACCGAACCTAGTCTGCCTGAAAAAATTTATGACCCAACCTAGGGTTTAGTGTAGACCTATTCATGGACCCAACCTGGTCAGCCGGTGTCGGGGTTAAGAAACTACCAACAAGTAAATTTGTACGTGTGTCGGGTTCCGAATGGCGAGACAAAGAGACAAGAGATTTATACTGGTTCGGGCAAGAAATCCCTACGTCCAGTGTGAGACTGCTCGTGTTCCTTATCTCTGCTTGGAGGGGGTATACAAGCTGAGTCGAGAGAGAGAGTATGAATCTCAGGTCTCTGAATGTTGCGGCGAATAGGTGTGTTCTATCTTTGTTTTTCGGATGTCCCTCGACGTCTCCCCTTGCTCTCCTTTTATAGTCGCAAGGAGGGCAGGGGAGGTTATAGGTGTGACCAAGAAGGATCTCCCTGGGGTATTGTGCCTTATCCTTGCCTTCTTCAAGAAGGGTGGACACTTATAATTCTATATTTCTATTGTCCTCATACTTGGTCGGAGGCTGGATGTCGTGTCGACCCCCTGTTGTGTTGTTTGATGGGGGGGGGTCTGGTTGAGCCCGTAATCAGGTGAAGGTATGGGTGTTTGTTGTACCGTCGGTGTAGGGGCCGGGTAGTGGCCTCCCGTCCATGGGTACCCCGTTGTACCATCTTCTAATTCTTTTTGTTTCTGTTGGCAGCGAGATTCCCTCCTGCTTAGTCGGCGGGCACCCGTTCCTCTGACCACCCCCGTACCCGACGTACCTCCCGTTTGGAGAATTCCTGTAGGGGCTGGGGTTACCTGGGACTGACTTCGTTCGGCGAGAGGCATGATTCCTTTTTGTCAGAGAACTCTGCTCCGTCCCGCCTTCTGATTGGGAACACGACCTGTCCCAATTCGGGCAGGGATCAGGACGTTATCCTGAGCCTCGGATTACGCGGGGTGTACGATCCGTCGTGGCCTCTGGACCCCGTTCTTATCTTATGGAGGGTGTGTTGTCAGCGGCTAGAAGCTAGCGACCTCTTCTCCTCGTGTAGGGTCAAATGGGTCATCCTCTACCCCAGGGTCCCTACATTATCCCTTATAGTTGTAGTCTTGCCGTGAAGACCTGAGCCGTTCTGAGATAGCGGGACGTCGGTACGGGCCGAGACGCGGGTACGTCTTACGGGTCGCAGGTGAAAGGTCTAGATATGGCTAGAGGGGGGGGTGAATAGCCTATTAAAATTTTCTACAACAACACTTAGGCAAACTTGTTAGAATAACACACGGCGTAAGCAAGTTTGCACTAGCTCTAAGGGTCGGCAAGCCACCTACCAATTCTAGTCACTAGCAAGATAACCTATGTCACACACAAGAGCTAAAGAACTAGAGTTATTAAACTAAGCTACACAAGCTAACCTAGAGGCTCTACTTTGCAAGAATGTAAGCATATAAGTGCAAAGTTAGAGTTGGAGAGGTTATACCGCCGTGGAGAGAATACCAATAGATAACCAATTAATCACAATATGAATCCTTGGTGAAAGACAATGTGACACAAGATTTTTTACTGAGGTTCACCTGTTTGCCAACAAGCTAGTCCTCGTTGTAGCGATAGACCTACTTGGAAGTTCACGCGCTAATTGGCATCACACGCCAAACCCGTCACCGGGTGCCGCAAAACCAACACAAGATAGGGATCCACAAGCTACACGTAATCCACTAGAGATACCTTTTGCGAAGGGTGGAGCAATCTCAAGCAAGCACAAGTGTATGAGTGAAGTGAGAGTGCAAGAGAGTGCCCCAAGGGCTGGTCATATCACCTTATATAACCCACACTCAAACACTAGCCGTTTGCCCCACAAAATAGAGACTCTGCGTCCACTCCGGACGCTGTTTTCACAGGGGGTCCGGACCAAAGACCGCGTCCGGACCCTTCATCAGCACAGAGCCAAGCTCACTGTTTCCAACTCCGGACGCAGCTTCCGGACGCGCGCAACGCGCCGTCCGGACCAACGCGTCGCGCGTCCGGTCACCCTGCCGATTCAAACGGCTTCTTCCCGCGCGCATAGCTGCTCGCCACGTGGCTCCAGACGCGCCTGTTCACAGGGTCCGGATCCACTGTTCATCGGGTCCGGAAATATTTTCCCGTGCACCCGAGAACACCCGAGAGCTCCCTCAGCTCCTCTTCTCCTCCGGACGCATGTCCGGAGCTGTTGTCCGGACAAACGCCGACGTCCGGATCACCTCCTCCAGAGACAACAGAGAGAAACAGGCCTCCGGACGCACGTCCGGATCCTAGTGTCCGGACTGCACATAGCGTCCGGAGCACTGCTCACAGCACTGCCCAGCTAGGGTATGCCTCCGGACCCATCGCCGATGGTCCGGACTCGACCAAACCCTAGCGTCCGGACCCCAGTCCGGAGCTCTTTCCTCTGCTCAAACACTTCACCAACTTCTCCAAGCTTCCAAGGGCTAACACTAAGTGATCTCAACACTTGTGCACGTGTGTTAGCTTTTAGTTCACATTTATCTTGGAATTAGTTAGTTGTTTCACTAGTTCAATTGATTTTATATGCAATGCAAAGAACCTAGTAGAACATGATAACCGTAATCAAATACAAGAGTTCCCTCCTTGATAGTACGGCTATCTATCCTAAATGTGATCACACCCTCTATGGTGTCTTGATCACCAAACCGAAAATGGATTCCTATTTCACCTTTGCCTTGAATCCTTTTCCACTTTCCTTTGCACCACCATGCTAGAGCCTTGCCTTCATCACCTTTGATCTATTAGCTCCCTCACATGGCATGTACCAACCTATCTCATGATTCACACTTAGAGATCAAGGTTAGTACTTAGGTAGGTTTCATCAATTACGCAAAACCAAACACATGGGGCTCTCAGCAGGGTCTTCCTGCTCTCGACGTCGGACGAGGCGGAGTCACGTCTTCCCGGGGCACGTCTGCCTCCCAGGGTCGGTCGGGTCGTGACCCCCGCTCCTCTTCCGTCGTGGGCCTTTCGTTGTAGCCACAGCTTTAACCTTAATGGGCTTTGTATTCTCTTTCGGGGGATGTTTTAATGGGCTCTTGGCCATTGATTATTTTTTGAAAGTTTACCGTTAAATTAGGTATCCGACAGCCGGAAAAAATTTCTGACCCACGAGTGCGTCGAGTCAAGTTAGTGCTAGAAATTTTGACCCGTGTCCCGACCTGACAAAATCTGACCCAAAGTTCCAAACCAAGAAATAGCCTAACCCGACAGTGTGTGGGGTCAGGCTCGGGCAATTTTTTTTTACCCGCCTCGCTTCCACCACCGCTAATCCCCTCTCTTTTCGCTCCAACCTCTTGCTGAAGGCCAGAGGGAATGGGGATCCATTGTTTTAGGGTCTGTTTTGGCTCCTGGCCAACGCCCGCCATGCCACAGGTGGTGGCAACCACAAATTTTCTTGGCATTGTTTGGCAAGTAGCTTGTGGCCGCCACAGGTTTCATAGTTCATTTTTTCGCCAGCGGTAGTTTTCTTCACCGCAGCTTAGGCAGGGCTACCATAGTGGCGTGCGGACATTGGCTGGGAGACAAACAACCCCTTAGCAAGTTTTTTAGTAGACTGAGTTCCTTAGGGTTAGGGTCTCCTCCATGTCAAGTTTTTTTTGGTATTGGGGTCCTCCTCCTCGGCGACAGCGAGAGGGCAAGGCGGATTTGTTTTCTTCATGGCGGCTCTATGGAAGATGAGGGCCACAATGGTGTTAGCAACTTTATCGACTTGATGACATATGGAGACTTTTTTCCGGACGATGGCATTAAGATAGAGATGATGTCACCGCTAGAAGGAAGACACGAGGAAAAAAAAGTTTCTCAACTTTCTCTATATAAATATTAGTCATCGTTTGTTGAACATATGCTCTCAGGTCTTTTTTCGAGTGTTTTCCGGTGTTATTATCTATACTATGCATTATAGATTTGAGATGTGAAGCTATTAGAAACGTAGGTACCATTTAGATGATTAGTTTATAGATATAGGTAGGGCACGATTCGTTGCCGGCGCGTCAGCAGCCAGGCTCTGCATTCGAGAGAAGGCCCTTTGTTTGGTTGGCGCATGTGACCGGCATGCTTGGCTCGGTGCAAAAGCAAGTCGATCAGATGCTACATCTGGGGATACGGATTCTCTTGCCGTTCTTGCCGATGCAGGCTCGTGGCATGCACAGCATGCACCAACTAATGACCGGATTAGAGTATGATTAGCGTATATTAAATGAATTCAATATATTTTAAAGGATATTAAGATTTAATAAGATAAAATAGAACAATTAAAGTATATTTGCACAAAATAAATATCTTCATAACACACGTTCACACGTCGGGTCCCTTTTTCTTTGGAGGATGGATCCTACATAATTTACCTATCCCAATAACAAGGAAATCTGACTTAAATAAGATGATGATATACTTAGCTATAATATAATATATTTCTTCTTTGCTCTAGAAAAAAAAAGCTTAGACAAATACTCCATTCATATTGTCAAATAAATTGTTTTGAACCAGGTTTTGGTCAAACATTGAAAATATAAATCATAATATAAATCATGAATAATTTTTATATTAATAAGTTTAAAAATATGAAAACTATATATTTTATAAAAGTATACATATATTATTTTTAAATAAATATTTGTATAAAAATTTAAAGTCAAAGTCATACTTTGAAGACCATATCATTATCCAAAACAATTTCTTTTAAGTACATTGGAAAGGCTAAAACAGCTAACGTAAGGCCACAAGCAGCGGAGCAGGTGGCGTATGCACCGGCAGTATCCCTTCGTCCACGAGCTTGTCCCTACCCAACAGGTGTATCAGATGAGATCACTCGCGTAGCTTTTAGTAGTCGGCACACGTAAGGCCAGACGCAAAACGGCCGGATCGGATCGGAGAGCGGACGTCGTCGATCGCGACGTACAGAACCTTGCCATCACCGTCGTGGGCGTGGCGAGTGCATGAGTGCAGGCGCGCGCCGTGGCCCATACCCGGGGGCGGGGGCGGGGCCGGGGGCCGGGGCCTGGAGGATGAAGCTGTTGGTCGCCAGTGCCGCCCGCCTGTCCGGAGACGTGACGCCGGCGAGCAGAGACGCCTGGATGCGATACTGATGCTCATGTACCTATGGCTGCGGATGGGAAGCCAGCAGGCCGCCTGCAAGGAGCTTGAAGGCTTCAGAATCTTCCTGCAGGGCGTGCACATTGTTGAGCCGCTGTACCGACTACCGAGAGAGAGAGAGACACGTAGTATCGTGTGGCGCACAGTCACAGTTGCTCCATCGCGCGTCCTCCGACCAATTGGTAATACATATACTCTCTCTCTCTCTCTCTCTTATATAGGTGGCCGCGACGGGATTAGCATCGTCGTAAGCGCCCTCGTGCTGCTAAAACCCCTTTGCTTAGTGCCGGTTATTAAGGAATAAACACGCGGTTTGGCACACACGCGTCGGGACCCGACCAGGCGCGATGGGATCCGTTGCGGCGCGGTCGTGACACTTGGTGCGCAGCGCAACTTGCCCCGGGCCCGGACCTCGATCGCGCGCGCCCACACCCTTCTCTCATTCTCTCCATGCACGTGGGCATGGGGCAGGGGGCATGCAGTTTCTACTAGCTTCTTTGATTATACCATACTACTGTACTCTTGGCATGTCAAGTCAAGCTGTAACATCGAGAGACTAGCCGGGGTTTACAGTAGTTTGCAGTGCTACGATCGCCTGGAAAATATCAGCTGATCGACTCGATCACAATGCCGTTTTGCCGTTTACCCGTCCCGTCCCAGCTGCAAGAGTTTCTGCCTGCCACATGAAGCACGCCGGCCATGCCAGTTGCTGCCTCGGAACATGAGCACAGCGTCCCCAATCCTATACCGAGAAAGCCTAGCTTGTTGCACCCTCGACCGCTTGCCTATATCTGCCGCTCCCGGGGCTGGCCGGCTCTCAGTCTCAGCTAGGGCGTTCCAGTTCCAGTACTCCTTTGCTAGGCTGCTGATCTCCCTCATCTCATTCCCCACGTACTGTACGTCTACTGCTGCCGCGCGTACTGGCCGGCCGGTCTCCCGTTCTTAAGGACATGAAGGTGTGAAAGGGCATACGTATGTCATTAGCAGATCGAGTCCTTGATTGTCCTTTCTTCCTGACGGCGAATTCCCGCTCGATCTTCTCCCGCAGATTTTCAGTTGGGTAGCCGCCAAGATCGGCGGGAAGCAAGAACAACCAAATAGGCGATCTGCCACGAATTCTACCGCACCAGCTTATCGTAAGCCTACTTTGCAAATACTGTATTTCACTTCCTTCGCTCGTTAAAATTCCTGTGTGTGTGTCAGTGTGTGTTTAGTTATTTGTCGATAGATTCTTATATTTTTTAATAGATATAGTTATAGCATAAAGCTTAAAGCACACAATCAAAAGGTATAGAAAAAAAATTGTTGATAAGTCAAAATTCTTTCATAGAGCTTTCTTTTTTTGTGGAAATTTTTTTCTTTTCATGTCTGCAATCTTTATTTAGCGCACATGCGCATTTTCAGTCCAATTTTTATTTGAAGTCTTCTTGCGGCTCAACAACTGGGGATAGGCGTCGCCCCCTCCCAGGCGACTCGGGGGCGACAAAACCGCCGCCGCCGGGGCCTCCCCTCGCCGGTTCTCCGGCCGCCGCCGCCGCGCTCCCTGGTCAGCGGTGGCAGCGGCCCGCTGCGGGGGCTCAAAAAGGCCCACCCGTAGCACCTCCTCCCTCCCCCTCCTCCCCTCCTTTCTGTACCTCTTCCACCGTGAATAACCGGCACCGATGACCGCCACCGGCGAGCCAGGCGCGGCAGATCCCGGTCGCCTGGGACCGGATCTGGTGCCCCCCACCCTGGATCTGTGCGCGGCGGGCGAGCCCGGCTGGTAGCCGGAGGGCGCTCCGTCGGGGCCATGGCATCACCGGCTCGTGCCCGGGTGGCCGGCGACGGGCAATGGGGCGGCGGTTCTGTGCACCACGGCCATGGATCCAGCGCCCCCTGCCCCTGATCTGGCGAATGGGGCCAAGCATCCCTGCCCCCGATCTGGCGCTCCATCACGCGACCGAGAAGAGGGCGGCGCGGCGCGCGGGCGTGCCCGCTCCCAACGATGCGCGGTGGCCGGCAACCGGCCCAAGGCCTCCGGATCCGTGCTCCCCCAGGCTGGATCCGTCGCCGGCGGGGCTGACGGCGCGTCGTCGACAATGGCAGGGGCGCCGGCTCTCGGGGCTCATTTGCTTGCCTCCCTCGGCTCGTCCGGGTAAGATCGGGGGCCGAGCTGGTGCGGGGGGGCATGCCCAGCCGCGCGGGGAGGCCCTGCGCCCCGCATGGTCCGCGATGAGGCGGCCAACCACGGCATGGTGCCCTGCACCAAGCCCTCCGGGGTGCTCCACGGCCATGGTCTCTGTGCCTTGGAGCATCTGTCGTCGGCGCCCCGGCGGGCTGTTTACCCCGGTTTCCAGGTGACGGGCTATAGCTCATGGGTTTAGGGACCTCAGGCGAAAGCCTTGCGCGACCATGTCTGTGTGATTGGCGGCGACGCTCTCTAGCATCGTTACCTCCTTGTAGGCGTCGATGAGGTAGGTCCCCGATCTATGGCTGTAGTTTTGTCCCTCTCCTCCTGGTGAAAACCTTGCTCTAGCTATTTGGAGCCGGTGGTGGCGGCGTCAACGACGTCGTGACCCTCTTGAGGGCAGCACCGTGGAGATTGGATTCTAGCCTCCCTGCCGCGCCCTTGTGCCCCCTTCGTTTCCTCTTCTCCCATGTTGTTGTCCCTCAGGGATGAGTGTGGCCCTGACTGGTTGTTGGTTGTTGCCGACGTTCGACGAGTGTCCTTCTCTGGCGCCTCTGCTCCGTCGGAAGTCTCCTTGGTGGTGCCAGAACATCAAATGTCGGGTGGTGTTTCCACCGCTGCCGTCATCCCCTCCAAGGGTTCCTCCCTGTGGACGGCGTTGGATGATGGTACGTGGGCCCGGATGCACTGGAGGATGTCATCATCAGTTCAAAGGGAGGTCGTCGTTCCCGACGATCCTAGGCTTGCGTGTTCCTCGCCACTCTTAGTCCCCCTCCTGCTGCACGGAGTGGTCCTCAGATGGAGGGCGGCAGTGGAGCGGCGTAGCTACGAGGAGTGGTGGAGGGCACAATGGCAATGGTGAAGACGGCGAGTATGCTGTTCGGTGGAGGCGCAAATTGACGCTTCGGCTGGCCTCTTCTGGCTAGGGTCTATGCTTATCCTTGAAGTTGTTCAAGTGTTTTTGTTTTGATGTTGTGTTTTAAGTGTTGTTGATGGTGGTGTTGTAATCCCTCTCTCTCCCCCTTTCTCTACCATGTAATTTTTTGTAAGACTTTAGGGTCCTGGACCCTCCATGCACCGGTTCGCCGAAATCAATGAAAATTTATTCAGGTGGGGCTCTCACCCCTCCGGTGACGTCTTAGAAAAAGTCTTCTTGCATATATAGCTCGAATGAACTTTCTTTTTCTCTCGCCCATATGAATATCTCTCCTTCTTAATCTCTCTATTTCTTTGCATTAATATAATGCATATAAATATCTTTGATTAGTTTTCATGCATGGTTGATGCACTTAAAAATGCCCGTTTCGGAGGTGATTTTTTTCTTTCCACAAAACGGTGCTAATACGAGGAGCGCTTCTAGTGTTGTATCGGTGAGGAGGAGGTGTGCTTTTTTACGACAGGCAAAACCACAAATTAGGGCTTCGACATGATCTTATAGTACGAGAAAGCGCGCGGTGAGGTTTATTCGCTTATGTTATATAATACTTCGACGTGATCTTATATGATACTCCAAACTGTCCACTTGAGTTACTACATTAATTCCTAACGCAGAGGACTCCTTACCTCGGAGGGTTCCATACTGATGGATCAGATCTGAAGTCCAGTAGTAGTTCATTTCTTTATTATTCTTATTAGAAAGGCTAGATGGTAGGTGGTAATTAAACATCTTCGGATCCTGTTATCTGATTGCATTGGGTGATTATCAGCATGATGTTCAGCTTGAAACATCGTGGTGTGGAGTAAGCATGGGCAAACATGTTTCTCGTCACTCATCAGTGATAGGCTCATGGAAACAGCAGCGATTTAAAATTACCAAAATTAGTGGTCCATGACCCATACCGCCAACTTATGCTAATATATTCACGTAGGACCATAGATTTTTTGTTTGTGTATACTGATTTAGCAAACTAATTTACTTGTAATGCGCAGGTGGCAACGTATCGGAATGTCGCAACGATGAGTTCAGTGATTGGCCCCAATCATTGCTTGCAATTGGAACATTTGGAAACAAGCATCTCGAGGAAGAAGCAGTAGAGAGTTCTTCAGCGAATGTTCAGGCCATGCAAGATCCCGCCAAGTTTACAGAGGAGGAAGTAGACAACATACGAAGAGAATTCGAGGTGTTGCTGCAAGGCAATGGTCAACCAGAAGCTCAGGGCTCCTGCGAAGATGAACAGGTACATTCACAAGAGCATGGAGGTGAAGATAACAGCGAGAAGCAGCGCGGGAGCAACTGATGAACAAGGAGATGGTCATAAGCAAAGCTAGAGAAATAGTGGTAGGGAAGAAAAGGAGAACTACGCTCAAGCCAAGATCGATATCGGCTTCGCTCCTTAGATTACTCGCGTGCAAGGGCGGTTTTACCACCCCAGTTCTGGAACCAAGGAACTCTTTTCCCCAATCAAGAATGGAGAAGGTACAACCAATTTCTTGTTTAAATTTGCAGTAGCTTAGTCACCGCGCCTTCTCACTGTCTAAAAGAAAAAAAAGTCACTGACATACTATGTGGTTCTCGCTGCAGCTGCTCAAGGCAATACTACAGAACAAAATACACCCACAGAACTCCAACGCGGTAGCAACCAGGAGGCACTTGGACTGGAAGCTGGACGAGAAAGAGATCAATGAATGCCTTGAGGATGCGCTGCGTGATCTTGATGATGATGATGACGGTGCAAAGTGGGTCAAAACTGATTCAGACTGTAAGTATGCCCTTATAAATCGCAAGCGAAATTATACTCCTTTCAGCCACGAGCTTCACATTTCTTTTACACATGGGCTCAATTTGTGTCATTTCCTTTGTTTTTTCAGTTATTGTGCTTGAAATGTAGAGGCGCGTGTGGTGTGGTTATGTTTGTTTCTTTTAGGCCAGGTATGCACTTGTCTTCTGAACCATAGAGCTTTCAGGTTTATACCATGGATATTTCATTTGATCGGTTCTCCTGGTCGTCTGATTGGTTTATTGGATGCTCAGGTTCCGAAGGTCTTGGCGGGGGCTTGGTGCATTCAAGGTGCGATATAAATGATATATATAGAAGGAATTATTATGGATAATATAAGCATGAGGCTATAATGTACCATCTGTAATTTGATTATGATGAGTCAGAACTCAGAACAGACCCGATTCCATGTCTGCTTCTCTTTGGCTATGAGATTGTAAAGAAAGAAGGAAGGCATCCGATTTTTTTCAGAGTACCGTTGGCTGATTTTTTTTCAGAGTAACGTTTCCATCGTCCTCCAGTATCTGTCTTTCAGCAATTCCTGTTTCTCTTTGTATCCTTCTCTGAAATCTTCTGCCGACATGTCCAATTCCAACAAGGCTCGACCAAAGTTGACAACAGCCACAGTCGTGCTTGCGTGACGGGGAAAGCACGGCGCATCGAACCGGCCCTGCTTGCAGCTCTTCCGATCGCCATCGCCAGAGCATGTTCCTTGGCTATACGTTCGTTGGACTCGTGCGCGGACGCGGCTTCCGTATGGCGAGATTCCTCGGCTCCTCTACGCCGTCTCTCCGGCCATGCGTAGCGGTCGCCCGGGGCCCCGGTCTCCGTGATGACTTTTCTTCGGCTGCGTTCCGACGGCCATGGACATATCACCGAATGCGCGGTTTAGGGATGGCCTCCTCTCTCGGTTACGAGGATGAGACAGGGCGTCCACGTCCGGGTCCCCTGCCACCCCACCAATTCACAAGATCGCGGTTCACGAGCCACAAAAATCTTGACAGCAGCTCGCATCATGGCCGGAGAGCCCAAAACGAGGCAAATTCTACGTTAAGCTTAGAAAAAAAAAACTAGAGCTATCCATGATATATAGATATAGCTATATAGTAAGGGTCTATTTGGTACAGCTTATAACTACTTCCTAAAACTGTTGTGAGCTGTTTTTTTTTGTCAAACATCTCTTTTCAAAACAGCTTCATCCATAAAGCTATTTTTCTCTCCTCTCTCACAAAGATATGAAGTGAGGTAAAGCTGAAAATAGTAGCTTATCATATTTTTCTCTCCTTTCTCTCTCATATCCATGCATAAAGTTGTTGGTGAAACTGTTTTGCCAAACACTTTTTTTAAAATAGCTCAACTTCACTCAAAGAGTTACTCATGAAGCTATTTTCTAAAAAGACAGTTTCACTAATAAAGTAGAGCTGTACCAAACAGACCCTAAGTGAAGATACTTATTAGTTGTGGATCAGAACTTGAAATACGTGGTTCAAGACTACTTTGTGCGATCGGCAGCGAGCAACCGGCAGAATTCTTGGCTGCAGACTAATCGGACTCGTGCACGCGAAGCAGGTAGCAAAGTGAGGGCGCGCGTGAAAGTGGGCCACGTGTAGAATTGAGCCACACCATTGTGTAGTGTACAAGTGATGATGTTCTATGATATCCTTGTGAGGTGAAATATTTTTTTCTTAGATTTAAATTGTTTGATAAGACAAATATTTTTTTATGTAACACAAAACATATACGTGGTGCAATTTTTCTTGAACTGTTTGTCTTGTACTCTTTATATTGTTTTATTTTATATAATTTGCAATAGGTGTGCAAACCCCTCCTGTTTTTTCCTAAAAAAAACATATACATGGTTTAGTGGTAGGAGAATGGCTTTTTTCAAACTATATTGATAGGTCTTGTGTTCGATTCGATTCAATTTGATTTGAATTTCAACTCACACTATGTTTGGATGTTTTGCTCATATTTTATTTTCTCTACTATTTTGTTTCATTTTCTCATAGCAGCGTGAGATGAAACATTAAGGGATGTGCTGCCGAATGAACGTTCTAAGATAGAACGGACGTTCGAGCGAGCGGCCCAGCACCCCAAACGGCAGTGGTTCCCCCGACCCGCCAACACACGAAAATCACCATAGACACCAACGCTCGGAAAAGACGCACATCCCCCGCTCGGACCCCACCCACTGCCCCATGTCCGCTGCCCCACGCGCGTCCCCTGTTCCGCTAAACCGCCTCCGTGTTGCCCCCTGTTCCGCTGAACCGCGGATGCACACACCCCCACAACAAACGCCAATGTGGATCCACCGCCGGTCAATCGCCCTCCCCTCCTGAAACAAACCGAAAACAAAAAAAAATGAAAAGTTAGGGGAAAAGCACAAGACATTGAGTGCAAGTGAACCAAATGGTTGAATCAAATGAAACAAAACGAAAATCAAGATTGAAACAAACGAAATAACCCTACTGAAACAAACGAAAACCATGATGCAAAAGAATTACAAAACATAAATTGAAACATCCAAGATGGTGAGATTGAAACACAAAATCGAATTAAAAAACAACATGGTCGTAAACAGTTTGAAACACAAAAAAAACAAACTGAAAATACGCGTGTTGTACAAACACATTGTTGAAATCGAAAAAACAAAACAAAACAGTTGCAAATAATGAAACAATATTTTTAAGTCAAAGAAACAGCAAAAAAAGACGATCTGAAACAACATGAGCGACCAACTGATACAACAAAAAATTCCCTAGAAAAAGAGATAAACAACAAGACACATACTGTTGAAACAATCCCTAAGAATTGGTTGAAACAAATGATAAAGCGTCTAAGAAACATCACCGGAAACCCCTCCCACAGAAAAAATCTCGTGAAACATCGCATCAAGAACTAATGAACCAAGCAAAGGGACGAAAAAAGCAACAAAAATAATCCCTCTAGTGAAACATGGCATCAAGGACGAGCAGCCCCGATGGATAGGAGAAGAAGAGAGAGGCAGCAGCAGCTCGTCGGAGAGAGCAGGGCGCCGGTGCGCGCAGAGGACCCCCGGTGAAACAACAGGAGGATGGGGGCAGAGTGAAGAGAGAGGAGCAGAGCTACCTGGGCCAACCATCCCCTACCGCCAGGACTCCGACGAAGCCCCTGGGTCCGACGGCCGCGGGTGCCAGACTCCGAGCAAGCCCTTGCCCCCCGCGGCGCCGGCGAAGACGCCGTCCAAGTCGCCCTGCCCTCTCCGCGCTGTGGTCCTCCCACGCATCGGAGAACTCCAACCCCAACGTTCCGGGGACAACCGCCTCCCACGCAGCCGACGCCGTCCAAGCCCGTCCTCAAGCCCCCGGCGGCCGCGGGAGCCAGGTCCGCCACCCACCGCGAAGCAGAAGCCCTCCCGGCCGGCACCGCGCCGCCACCGGAGCGGGAGCGGCGATTCCTCGTGGCGAAGAAGGCGCGCGGCGAAGGCGCAACGTCGGGACCGTGGAGGCGGCGGGGCGGGGCGAGATCGACTTCGAGAAGGCCCGCGAGGCGCTGCACGCATATCGGATCCGCGCGGATCGGGGGCGGGCGGCGCCGCCATCGCCCAGGCCGGAGTCCAGCGCCGCGGGCATCCGCAGAAGAGGAAGGTTGGAGATCTGCCGGAGAAGAGGAGGCTCGCGGGGAGGAGCTCAGCGAGCTCGCCGGTGTGGACGGTGTAGAGCTCGCCGGTCGGGAGGAGGCAGCGCCGACAGACGTGTGGTGAGCTTGCAGGTCGGGGTGAGTGGTTGGGAGAGGATAAGCACGGGCGGCGGAGCACACGAGAAACTGCAGTGGACGCGCATAGTTGGGCCGTCCAGTGGCGCGAGGCCCAGCAGCGTGGACCTCCGTCCGAAGGATCAGACGTCTCATACGAAGCATTGCGGTCCGACGGGCGTTCGACGCGTGTTGAACGTCCGTCTGTTAGCATTACCGAAACATTAAACGCAGAAGTGGCCGGACAGGTTGGGCTTATGCCTGTGGAAGCTGCTGACGCTTCGCGAAAGAGGATTGAAATCGGCCTAATTCACCAGAGCGCGAGCGCGACGGAAAATTATTTTCAGGGCTTGGCACTGGCAGTGGACGGGGGCGCCACCTAGCACGACCCGATCGAGCACCGGTCCCTCGCCTGCCGCACCGCACGCAACAAGCGACGGCTTCGGGGACGAGCGCGAAGCCGCGAACGCCGCGTAGCCACGCATCGCACCATGGTCGCCGCGATGACGAGCGCCATCGTCATGACGCACGCCGTAGACGCACCGGCACCGGACGTGATGTTGGCGGACAGGTCGAGCAGCTGCTGGAGGCGGCTCCTTGTAGCCACTCTAATCGTCCACATCCTCTTTAAGCTCAGTCGCGTTACAATGCCAGTGCCACAGCCGGTGCGCGACGTAAGCCGCCGCCGCCGCGAGCGCGCGTGACGGACGTCCCGAGGAGATGTTCATGCGCATCATGGACGAGAGGCAGGAGACTAGGAGAGAAAAGGCGAGGAAGAGCGCGGAGGCGTGGACGACCGGCGCCGGGCTGGCGTGGCGCTAAGGAACTGCGGAGTGACAGCCCGAGACGAAGGTGAGGTAGGAGCAGAACATGGTGACGGACGTCCCGACGATGTTCATGCGCATCATGGACGAGGGAGAAGGAGACTAGAAGACAACCTGCTTCTCCGCGGTCACATCCGCACCACGAGAAGGCATAATGATCAGCGTCGAGGACTGTATCGGCATCTCGGCGGCGTCCACGCGATTGGCAGCGAGGCTGCGCGCTTACGGCAAGCTGGGAAGCGCGATGGGATTGTGTTAGGGAGTTAGAGATTAGGTACATTACGAAAAGTACTAATCTGCCTTTAGCGGTAAATAATTTTGAATGGGAGGAACCGGTGGTTCCTCATGCATGCAACAAAAAGCCATGACCAGCTACGAGAGAATGTTACTCAGCCTGCACAGGCTACATCTCGTCCGGGCTATCTTGCGTCTTCAAAGAATGTAGTACTAGCTAATTCTAAATGCGACACTACTGTTTCGTCTTTCGCAGCCTCCTCCCTCACTTCTTAACCTCCTCGACTCGGCCTCAGGAGCCTGGTCACCACCACCCTGACATCCTCCTGATTGTGAACCACCTGCACCACCACCGCCACCAGACATGTGCTCTCCGATCTTTGAGACGGCCTTATTTGCAGCATCGAGCTTGGTCTTTATCAGCTCAATGTCGTCCGAGGCCATCTCCTTGCGGAGATCAGCGACGGCTGCCTCAATCTCGGACACAACCTCGGCCGGGATCTTGTCCCTGTACTCTTCCAAGCTCTTCTCGATGCTGTAGATAGTCGTGGTCCGCGTTGTTTCTGATGTCGATGAGCGCTTTTCGTTCCTGATCCTTCTGGGCGTGCAGCTCGGCCTCCTGAACCATCTTCTGGATGTCGGCCTCAGACAGCCAAACCGGAGGATCGATGGTGATGTTCGTCTCCTTTCCTGTGGCCTTGTCTTTTGCAGAGACTGTTACAATTCCATTGGCGTCAATATCAAATGTGACCTCAATCTGAGGCATGCCTCTTGGAGCTGGTGGAATGCCAACGAGATCAAATTCACCCAGGAGCTTGTTGTCTGCAGCCATCTCACGCTCACCTTGCAGCACAAACGGATACCTATTTGGGGTTTTGATTGTCAGCAGCAGTTGAAAACACCTGCAGAATCAAAACCAAAGATCAGATCAAGGTTGTACTATGCAGCATGGATCAGAGAATGGCAAACATATCTGGACACTCAATAAGATTACGCTGATATGTTGATTACAAAAATTGTCCAGATAAATCAAGGATGCTCAAAAAGATTATGTTGCATGGCCCGAAGGAATAGTAGAGAAATACTAGCAACCTACCTGGCTTTTCTTTGTAGGAATTGTAGTGTTCCTGTTGATCAACCTGGTGAAGATGCCACCAAGCGTCTCAAGACCAAGTGACAGGGAGAAAACATCAAGGAGAAGAAGCTCCTTAACATCTCCACGGAGAATCCCACCTTGAATGGCAGCACCCATGGCCACAGCTTCATCGGGGTTGACTCCTTTGCTGGGGCTCTTTCCAAAAATTTCAGAGACCACCTCCTGTACTTTTGGAACCCTGGTCATCCCACCAACAAGAAGTACCTCATCCACATCTTTAGTAGATATTCCTCCATCCTTCAAGCAGTTCTTGCATGGATCTCTGGTCCTCTCAATCAGTTGGTGCACAAGAGCCTCAAACTTTGACCTTGTCAGTGTGATATTCAAATGCTTTGCTCCTGAGGCATCAGCTGTTATGAAATGGTAGATTGGTTTCAGTCTGAGTGGTTGATGACAGCTCAACTTTTGCCTTCTCAGCAGCTTCACGGAGCCTCTGCAAAGCCAATTTATCCTTCGACAGGTCAATGCCCTCAGTTCGATTGAAATCACTCACCAAAAACTCTAAAAGAGTATTATCAAAATCTTCACCACCCAAGAAAGTATCACCATTTGTTGCTTTGACCTGATAATACAAAGAACCAAATCAGAAAAGAATGTATTTAATAACATGTTCCATCACAACAGATGATTATAAAAAATTGTGAAAAATACCTCAAAGACTCCATTTGAGATCTCCAGAATAGAGATATCAAAAGTTCCTCCTCCAAGACCCAAAGACTGCTATCAAACCCTCCTTGTTGTTCATTCCATAAGACAGAGCAGGGGCTGTCGGTTCATTGATGATCCTTTCAACATCGAGCCAGCAATGCGACCTGCATCCTTTGTGGCCTGACGCTGCGCGTCATTGAAGTATGCTGGAACAGTGATCACAGCCTTCGAGACAGATTTTCCAAGGTAAGATTCTGCTGTCTCCTTCATCTTGGTCAGCACAAATGCACCCATCTGGCTTGGTGAGTACTGCTTGCCATCTGTTTGTTTCAATCCACGCATCACCATTTGGAGCCTTGACAATTTTGTATGGCACCATCTTCGTTTCTTTTCTGCGTCTGTGGATCATCAAAGCGGGCGTCCGATAAGGCGCTTTGTTCCAAAGAAAGTATTCTGGGGGTTTGTTACAGCTTGGCGCTTGGGAGGAGTTCCAACAAGGCGCTCGCCCTTCTGATTAAAAGAAACAACAGATGGTGTTGTTCTAGCACCTTCGGCATTCTCGATAACTTTTGGATTCTGCAATCATTTGGTTACCAGTTCAGCAAAAGACAAGAGAGAGAGAAAAAAATGACAGGTAGAATATTTACAGGGGCCTGACCTTTCCCTCCATAACAGACACACACGAGTTAGTAGTTCCCAAATCAATTCCAATGACGTCATTTCCAGCTGCTTTTGCGCTGAATAACAGTTACACATACAAATTAGAGTAACAGCAATAAGAAAGTTTGCTCTGTAGTCTGTAGAATTAAGACAGCAAGAGATCACTGTTACCTGAAAGGTCTTGCGAAACTAGCCCATTTTGAGCACAGGCTATCAGCACATTTTGACTGTAAGCTGGCCCTGAGCTGAGAAAAGTTTTGTTCGAAGACAGTAAGTAGGAGCACGAAGACAAGCAAGGGAACACACAACACAGTATTGTCTATGACGATATTCAAAAAATCACTAAGGTGCAATCCAAGCTGCATTGCCTAAGTAAACAAAACCACACTAGACATACAGAAAACTGTCATTATTACAAATAATTAAAACTCATTGCGCATGGCGCACAAAGATATTTTTTTCTTGTTCATGATTAAAGCTAGCCTTCATGATGGAACCACTGAGCCAATGAAGCTAGAAATCCTTACGTCAAGTGCATTTGTACAAAATGAGCAGTATCATAGGATGCATCATGCACTGCTACTAAGAATTTATAACATAAAGGTGAGAAAATTAGGTCGTTTAGTTCACACAGCAAGGGTGTCATAAGATAAGTTTAGGGATATTAATGAGACTAATTCCACACCACTGTAACGAATTGTAGTTGCCATGGTACTCAGAACATACGCCTCCTTTTTCTATGAATGAACAAATTTAGGTTATAGATTTACTAAAAGACAAATTAAAGACGTGTAATTCTAGAGGTTGATTGTTTGTCATACCCAGGCTTTGTGTATGAAACAATCCACAAAACATTTAGGAGAATAGAGTGCTGCTTCCATGAACACAAAACCATTATATTGTAAAACAGCACAAATTCTAGCGTAGCCAGAAGGTCGTAATTATCAGAACTGGAAATAATCCTAGAATTTTAGGAGCACCCATCCTTTTCGAATCGAAACCACAATCACGTGGGAGAAATCAAAATCCAATCTACATTAAAATTCGAGACGGGAGATGCAAGAAGATGAGGGTTACGGGTCCGAGAGGGACGCGAGTCCGTCGCCGCGCGGCGCGGAGGAGCAGTGGCGCCGCCATCGATGGCTAGTAGTACTCCCCGGCTCGGAGGCGAGTTGGGGTCCGCCGCTCCGGCTTGAGGGTTTTGGGAGATAAAGTCGGGGCTTTGGGAAAAATAAATAAAAGGATGACGCGCTGCGCCGCGGCGGAACTCGTTTGTACTACGTGAGAGGCACGTCCAATTGGTCCCAAACCTCCTGCTGGTGGCAGCACCGCTGCCGCAGCATCTGACGGACGATATAACACAGCCCACTAACCCGCGCCGACATCGCCATTCTCTGCGCCGCGCGCACGACCGGATCGACAACAGGAGCCGTCCGATCCCCCCTCCATGCTGCTTCGCGATTTCAGCCACAGGGGCGCGCTCCGGCCCAGCAACAGACTACACACAAAACCAGAAGCCCGGTGCTAGGTAGTTGATTTTTTTCTATTTCCCCCCTTTTTTTTTTTTCGTTTTTTTGTTTTCCTTTTCTTTTCATTTTCCTTTTTTTCCTTTCTCTATGTTTTTCTCTTATTTTTTAATTGTTTTGTTTCCTCAGGTTTTTATAATTTTTTTATATTATTTTCATTTTCCCTTTTCCTTTTTCTTTCTATACTATGTTGTTTTATTCTTTTGTTTATTTTTTTTATTTTTATTTCATTTCTTATGTATTTTTATTTCCTTATTGGATTTATATATATACTAGTAGCAATGCACATGCGGCACGCACGTGTTCATAAAAAAATTCCATTCGTATAGGAGAAAGTATTGTGAAAATTTTGAAAAATAGAATATAACACTTTTCAGAGAACGCTAAATATAATGGACAACAAAATTCAGATAGTAATAAAAGATGAAGTTTATTGGTGGTTTCCCAACCTTGCGCTATTGTGTCATCCTGGTCTCTAAACTCGCAAATCGATCCTTTAGGTCCTTAAAACTTGCTCAAATTATGCATCATCGCCCTAAACTGTTTGGTTATGTTATCATCGGTCCCTAAACTTGGTAAATTGACCGTTTAGAAGATTCCTTACACTTATTTTTAGGTTTGTCATTTCCGGTCTCTAAATTTGTTTTTAGTCTCGAGGACATCTAAAAACTTGTCAAAAAAATAATTCAAATTTTTTTTCATATGAACTCGAGTGAAGACAAATTTTATATTAAAATAATAACCCTTGACGTGATCTCTAACTTGTAGTTGAAAAGTTTTTTAAATAAAAATTGTTTTATTGTCCTAAAATATTGTATATGTTTTTTAGATTTTGAAATTTAAAATTTCAAGTATATAAATAATTTGATATTTTATATGGTCTGTAATGACATTATAGTTATCAATATGGTCTAAACTTTGTAGGTGAAAAGTTTTTTATTTAAATCTTTAAAAGTTTAAAATCAAAATCTATAAAACTTACAATAATAATTGTGGATACGAAAATGAATTCAAATAAAAAAAATCAACTACAAAATTAATAGACCATATTGAGAACTATTACTTTCATATAGATCATATCGATATCTAAGATTCGTTGATCAAAATTAAAATTCTAAACATCAAAATCTACAACATACAACAATATTTTTGGAACCCTAAATAATTTAAATTTAAAAACTTTTCAACTAAAAATGTTATAGATCACGTCGAGGGCCTATCATTTTTTATATAAAATTTGTCTTTAATCCCGAGAAGCATATAAAAAAGTTATGAATTAGTTTTCGATATCAAATTTTTACATTGTCATGTTTGACCTACTTGAGACTCAAAACCAAGTTTAGTAGTGGGAAGACACAACTAAAAGTCGATTACAATGTAAGCCCTACGACAACGTTCATACTCACGTTTTTTGCAACGAGCTCCCCATTGTTATGACATTGCAACAACATTCTCTCCTTGTGTTTGTTTGATTACGTTTGCTCAGACCTAAGCCTTGCCAATATTTATTTGTGATGACTCCATTGCTTTTTTAGTCACTTTTGTTCATGTATTGTATCAACATAACTATAAGAATTATATATTATATGTGAGGGCATATTTAGCATTGTCTGATCAAACAAAACAATTAATATGTAATCTGTTGCAGGTGCTTGACCTAGATAAGAGTGCTACAAATAACAAAAGCGAGCTGCTTTGTTGCTCACCTGAAGATGCCGATGACGGCGCTGGACGGCGCGAAGACGTGGGGTGTGGTGTGGCGTGGCTGACGATGACAATGACATGACGACGGCGGCGCTGGACGGCGCAGGGGACGTGTGGTGTGGCACGGCGCCACACGAGTACCCACCCGTGGCCAAACTTGCCACACACACGACTCCCGGTCGCACACACAACGTTGTTGTATGCCGTCGTGCAATCAGTAAGCTGCTTGCCTGGACGTACGCACGGGTCGCGATCCTTATGTAAGGAACATGGACTCATGGCCCTGTAGTTAGATTTTGGTGTTTGATGATTAAACATGGACCAAATGGACTAACGTGTTTGCAAGTGTTTGTTTGTATCTAATAGGGTGCTAACATAATTTGGACATCAAGGCTACTTCCGTGGTTATGACCCGGGGTCAAGACCACCAACGATAAATTAGTATATCCAGTGCACCCTCCTCAGATCGTGATGCAAGAATGGACACAAGATTTATCCTGGTCGGGCGAAGAAGGCCCTACGGTCCAGCGGGGAGACCCCCACATCGGGCTTTTGTCCCCTGTCGTAGCGCCCCCTCGGTTTAGCGCTGTAGCCTCGAGCCTCGGCATCGCCGCATCGACCCTCGATTGTTTTACTCGAGGGGGGGGTCCCTCGAGAGGCGTTTTCCCCAACCGGTTTGTGGCTCGACCCCGGGCCCCAGGGCGCCTTGTTCTGGTGGACGAGGCCTCCCGATTTTGTCGAGGGGGGGCTGCTTGCCGTCAGAGGAGGCCCCCCCGACGCCTCAGGCCCCAGCTCCCCCCCCCCCCCTGCTGGACGGCCGCAGTTTGGAGTAGCCCCCCGGATTTCTTTTCCCCAATACGTTGTGCCTGGGGGTTTTGATGGCGCCGGCATGTCGCGGACGCAACGCGGCTTTCTTTCAACATTCTGGGTGGCGCGGTTGAAGACTCGGGGGTTTAACTTAAACCCTTTCCCCGCATCGCCGGTGGGGCCTCCCCGGGGCCCCCTCGCAGCTCCTCCACCCGAGGACCCCTTGATCCGGCACGCAAAAATCCCCCTACCGGGGGCCGCCAACTGTGGTGTTATGACCCGGGGGTAAAACCCACCAACGATTAAATTTGTATATCGCTTTGCTCCCCTTCTCAGCGGATCAAGTTTTACACAAGATTTATCCGGTTCGGGGGGAAAAAGGGCCCCTAGCCAGGGGGGAAAAAGGGACTTGATTATCTCGCACCCAAACGTGCTCGTCAGGGGGGGTACAACAGTGTTACAGGGAGTCGGCCTAAGGGGGTTCGTCGACGATGGGGGTGTGTGGTGTGGTTTTAGGGTCCTTGAGAACCAGGTCGGGAAATTGGAGTCCTCAAAGAAAAACCCTGGAAAAAGAATTTTCTGACGAACCCCCCCCCCCCTTTCCCTCCCTCGGCGCCCCCCTTTTATGACCAAGGGGGAAAATCGAGGGTACGGGGCCCTAATAGTAAAGTTGGGCGGCGCATCCACGGCACAGTGTCGGCGAAGAGACATCGAGCACTGTGGCGGCGGGGGGGTCTTCCCTCCTTAAAAGGCGCCCCGATCGGGGGCATCAGTAGAAGTCGTCGGAAACAGTTTCGCGGGGCGGGCACGAGCCCATGGCCGAAGTGGGATGGGGGGAGGGGATCTTCCTCCCGGATTTGTTGAAGGGGGAGGGGGTGACCCCTTTCGGTCGGGGGGGGGGGGGGGTCGACCCCCCGTAGATCTTACTTTTCCGAAGCCGTCGTCGGGGGTTTCGCACTACTACTTTCCGGGGGGTACTGTAAAGTCCGACTTCGTATTTGGGGGCAGTGGCGGCCCAAACGTGGGACGGGGAGTGGGGGACTGGCGAGGAGTTGGGCGGTTTGCGCGGACGCAGGCCCTGTCGTCAGTGGGTTTTACTTTTTACCCATGAGGGGAGTTTTTTGGGTTACTCGAGCCCTCGTCCGCCGACGGTGCCTGGGAAGGTGAGGCGTCGAGGGGTTTTGAGGGGGTCGATGTCGAGGTAGGGCCGGGGGCTTCTTCCGCCCCCCTCGTCCTCTCGGGGGAAGGGGGAGCCGGGGGGTGTTTCCCCCGCCCCTCGTCCTTGTCGAGGTAAGAGCCGGGGGGTGTTCGTCCGCCCCCCTCGTCCGTGCGGGGTAGACCCGGGGGGCAGGGCTGGTTTCCCCCGCAGTGGGTGGCGGGGGCCCTCGATTGATGGGCCCTCCACCGAACAAAGGTGATCCTTCCCTTAAAAATGGTTGCTATGTTTAGCTTTAATTTATTAAAGGGTTTGGGGTCCCCTACCTTCGTCCCCCCGACAGCTACATGGTGACCCAAAGAATAAACACATCAAGCAAAAATTTTGAGCATGAAAAATGAATAAAAGATCAAGAAAAGTCCAAGATGAAGGTTGGAACCAAGCCGGAAGAAAAAGCCCCCGGGGAAAAAACGAAGTTAAAAGTGCTTCAGGGGCCGTCGGACCAGTTGCGAAGAGCTCCGGACCATATGCCAATGGCCTGTGCTAAACAAGGTTTCCAGAAAAGGTCTGGACTCCGGACTTTTTCCGGGGGTGACGTCGTCCATTGCAAGTGGCTGTGCTCTTTAGAGTAAGCAAAAAGAGAGCTCCGGACCAGACAGGGAGCCCCGGGACAAGGACTGGGACTGATCACGTGCCGTATTTTGGGCATAACCCTAGCTCCGAATCCGTTTTTGGATGAACTTGGACTTTTTGGAAAGCTTATGAAATGCTCACAACCCTGAACCTATGGAAATCAAGTTGGAGAAAAAATAGCTCGGACCGGGGAAAAAAGTCTGGAGCTCCTCCCAGAATCTGGTCCTGTGCTCGCAAAATGCTCCTTTTTGGTTGCAACGGCTAGTTTCATATGGAGTTATAAATAGACCCCCACACCAGTCTTTGAGTTGTAGAGCCCTTAGAAAACATAAAAGGGGTTTGGGTACCCATTCTTTTCTCTCCATTTGCATAGTTCTTAGTATCACTTGGGATTGCATAGGTGTTTTTCAAAGTGTTATGTTATTAGATCATTGCTCATGCATTTGCTCTAGGTGTTGGCCTAGTTTTTAAGTGAGTTTGCATCCCTTTTGATCAAGTGTTGCGCGCACCAAGTTGTACCCCGGGGGGCTTGAGTCTTGCGAGATCACACCAACTGTTTTTGGGTGTGGCCGCCTTCGTGTACCAAAGGGAACAAGACCCACGGCGATTCGGCCCAAATTTGATAGTGAAAACGGGGGGGAGCATTGGGGAGAGACTTGCCGGAAGGCACATCGAGACCCACTTGAGCGGGGGGACGCCCGAGGCATCCACGAAGTTACCCCCCGGGAGTTTGGCCCTTGTGGGGTTTCCTCCGAGGGGGCCCAACGGGACTAGGGGGAAGCTTAAGTGCTTCTCGATACCTGGGTAAAAATACCAAGTCGTTGACCGAAGTTTTCACCCTTTACCTTTCTTTTTACCTTCCGATTTATTTTGTTTACCTTGTGTTCTTTACCTTTCCTAGCTTATTGATAGGAAATTTGGTAGGTTTGGTGTTAAATATTTGGGAAAATTTAAAACGGTAATTTAATCCAGAAAAAATACGAAAAACACATGTTCTGACATCAAAATGTGCACGGGATCTAGATTTTACATATACGAGATAAATTTAAAAACAAAGAAGACTAAAAAAATCGAATGATTTCATACCTAGGGGCATCCATGTCGGTACGCTATCGACTAGCGTTTTTGAGTAGTCGCCCCGCTCGATCCGTCCAGGGGGGTTGTAGTGTCGATCTCCCTCCCGCCAAGGGACACCGTAAAGAAACGAGAAGAAAGGGCCACCGGGAAAAGATTCGAAGCGGATCTGCCGGCAGTCGCACTCCCCCAAAACGGATTTCGTCCTTCCCCCCGAGCGGGCGAACTCGAAGACGACGGGCGTTCTGGAGGCCTACTCCAGGACTCGTGCGCGCGAGAACCGGGACGGGAAGCTTAGCTGCAGATGTATGGTTTTTTGCGCCCCGTGTGTGTCTTCACTATCGAATGTTGGAGTGTGTCTTCTTTTTATCCGGGTGGCGGAAATACGAAAGGCACCGGGTATTCAAGATAAAAGCGGAAGAGAGCCACAGAAGAAACTCCTACCTTCGGGCAAACCCCCCCCGTCTCTACTATTAGAAGCAGAAACTCCCTTCATCTTTTTGGGAAAAAAAACTACCACTCTAAGTCATTTAAGAAAAAATCTTGTAACCCCGGGCCATAAGTGACTTTGACAAAAAAAATACAGCACCGCATGCAGTGTCTCACCCCAAACATCTCGTCCATATAAATTAGCACACAATATTTAATACAATCTTAAAAATTATTTGATTTATAGATAAAAATTGGGACCCCACAAAAATCTAAAACCCCACCCAAATCTAAACGGGGTAAATAATCCAAATCCATAATTTTTTATATCCCAAAGGGTTTCAACGGAGACGTTAAAGTTGAACATCCAAAAGAACAAAGATTCTATCATCAAAAACTAAAAAATGGACTATGCCTTGAATTGTCTTTTTTTGGCGAAATGGCTTCACCAAAGTTCATATCAGGTACAGGTACTACAAGCATCCCCTTTTTTTTAAAGCATATAAGTCACACTTCGGGGGCCTTTCATGGTGTCTGAGAGCCCATATCTATAGTTGTGTAGCAATCGAACCATATAGGTGTTTCCTTATGGGATGTTTTTGTAGACAACCCCCTGTTTAAACCAAGCCACTCGATCCATTAAAGAATTTTCCCAACCGCCTAAACATAGGGAAAACCCCCCAATGATTTTGCCCTTTATACAATCCCTTGTCAAACACTTTTTTCTCATTCAAATTCACGAGATCTCCGATCACTAAACGGGTTCCACTTGGTTGACTTCAAGTGGTTTTTAACCCAAACCCCCTCGATGCCCCTTTCTATCATATTTCGTGAAGCCCCCTTGGTAAATTTTTTCCCAAATTTTTTTGGACGTTTTTACATGTCCAAAGATTTTACCCAATTTCATTTTCTGACAGACTTAAAACCGCCTTTTTTCACATGCCTTTAGACTTCTTTGTCTTAGAATTTCATTTTGATTTCACTGTCTGTTTTCACAGTTCATGGAAATGCCGTAGGGTTTCTCACACCGGAGATCCACAGAAGTTCAGAACCCTTAGCTTCAACTGTGGCGGTATCCAATGTTGTGAGTTCTGCTTCCATTTTTGCCCCGTTAAGAGGGGTCTCTTGAAAAGCTTCCATGAAACAGCACCACCTCCAAAGGGAGAACACTATCCATCAGGCGAAATCTCATCAAAAAGGGTATTCCAGTTGGCATACAAAAACCCTTAATACCCGGGATACCCGGATAATGAAATCCTGCCTTAGACCTTTTAGATGCGCAAAACTCTCTCGAGAGCACGCCATGCTCCTTCGATTTGACCAAACCGGTTTAAATTTTGCTACACATAAAAAGTTGGGCCTCGTTGCACAGCAAAAGTACTGAGTAGCCAAATTATTTTGAATATCTAAATTGACTCGATAATTCTTCGTTCTTTCTCAAAGCCCCCCGGGGGTCAAAGGAGTTGGGCAAGTGCACTCGCATAAAAAAAGCACCAACCCTTTTCCAATGGGGGGATTGCCCAAAGCATAATCCCACCTTTTCCCTCTTCCTCTGTAGTTTTATGTTAAGAAAACTCAACCACACCCAAGTTTTTCATCTCAAAGTTACAGCAAAAATCTTTCCCTTTTCCTTGCCCAACTTTCCATTATTTAAAATTTTAAAATTTCTATATATAAGCAAAAAATCACACCTTCCCCCGCCCCAAAAGCGGTAGTTCGATTTATCGCTTCATTCACAAAAAAAACCCTGCTTGTAAAAGTTTTGTCAAACTTCTCTGCCTTGCTTGGGGCCTTTTTTAAGGGTCTAAAAAAAATTTTTAATAATTAAACCCCTTTTTCCCTTTTGACCTTTTGCTATAAACCACGGGTGACCCATTAGATCTTTTTCCCAAGCTCTCCATTTAAGAAGGCTGTCTTAACACCCATTGATGAATAAAAGCCCATTGAAAAACCAAAGGGATAATAGCACCGAATAGTCGTAGATGGTCCACGGGTGAATAAAAAACAAAAAAAAACTTCACCTTTTTTTTGAGTAACCCCTTTTGCAACAAGCTTGCCTTGTACTTCTAAATAGACCTTACCCTTTGGTTTTTTTTAACACCCATTTGCAACCCACAAGTTTGCACCATAAGGACAAACCACCTCTCAGTTCCATTAGACATAATTGATTCATCTCACTCTGCACCGTTTTCCTTCCCAAAAAAAGTCATGTGGGTGAAAACCTTTCAGGTTTTTCGGGAGTGTCTCTTAGAAAAAACAAAAAATCATCGCCATAAAAATTTTTTAATCCTGCGTCTCTTACCCTACGAGTGCCCATACTATTATCCCCTAGGATTTTTCCAGGGTGCTCCGTACATCTTTTCAGGTTAAAAAAGTTTCATTAACGGATAATTCACCTAAAATGCGGAAATTTTTTCATAGAAATTCATCTTCAAAAATGTAGCATCTCTTGATTTCTTTATTTGCCTTTCACCAAAGTCTGGCACTTTGGGAATTGTTATTAAAAAATCTAAAACCCATATGTGTATAGCATAACCAAGAAAAATCAGTCAAGGGGTTTTGGGGGCCAAGTTTTCGCTTCTTATTAAATTTGGGCAATTTTCCCCCTTTGCCAAAAAACCCCCGTTCGCAATAAAGATTTAATCTTTTTTTCTCCCATTCCTCGATGGGAAAATTTTTCTTTATTTTTTAGGGGGGCACCCTATTCGGACATACATGCGTCAAAATCGCCTAAACCCCCCCATTCCTTAGATGTCCCGCATGTCAACATGATTTTAACCAACTCAGTTAGAGTCGGTTCTTTCTTTTTCTGCAATCCCATTGACTGTGGGAGTTGGCGGTGTCCCTCATAAATTAAAACCGTGCTCCGCACAAAATTCAGAAACTATTTGAAAAATACTCTCCTCCGCATTAACTGAATTTTTTTAATTTTTTTTCTCAAGTTGTTTTCTACCTAGTTTTAAAGATTTTAAAAATTATAATGCTTCATCATTTGTTTTCCCAACAAATATACGAGCAAAATTAGTAAATCACTATAAATGTCAGAAATATCTTTTACCCCTTTGTAAAAACTCGTCATCCTCACCAAAATTTAGAATGGATTAGCTCTAGGGGGGCCCCAAATTCCCTCACCGCAGCAGCCTTGTGAGGCTTGCGGGGGTTGTTTTGATTCAACGCAACATGCACTTAGAACTTTTGACAAAATAAAATTTTGGGGGATTAATTTAAACCCATAAGCAAGAAAACAAAAAAATTTTAATTGACAAAACCCGCGAATCCACATTTTGTCCATTAATTTTTAAAACTTTCACAGATTTTCTCACCTAGTTAGGAAAAGGAACAAGCCTCCCCATACCCTTTTTTACCAATGAAAGTAAAAAATTTTAGCAAAACACATTTTTTTCGACCGAAGACATTTTGAAACCATCACGACAAAGCAAAGACCCTAATAAAAATTCCCCTTTATGAGGGGACATGTTGCATTCTTTAACAGCAGGGCTTTCCCAAATAAGCTTCAAATCGACCGAACCAACACCACGTAACCCGCACGCCCCCGTTCCCCATCAACAAGGGAGGAAGCGCCGCCCTGATAAAAAAAAAAGGGGAAAAAACAGAACACACATGATATTGGCCCCTTTTAAAACCCACCAATCAGGTGAATTTTAAAAATGAAAAAATTTTTTGTAATAAAATTACCATCCCCCCGATGTTCCTCCATACCTAACCATTTTTTGACAGTTTTTTTGTTTTGACTTCCACTTCGCATTGAGCAATCTCCGAAAAGTGCCGGCTTCCCACAAGTAAAACAATTGCCCTTTTCTTTTTTGTCTTTTTTCTTTTTCTTGAAAAATAGTGTTCTTTGGTTTCACATCTTGCTGGTTTTTTTTTTTTGGGGGATTTTGGAGTTTCTTCTGACCATGTGTGCACTAGAACCCCTTTCTCCAACCTCTTCCCTTTGACATTTTTTGCTCTCCCTTGTCCTCAACATCAAGAGTCCCATGAGTTGAGCAACGCAAACTCCTGTCTCTGTGCTTCAAAATAGCAAAATCAGCCCCAAAAATTTGGGGCGGCTTTGCAAAAATACAACCGCCACAAACTTGTCGGGGAAGGACACAACAAATAGCCAGCTCATTTACTGGGGTTTATCTCAGGGCCTGCCCCCCCCCCGGCGGCCCCCAAACCATCCGATGCATGGAACTACCCATGACATACAATTTAGAGCAAGCATTGATGCTCCATAGGGGCCTAAAATTGCACCCCCCAAAATCTTTTTAAACCAGCGCAAGGAACATATGCATAAATTTATGGGTCTCCAAGACCCCCCAGCAATCCTGCTTTGAACCAGTATCAGCATCGTTCCACCCATCCTCATCAGAGGTATGTGGCCCCGCTGGCGCCCCCTGAAAGAAGCATGGGGCATCCCTAAGCACCTCGGCCCCTCTTTATGGTGCGCCCAAAAACATTGTGTTTCAGCTACGTAAAACCAGTCCCCGAAAAAACCCAAATCACGTTTTTGGATTGTTAAATATTTGAAAATTTTTAACAATAATTTAACCAGAAAAATACGAAAAACATCTTTTCATGCACATAAGTGTGCACGTGTAATCTAGCATTTCATTACGTAGAGACATTTAAACAAGAAACATTGAAAAATTTGAATGATTTCATACCAGCGGCACTATGCCGGTCACGAGTCGACTGCTTTGTTGATGTAGTCGTGCCGCTCGATGCCTGCAGAGAATTTGTAGTGTCGACCCCTCCGACCTCCGGGGGACACCAAAAAAGAAAGACGAAGCAAGCGAAACCCGGAAGAAGGTCGAAGCGAGTAGTGGGCCCGGCGTCGACACTCCCCAAAAACATGATTGTCGTCCTTCACCCGGCAGGCGAACTCGAAGAGACAGGCGTTCTGTGGGCCACTCTCCTGGGACCGTGCCCCGCGAGAACCAGGACGGAGAAGCTTAGTGCAGAGAATATGGATTTCTTGCGAGCGTGTGTGTCTTCCTGTCGAATGTTGGGTGTGCTTGCTTTTACCCCGTGGCGGGAACACGAATAGCACCGCGGGGTTTTTTTCAAGAGTCAAAGCGGAAGAGACGTTAAATGAAAGAAACTCCTCCTTCATGAGCAAAACCCCCGTAACTCTATCATTAGAACGAAACTCCCTTCATTATTTGGACAAAACTATCACCCAAAATGTCATTTTAAGAGAGAAAACCCCCTTAACTCCCCCGCCCAAAAAAGTGCTTGAATGACAAAAACAAATACATGCACTGCAGCATTTTCCTCACTCCAACACTCGCCATATAATATTGCGCACAAATTTAATACAAGTTTTAGAATTTTTGATTTAATTAGATAAAATTTTGGGCCTAGCCGACATTAAATCTAACATTTGAAAACTATTTTGAAAAAAACTCTTTTTGCGTGAATAGTAAACTTAGCAAAACCTAGTTGCATTTTTAGATAGTTTATTTTTCGAATTTTTTGCTAAGATTAGAAAAAAGATCATAGTTTAGAGAGTAGTTTTTAAGACCTAATTCCCCCCCTCTTATGCATCCCGGTCCTTTCCCTTGCGGGTAACCTGCACGTGAGGAACAGGGCCGGCCTGGGGATTCGTAGATTGGTCACTATTTGCCGAATAAATAAAAGATTATTTTTTTTAGGGTTGTTTTTAAAAAATAAATAATAAAAAACATGAGGAACACGAAACGTGATCATGTTTTGTTTAAAGTCTTTGAATAAACATAAGCAATAAAAAATTAATCCAAGAAAGACAAATGTTGAAAAATCAGGAAAATATTTAAGCAGAAAAAAAAAATCAAGGAAAAACCGGGACATCCCCCTGTTTGGGGGCACTGGCACGCGGTGTTGGGTACGCCGGCAACAGGTCGGGGGCGAGGGGAGACTCATAGGGGGGGCCACCCGGGACATGCGGGGGCGATGGGAGTGGAGCTAGTACGGCCGACGACCGGCCGAGAGGCGGGGCCCAGAGATGGGAGTGCGAGGGAAAGGGCAAGGGGCGAGGGACGAAGTGCAAGCTGAGGGAAGTCCGAGCGCAAATCCTTAAAAGCTAGCCTGCACTGACGGAAGGGGGCCAGCAAAGTGGATTCGAATTTGATCTTTTATTTGCTTTAAATAAAAGTTTAAAATTTTTTTGTGGATTGTCATGAAAAAATAAAAAAAGAACATTTTTTTGACGTGGGTGAGGGGGGTGAGTATAATTCCGGGGTGTAAAAAAATTAAGATGTAAGACAATGAAGAAAAAAACATCGTGTAATATGTGTAAGTATGTATCGTCTAGTTAGGCTAATATGTCAAATTGATATCAAACTTTAGATTTAAACGAAAGATATTAAGGGATGAACCTTAGGTGGGTAAAAAAAATTTTTTTGTGACGAGTATTTCCTTTTCCCTTTCGCTCTTTACATGGTTTTTTTTTTTTTCTTTTTTCACAAATTTATTCTTAATTTATTTTATTCTTTTTTTTTACCCAATAAATATTTTTTTTTTTATTTTCTTTTTCATGTTTTTTCTTTTACTTTTGTGTATTTTTTTGCATATTTTTTTTTGTGAAATTTGACTCTTTTAAAATTTTTTTTACAAATTTTTATTTTTTTTGCATTCATGATATTTTTTGATGTTCAAATATTCCTCCCTCACACAATTTTTCTTGCTCTTTTTTTTCTATAGTCCCAATTTTTTTGTTTGCTTTTTCTCCTACTTTTTTTTTTTCCCTAGGCACGTGCTTTCCCTTTGCTCTCCTTTTAATCCGAAACAGTAGCTTGTCTTGGGTTGCGTCCATTTTCTTTTTTTTTTGCTCTGCCCTTATACATGATATAAGAATAGTATATTCTTTTTAATTTTCCCAACGCACCAAATACTGAAGTAGTCAAATTTTTTTGGTCAGGATAATGATCTCTTGGGTTCTATCCTAAGGGCTAATTTTTTTTTTTTATATATATTTTCCTTTCTTTTTTTTTCTCTCACATCAAATACATGACATAACGGGGGATTCAAAAAAATCTAGGGGGGGTGTTTAGTCCAAAATTATTGGAATTTTGCACTTAACACTTTTTTTTGTATGGGAAATTTTTTTTCCCAATCAGGAGTAACAACTCAAAAGTTTGTCTCGTAAATTACAATGAACTGTATAATTATTATTTTTTTATCTATATTTAATACTACATGCATGCGTTAAAAGGTTTTGAGGAACGAAGATGTGCACAAAAAAATTTTGGGAAATTTTGAAGGAAGTGAACAAGGCCCTTAATTAAAATGCCAAATTGGGATTTTAAACCCTTTGGGGCATCCGCAATAGGGGGTGACTTGTCAAGGAAAGAAAGCCATATATGACAACACTGATCATCTAGAAAAAAAAAGGGTTTGTTTTCTGGGGGTGGATTACAATTTGGACCCCAATCGACTCCCCCCTGCCTTTCCTTTCCCCACATCGGCGGGCCAAAGCCCCTCCCAGCAAAAACTTTTTTTTATTCCCTAAAAAAACCGTGCAAGGTCTTGCATGATTCTTAAGTTATGTATCTTTTGTTTTTTTTACATTTTTCAAAAATTAAAAAAAAACTAACTCTAAGTTAATTTCTTAAATTCAACTGGGCAAAGAGCAATTTTTAAAAGTATGGCTATATCCCAAAGCCAAGCCCCAACAAAAAAACTGCCAACAACATATAAAACAATCTAAACCCTTTTTTTCTAAACCAAATAAAATTCTTATTTTGCGGGGCTCCACCCACTTTTTCCCCCCCCCCTTCCCCCCTTGCTCGCGCCACGTCCAGGTTGCTAAAAGCTCCTTGTTTTTTTCGTTTTCTCTCTTCCTTTTAAATTTTTGTTATTTGTTTTGGGTATAAAAAAAGTTGACATAGTTTTTGACTTGCTCTAAGTTAGTTATTGTTTAACAAACTCTAAACAAGCTTTGGGAAATCAACTTAGGGCTTATGCGGAACAAGGATTTCAAAGAAAAGCAAAGGGAACTTTGGAAGTTTTATAAATTTTGGGTTTTTTGAACAAAATAAAAAATCTACTTCATTTTCAGAAAAAAGGGCAAACCCTTTAGCTTACAAAACACATAGCATGTGGGGAAACTCAGGGGAAAAATTCCTCTTTTTTTTTTCCAAGTTCTAAAGCTTAAACCCCTTATTTTTTGGGGCACATTTTTGATATCCAAATTTCTTCAACCCGATCCCCCAAAGTTTCATTTCTGTTTTTTCAGGCCCCCATGGTTTTTCTATTTTTCATTCTATTCTATTTATGTTTTTCTCATTTCTTTTTATTTATGTGTTTTCCCCTTTTCTTTGTTTTGCATTACTGTATTCCAAATAGGTTAAAAAAAAACAAACCCATACTTGGCCATTAGGTCTACGCACAAATTTCTGTACCTCGAAACAGTTCCCTAGACCTTAAATTAGGGGTAGATAACCGTAGCCAATAACCCAAAAACGTATCTTTTTTCAGTGCGGGTTTTTGCCAAATTGCCATGCCCTTCGAAAAAAACTGGTCTGCCGTCTGGCCCCCGCCCAAAGCACGGCCCCTTCCTTCCCCCCCTTTTTTTTTCCTACCGACGGCCGGGGGGGCCACACATTTGGCTTTTGTCCCGGTTTTCCCCCCCGGCCCCTGCCGAGCTCCCTGGGGGGGGCGCTGCCGCGCGCTCCACTCCGCTTCACCCCTTTTCACGCCAGTTTCCAACCTCACCATCCCCCGGGTCCCCCCCTGGCCGCCCGTTCCTGCCGCCGTTGCCGTCGCTCTCCTCCTCACCCCCGGGATGCGTCGGTACAGAGTCCCGCGGGCTCGCTTGCCAAAAAGGGCAACCCCTTTCACCCCCCGCCGGCAGCGGGGGCCCTCTACGGCGCCTCCCACGCCAACACCCCCGGGGGGACGAGGCCCGCTGCGGTGGCCGACCCCTTTCACCCGGTAATGTGCTAGGCAGTACTTCTTTTTCTTGAGCCCCCATTTACTTAAGCTGAAAATTTTTTAACAGTTTTATTTTATCTCGAAATCTTAAAATTTAGGGTGAAAATTAATTTACCCCCCTGTCAGCAGAAATACCACAGCATTTTTTAAAAAAAATTAAATTTTATAATCAACACTTGGATTCGATATTTTAAAATTTCGCATTTCTTTCCCCCTTTTTAGGTTTTTCAAAAATTACTTTTAAACCAAAGATACCAACGATTTTGTGAAGGGGGCCAGTTTAAAAAGGTTTAGTACTTTTTTTTGAGAAAAAGACCGGAAAAGAGGTGGGTCAGCGTAGGGGTCAAAGGGGGGTTTTTTGACTTCAGTCTTGCAAAAATTTGGAGCCTTTTGGGGGGGAAGGGTTTTTTATTACCGGGGCCCCCCCCCGGTAAACCGGTTTGGGCCCCCCCCGGTTTTTTGCCTTTTTTTTTATGGAAGGGACTGACGCAAAAAACCCTCAAGGGCCATTTCCCAAAAAACCAAAACTGGGGTGTACAATATGTACTTTATCACTGTGATCCATCACTTTCTATTTTGGGAAAAAAAAAGGGGGAAAAAAAGGAAAAAAACCTGCGGGTACCTTCCCCGGGGGGGGGGGCAACCCCTTAAGAACTTTTTTGGGTGAGTCCCTTTTTTCCTTTTGTCGTACTTTGGGGGGTATTTGGGTTTTTCATACATGAAAAACTTTGGGAGGGTTTTCCACTTCAGAAAGTATTACCCCGTGATTCCTGGGGAGTTTGAGATGGCATTGTGGGGTTTTTTTGGGATGCCCCGTTCAAAGGGGAAAAAGGGGTTCGGGCCCCAAAAAAATCACCTTTTTTTTCGTCCTTTGGGGAAAAATCAAAGGGGGCTGCGAGGTTATTGTTCTTATTGTCTCAAAGGGGTTTTGGTTTTTTTCCCCTACTTTGGGGCTTACAAACAAAAATGGCAACTTTGGGGGGAAAATTCTTTTTTGCAACCCCCAAAATTTTGAATTTGGAGAAAACTTGGTGCTGTTAATGACCATCGGGAAAAACTCGTCGGTTTTTTGGGCTACCGTGGGGCCCTTTTTTAAAGCCGCATTTGTTATTTGGATATTTTTTTCTTAGCAAAAAACCCTTGGAAACTTCAGGGGACAAAACCTTTTATGTATCCTTTTTTGTTCCCTTTCGTAACATATTCACACTATATTTTTTTTGCTTTCATTATTTTTTTTTCCCAGGGACTGACTTATGGATAAAAACCCCAAAATTTTCCCAACTTTGGTTTAAAAAAAAAAAGGCAAAAGGTTTGGCCAAACTTTACCCTTTTTTAAGGGAAAATTTGCAACGGGATTGGGTCATTCTTTTTGGGGTCTTTGGGGGGGTTCTATGAGGTATGCTTTTTTTTGTCGAAGCGTTTTTCTAACTCCAGAACTATCAAGGGGAAAATTTTTCAAAAACCAAAAATTTGATTGGTTCCCCCTTTTTTGTTTGCAGCGGAGACCCCTGATGTAACTTTAAAAAAAGGGTCTTTCCTTTCAAGAATTTTGCCTTTTTTTTTTGTTTTTGGGGTCAATTTTCCCTTACATGGGTTTCACGTTTCATTTTTTCAGGGGAAACATTGATGTCATTTTTTAAATTTTTTTTTATGCAGATTTTCTCCCCCAAAAAAAAAGATGATTTTTGGGAAAAGGGAGCATGCCTGGGGTTTTTCCCCCCTTTTGGCCTGTCTTTTCCCCCTTTTTAATTTTTTGTGTCATTTGCTACCCTTTGGGGACCTTTACAAAACCAAAGAGGCAGGTCCCCCCCTTTTTTCCCTTTCCCGTAACTTTCAGGTGGACAAGTTTTAGTTCAAAAATCCAAGGTATTTCGGTTTAAAAAAGAAAAAAACTTTTAAACTTTTTTGGGTTTTTCCCTTTTTTTAAATTTTTTTATGTGCAAAAAAATTCTTCGTCAAAGGTAATCTTCATTTAAAATTTTTCCCGCATCCGTGTTTCCCAAAAAGTGGAGTTTTTTTTCTACACCCCAAACCCCCAAAAAAACAAAGGACGGAATAAACCCTAGCAAACTTGAAGGGGATGATGAGGGAAAAAAAAAAAGGGGGTAGAATGTACTTCAATTTGAAATTTGGGGGGGTAAATTTGAGATCCTTTTAAGTGGGGGCTAGAGCAATTTTTTGGATTTAGGAGAGGGTTGGCCATGTTTAAATTTTTTAAGGAGCACCCCTTGAGGGTTTTTTTTTTTCTTTTGGGTTTTTTTCCACCAAGTTCTTCCCCTTGGGGGCCGTTTTGGGGTTTTTTTCATCATAGTCGAATGATGGTTAGATAAAAAAAATCAGTCTGTGTAAATATTTTTTATTTTTGGGACCATTTGCTTTCTGCACTTATTTCAAGTCTCAATATTTTTTTGTCGTCAGACATTATTGTAATTTAAGATGCAGGGGGTTAAAAGCAAAAAAAACAATTTTTTAAACTTTTGAATTCGTAAATTTAAAACTTTTTCCTTAAGGGTTTTCTTTTTTTTATAAACCCCAGCAAATTTCCTTATCAAATAGCAGGCCCCCGAACCCGAAAAAGTGATACTTTGTGAAAATTTTAAAATCATTTTTTTTTATTCTAAAAAAGAAAATTTTAAGGGGGAAAAAGGGGGTTATGCCTCAGGTTGTGATGTCCTTTGGTTTTGGGGTTTACTCGGCATTAATCCAAAGTACCGTTGTTTTAGGTTTTTGGGGGAAAACCCCTTTGTTTGGTCCCCCCCTCTCACGGTAATAAAGCATCTCCAAAGACTCAAAAATTTTTTTAAAAGGGGAACAAGATTTTAAAAAAAAAAAAACTATCCCAAGATTTGTAAATTTGTCCAAACATAACCCAGCAAATTTTTTTAACTACTAAATATAAAGACAAAATAACCCTTTAGTGTGTATAAAAAATTTAAAAAACTTTTGGAGGGGGAAAAAAAAAAAATTTTTTTTTTGTACCTCTCCTCCACGAAAAAATAAAACCCAGAATCCTGTCAAAAAATTTTTTTTTAATTGACAAATTTTTATAGAAAATTTCAAAACCTTGATTAAAAGACACCTACAAAAAAAGTTATTAAAAACTAATTTTCTTTTGAACCAAAACATTTAAAAATTTTATTCAAAAAATTTTGGTCAAATTAAAAAATTTGATTAGGATAAACCCAGAAATCATTTTTTCGTGACAAAGGGGAAAAGATCTTAAATTTACTTTTAGATGAATTTTAAAAAAGGGTCGGGAAAATACACTCTGAAGCTTTTCAAATCTCCCTTAAAAACAGGGGAAAACAAAAAAAACTGTTTTAAAATTTTCCCCCTCCCCAGTTTTTTTTATAGCTGGCTTTAGGGGGCATTTATCTTCGTTTTAGCTACGAAAAATCCAAAAAAATAATATATTAAACCATTTTTTAAAACCTCGAGAATTTTTTTAAAAAATCTCTATTTTAACCTTGAAAAGTCATTCTCCTACTCCCAAGACCCTATAAATTTTTTTTTCGGTTTTTTCCGTGCCACAAGCATTGGGCCAATCGGGAAAAAAGGGACAGAGCTTACAAACGCCCTTTCATCCATGTTAACGGAGGAAGTTCTTGGTTTCAGTGCTCCACACCGGGCCACCCCGCAGTTTTTAACCTCCCGGTGGCGGGGCTTTTGTCCGCACGCATGGCGCGGGGGATTGGAACGGCCGGACGGCGGCCCCGCCGTCCCCGAACCAACCCAGCCTTCCCCGCCCGACCAGGGACCATCCGTTCTTTTCCGGGGCGGGGGGCTCCCAAACATGGCCGGCAAGCGCGCCCCCGGGTTCCGCCTCCCGGTTCCGGGCCACACGGCGGCACAACCCGCGGGTTTTCAGGGGGGTGGTTTTTGAGAAACGGGAGCGCCCCACTCTTTTCAAGACTGGGTTTTTATCCATCGGTTTTCTACGTTTCTCGATCCTCCTTGTGTTCTCGTCCCTGCGCACGGTGCATTCTGGGTGGAGTGGATATAACACTACATTTAGAAACTAAAATTTTTAGTCTCACCCCTCCAACAGGGGTAATTTGCCCCCCTTACAGAGAAAATTTGGGCTAATTTTTGCCCACGTTAACTAACCAGCAATCCAAACAGGTCCTAAGTACAAAATCCTCCATTCCAAATTTAATCCTTTGACTTTTTTTTATTTTTAATCTCTAATAATATGTTGACCCAAGTATAAACAAAAGGATGAACCAAAAAAAAAAGTGCCATATTTGGGAAAGGGGAATCTTGTCAACGATCATGAGATGGAGCAGCAGCCGTTGCCGATGGAGTAGTGTTTGGGGTTATTTTTTTTTCAAAATCTTCATCTGCCGGAATGCTGTTATTTTTCATCTTGGAAAAAATTCATACGCCCCTTTTCAGCTGGTTTTTTTCCCATTGGGGGAATAACAACAAGCAAAAACCTGACAACGGGGTTTAGCAAGTCTGGGTTTCATTAAAAGCTCCCAGGAAGGCGAAAACAGTTCCTACGTCACAAAAATCTGAATTAGTAATATTCTACAGCATAAACACGCAAAACATTCAATCTTAATAGAGAACGAAACAGCGACTGGGACCACATGTCATCACAGGTATTCAATCACTACCCTTTTACTGAAACGACCAAGCACATGTCACCATTAATAATACCACTTGTAACATACAGTTTTCAGGTTTCCATAGATAAATTCGAGGGAATTGTATTCACATCTTCTGAATGGAACAACTACTGTCATGCGCACAGATTCGAGTCATGACTATGCTGCAATAAAGTAGTTAGTCCTGAAATCTTTGTTAAAAGTACAATGTTGGCTCTTAGTAACTTTCACTACTGTTTCAGTTCCTAGTTAGGCCTGTTTGGAACGAGGGATTTTTTCCTGTTCCTGTATTTTTTTCCTATGAAAATGAACTGATTCCTGTAAAATTCCTGCGCAATTCCTGTAAAATTCATGCGTTCCAAACAGCCCCTTAACCTGCAGAAACCAGAGGAATGGTTTCAGTTCCTAGTTAATCTGAATAGAACCTGTTCGCGCAAAAATCTGAATAGAACCAGAGGAATGGTTTTTATTAACAGAAAAAAGAAAGTTCTATATGAATTGTTAAGTGTATATTAACATGATGAGTAAACATGAGTTGCTTAACTCGCCTTGAAGCAACAAACAGAATAAAAAACATGATATTGACATGATGCAAGTGTTTGATCAGCGCGCCATATTAGTAGATCGAGAAAGTAAAAAAATTATTAGGTTTAAAGCATAATTGTTTTATACTGGCTCTAATTAAAATAGGCCCATTGACATACAGAGTATTACATCCTACTATCTTCTGCAAGAAAACCTGATCTTACCATTTCGCTGCATAACAGTAGAATCCTACACACATTTGTGTGTCATGGGGTCCGAGGTGCAGCAGTATGTCCCCAAAATAAGTAAGAAAAAAATAATGATACAAAAGAGTAAATGCCAGCTTTTTTTCTCATTTTTGAACAGAAATGGGCAAACATCTTTCTTATTTTTCAGTCAGGTAGAATGTTTGCATGAAAAATATGACTGTAACTTTAATTATAGACATTTGTAGTTGTATAGTGGCTAATGCTATATTGCACCCTTATTCACAGTTATGATTGCAAATACATATAAAGCAGAAAAAAAAATCCTCCAAACATATATTTCAAGGCCAAAAAAATGGCATCGTGCAATTCATCGTGCATACCCTTGACATTACAATTTCTTTTTGCACCTCATCTATCAAGCAGCATTCTTCACATAAATGGAACCACCAAAAAGATGATACAACACTCAACTAAAAGTCAAACAGATACAGAAGTTACAACTATGTTACATGGCTAGAAGAACATTCCTAATATAAACACGCTACTCACAAGAATATAAACAAGTGTAACAAATGAAAAAAGATCGCTTAGAGTGGAGAAATGGGACTTTGGCAGCTTTTTATCAAGATCCTGATCCCGTTTCAGATTACCTCTAGCCGAAGAAATCATCACCAACTATAACCCTCTGCCTCAGGAGGACGAAAACAAAAGACCCAACTGCATTTGTTGGCCTGTCCCCAAAGAATTAAAGAATACATTGCAAGAAGACTAAGCTTTTTCAAGCCATCTTTCATCCATGAGATCTCCTCCTGTTATGCGCTGGCGGTGGAGATCCCTCAAAGAAATATGCCATTGCTATCTCAAAGATCCTCAACCGAGTACTTGATGTACAACTCAGGGTGCCTGCTGTTCTCTATGTGATGCCGGAACCTGCCAAGGAAGGACCGATAAGCTGGAAAACAGCTTCTCCGAAATTGAGATCCTAAGCTCTTCTCGCAGTTGTGTGTCTGGCACATACCATGCAGACTGGACCCTGTGTGCCTCCTCAAATGCAGCATTGAAAGCCTTGAATCGCTCCCGTAGTGCCGATTTGGATATCCCGGACGAAAAGCACCACTAACATGGAGGCCCTCATCTCTGAGACAGTTCAGGATCTTCAACCATGCAGTTCGTGGTAGCTTGTAGCTGCCTGCCTGAATTTACCTGTGAGTCGCTTCAAATACTCATCCCCAATCAGACCCCGAAGTTCTGCTGAATCCTTCACTTTGTGCACGATATAGTGCACATTGTTCATAAGGAACAAATGAGACAGTGCTGCATCCTTGTAGAGTGACGCCTTGCTCTCAAGGTTGTGTTCAAGAACAACAATAATCCAGACAAGATGAGTGGCAAGGGGCAATGGCTGTTTAGGGTCTGGCGGGGTCAAGATCAGGGAAGGCCGGTGTAACCTCATTGCCCTCAGCAGCAGTCCGGCAGGTAGCTGATGGGCGCGAGATGATAAGCTCAGAGAGGGTGGCCTTGTAGTCCGAAATGAGGGTGCTGTAATTCATAACATAGCGAGTGAGCGGGTGGATGGTGCCGCCGGGCACTGGAGTCTTGGATGGGTCGCGTAGCACGGCGTTCTCAAACTCGGAGAGTATCCCACGCACGGCATCGGCCAACCGCGACCTGATCTCGGCGGCCTGCACGTATATCGACTCGGCGGCCTTGGAGGCGGCGAAGATGTCGGAGATGTCAGGCAACATATCGGAGAGCGCGTCGTGGAGGTCAATGATCTTGAACAGCTTCTCCGGGGAGCGGCGGCCGATGCAGATGGCCTCAGCGAAGCCGAAGAGCTGCAGCGCCGCGCCCTTGACGGCCTCAGCGAAGGGCGCGTCGTGGTTGGTGGCAGCCGCGGCGTTGGCGGCGGCGGTGGAAGTGCACAGCGGGAGGTCGTGGAAGATGTGGAAGCAGAGGCGGCGCTCGCTGGCGAAGACGCCCCGGACGGCGGCGCGGGCCGCGCGGATCCAGCGGCGGATCTTAGCCTCGAGGGCGTCCCACTCGAGGCGCTGGACGTCGCCGATACTGAGCTTCTCGACGCCGAGGCGGCGCAGTGCGGAGTCGACGGCCGGCTTGCGAACGGAGGCGTACACCTGGACGCACTCGCGGCCGTACCCCGCGTCGGACATGCGGGAGGCGATGGCGTGGAGGTCGGAGACCGCGTCCGCGGGGAAGAGGTCGATCTCGCGGATGCTCTGCAGGGAGCGGTAGCTGCTGCGCCTGCCGACGGAGGACGACGACACGGAGGAGCTGTCGTCGTCGTCCCCGCGGCGGCGGGCGCCTCGGTGGCGTCGGAGTTCCTCGGGGGGTCGCCGCTGGACATGGAGAGCGAGCTGAGGCCCGCGAGCGCCTCGATCTCGAGGTCGAGCGCGCGCGACGACAGCACGTGGCGGAACTCGTCCTCGAGCCGCGCCATGGCGACCTGCACGGCGCTGCAGGACGCCGCCGAAGAGGCGCGGCGCGGGCTGCCGGCGGAGGCCGCCGGCGACGGCGGCGCCAGGCGGCGGAGGTCGTCCACCGCTCGGAGGAACCGCTCCGCCTCGGCGCGGTCGGCGGCGCCGTCGAACAGCATCTGGTCGTCCCCGCCCCCGCCGGCCGAGGACGCCGCCGACGCCGTGGAGTCCCACCGCATGACCACCCTCTCCGCTGCCTCCAGCTCCTCCGCAGCGGATCCCTCCATGCTGGCCGGCCGCCCGCCTCGCCCTCCCGACCCAAACGGACTTGTCGCAGTCCCCGCGCACTCACTCCCACCCCGCTCGCGAGCGCGCGCGGAGACGGAGGCGGAGCCCGCGATGAGTGAGTGGTGGCAGTGCGCTACTCCCAGCGATTCGCGGCGGCGAGGAGAGGAGAGGAAGAGGGCGCTGTCTGCTGCTCTGCTGGCCCCGCCAAAGACCGGCCGGCCGCTTTATCTAATCCCCTCGTTCATCTCGGCGATTTGGCTTCGTTCGTTTGGGCTTTCCTTTCCTTTCCTTTCGTTGTTAACCAACCGGCAGGCGGATTACTGGCTGACAGCGGCCGGCACTGATTGGTGGGGGCACGCCTCTGCGCTCTGCGGGCCAGCGTTAGCGTGGGACCAAGGACACCAGCGGCTGTGTGGCTCGGCCGTTGCCGTTCTGGCAGCCTGGGGATACAGACAGTCACAAGTTCGCTTCGCATTTGCATCGTCGAATCGAGGTCGCCTATACCAAAATAGCATCAATCAGATCAGTTTATTTAGTTGTAAAAATCATCAGATGAATATGTTCAACCTTTGATATTTGATATGGTTGGGATCATGATTTCATTCCAATTACGTGGGACAGAGCCTAGCTGATGAGACCGGCCGGCCAGCCTTGGGAGCACACTGAAAACTGGCAACGGCTTACCATGGACTCCAGAAAACAAAGCTGTTGGTTGCTAATCTGAGGTGAGGAGACAGTTATGAAACGAACACATCAGATGATGATGCGAAGCAGGTAAGATGACAGCTCATTCAGCTGGTTCTTGAATGGACGGCACAACCGCAAACAGCAGTGCTCTGCTCCGCCGCTTCTAGTGTAGTAGTCTGACAAATGCATTGCATGCCGAGAAGGATTAATCTATATCGCCCTAATAAACCAACAGCCTGAGGCCAAACCGAAACTGCTGATAAATCAACCTCGGATAGCCGAGATATTATGCGTACGATGATTGCCTAACTAAAGAGCTTCTTTTACCTCTTGTATGCATTAAAATATTTAGGATTTAAATCTGCAAGGAATTAAAATGTATCAAATATATATCGTCAGGTTTGTTACTCTAACAGGAAGAGTTAAGGTGTGACATTTCTACATACAATATATCTAAATCATAACATAAACAGTATATTAAAAGTACTAAAATATCTTATACTTTTAATGGAGGGACTCCTTTGTTATTAAAATATTTGCCTATTTGGCATAGTCGTTTCCACCCGCTCTAGATCTAAAGCAGGTGGCAACCAAGCCAAATAGGCCACAAAAAATATGCAAGTAGCATGATCAGTTTAAACATTTTTTACAACATGTATAGTATGTTTGAAAGATTATAATCGCAATATATGTGATATTTATGGATGAATATGCTTGAAAACATTTTATTAAGGGGTTAGCTAATCTAGTAATTTTAAAACACCTGTCATTGGGATTGGGATTGGGATTGGAGTATCTTTTAAAATCAAATGTGGAATAGGCAAAATGAAACCTCAATGAACCCCAATCCCAAATTCCCAATGGCCGGTGTTTTCCTAGCTTCGCTTCACCCCCTTTGCGATATGGACGTATGCATGTGGTGATAGATCACACCCTCTTCTTCTAGAAGATAGCTTAACCTCCATCAATAATTAGCTCTTAACTCTTATTATAAATGGAGAATTGATTCTCTCGTGATGACCACATGAATCAGTTGGCATTTTGAGTATTTAGCTGGTCGAGAGTAGTGATTCTTTTTAAAAAAAATGAAGCTGGAGATCTCTCAAACGGCCCTGTAATATGGTATAACCATATAAAATATGACGTGTATATCATAGTGTACGTGAAACTTGGAGTCAAAATTTAATTGAGAAGAGCATGCCCAGTCGAAGTCTTATTTTGTGACCTAAAGAGAATATGATAGAAACATAATACTAGTAATAAAATTCAATTGGAGCCAATTTCGAAAATCCATATCAGTCAAATATTTTTTTAACTTTTACTAAATTTATAGAAAAAAATACATCTATAACACAAAGTGAGCACCAACAAAAATATATTTTATGATAAATATAATGATACTAATTTGATACCATAAATCTTAATATTTTTAGAAATTTAGTTAAAGTTTTTTAAAAAATTGACTTAAGGTAGACAATCCTATAATGGTAGTAGTAACGTAGAAGTGCGCATGCATGCGTTTAATTGTAGGTCATTGATCGAGTGGCAATAGGATTAAAATCTCGCGTAAGTGAACGTGAAAAGGAAAGCGACCGGATGTGTACATTCACAGTTTCTTCTAGAAGAAGTTTGATTTCTCCATGCCGCCACACGGAAAATAGAAAACATGGTCGGTGCCCGTGCATGCGGAGAGACACCGGCGGACGCAGCCATATCAGTTCCTAGTCTCCTCTCCGGTGGAGGGTGGAGTGCCGTTCCTGACAGGGAAGCAGCAGGAAGGCTGTAGCGAAGCCAGCACAAAATGTTACCGGGGCATGGCAGCTAGGGTCTAAACTATAGGACTACTGTTTTTAACAGTGATTTTCCACTAAATTTTTGAAAATCACCGGGGTCAGCCGACCCCAACAAAAGGGCCTGGCTCCGCCCCGAGGCCATGCATGTATGCCATCCAGCATCTTGCATCCAGGGCTCCGGGCTCCATGCTTCTGCAGCCTCCAGCTACACGCGGATTCCCACATGGCTCGTTGTAGCTGCTACAACGGTCGTCGTCAGTTCTGCGTTTCTTAATACGAACCGTACAGGTAGATAAATGTCGCTCAATTGTCAGCTAAACCAGTTTCTTAATACAAACCGTTTCTTACTGCTAGGACTAGCTAGGTAAACCAGTGCAATTGTCAGCAAAAATGCCGCGATGGACCAGAATCGATCGCAGATCTCGATACTGCACGAACAGCTAGTGACAGCTCCTCCAACCATGTTGTTTCAGTGTCCACTGTCCACAGAGATTGATAGGCAGAGACTCCATTTGCACGAATAATAAGTAAACTGAAAGGATGTTTGTGACGCAGATGTAGAAGCTAACGACAGGTCAAGTTGTAGCACGAGCACTTTGACTTTCTCAAGTTGCATTGATCACGCGCCATATACTCCTTCTGTTTACCGCTGCACAGTGACAGGCTGAAGCCGCAGCCTTTAAGGCTTTGTATGTTAGCAAAGCAACCCAATCAATTCATCGGTGACAAATACCAAACTGTATAGGCCAAGCAATCTTGATACAACTAAGGGCCATCTGAATCCCTTTGGATTATAGTATCCGGATAAAAAAAAAATCCACGTAGCTTCTAAACTAAGGGGAGAATGGGGGAGATAAAAAAAATTCCAAACGCAATATTCTAACAGTCCCATGATCTAGCTGAAGCTGGATAATATGGGATACTCCTCCTTTCCAACACATGAAAAGATGTTTTTTTTGCTCCCACCTTATCCTCTTCCGATCCTCCGGTCATTCTCAGCGTATGATGGAGAATTTACCTATTCTCTGTTCTCTGACATCCATAGTCCTTAACTAAAATCTTGAGATTCAAACATCATAGATTTTTATTAGCTAAAATATAAATTCAAGAGACCCTACGGAGAATCCTGATTCCTGAAATATGTAGGGATATGTAGGGGATTCAAACGGACCTAAGATGGAATTCAGGGACAAATAGCAACTAGGAGGGATATGAGAAAGAAGACGCTGGAAGCAAAGGATCTGGGTACACGAGAGAGTAGTAATCTAGTAGAGGCGGAAGATGGAGATGTGTTCGAGTTTATGAATAATCCATTGATGCCCTCGTTGTCTGTTCCCTTTGTACCATTGCCCATTTGCCCTTCCTGTGCCTGACCATATATCCATACTCGCGTACTACTTGACACTGTAATACCATGGCATCCCAGACGTCGTCCGTCCAACCATCGAAGAAACTATGCAGACCAAGAAGTGAAGGCGTGGCGCAGCTGTGTGTTACTGCTAATACTGGCCAGTGTATCTTACTGCTAATACTGGCCAGTGTATCTTGTTAGCATACCATTATTTTGTGATACCGAAAGCAGAGTATTTACTTTCAGCTAGTCTTTACGCACTGCACCGTAAACTAGCTAGTACGACGTACATCGTCCACGTCAACAAATTTCGTCTATGCATACGGTGTTGGAGCTTTATTTAGGACAAAGTGTGCCGGTTAGTATCATCGCGATGCCTGGTACTTGTACGTTTGTACAAGTAGTGGCTTAACATTTCTATGCAGGTGGAAACAAATGTTGACATGTCCAAGGCCAAAATGATACCGTGGTGGCCCAAGCGATCGAAGTACTCCAATCATTATATTAGTCTAAAAAACAAAATGAACAGGTCCTTTTTCTTGGCTTACTCCACTGTCCACTCCCGGCCTGAAGAAGTCGTAAACTCCGAAACAGCATCGTATCAGTGGGACGTGAACGCCTGCAGTATAACAAACCAACCAAACCAGACATTTTCTGAGTAAACTAAAATGGTGAGAAATCAAAGCTAAAAAACGAAGCAAGAGCAAGACAGCAAGGCCGCAAGTACCGAGAAGATGTTGCAGTGGCCGGGGTCGGCGAGGTGCGCGAGGAGGTTGTCGATGGGGCCCTGGCCGGTGTACACGGCCTGGAACCAGAAGCCGACGAAGGCGAGCATGGCGAGGCGGCCGTTCTTGATCTCCTTGGTGCGCAGCACCATGACGGGCTCCGGGGAGCCCCGGCCCCAGTTGGCCCAGTCGAACCAGAGGCCGCCGGGGTAGCCCACGTCGGGGACGGGGTTCTTGCGGTTGGGGAAGCGCGGCTCGATGTCGACGCAGCCGGGCCTGAGGAAGTCGGCCCACCGCCGGCTCTCCGCCCACCCCATCAGCGCCATCTGCGAGATGAAGAGCGTCCAGGGGTCGGCGAAGTACTCGCGCGACCCGGCGTCGAACCACGAGTAGCCCGCGTCGATGAAGCCCCACCGCGCCAGCAGGTCCGGGATCAGGATCCCCGCCGCTGCCAGCATCGCCCACCGCCCGTGCATCAGCTCCGCCTGCGCGAACCACCGCAGCAGCTCCGGCTCCGAACCTGCAAACCAAACCGAGAACGTGCAGAATGTTGCAAGCATTCTGTTCTGTTCTAGATCATCATCGGTGTTACCTACCTAGTCCGAGAGGGTCAAATCCAAAGTCTCCTGGAAGGCTGCGAGGCAATTCGCGAAGAAAATGTCAGAACACGAATTGCAATGTGGTACCTTATTAATAACCATCTTAATTATCCGGTACATACATCTAGCTACGAGATTATCAAGAACACTGGCAGTACTGACTGACATACAAATACTCCTATCTAGCTGTTGTGTGTCTGAGAGACTCTGTGTACACCGTGCTAGAGTATCGCTTACCTGCCGTCGAGCCACGGCGGCGGGGAGGTGCCGGGGAACCAGACCGGCCGGTCGGGGCCCAGCGGCTCGCACACGGTGGACACGCCGCCCTTGGTCGCGTTCGCCCGGCGCTGCCGCGTCTTCGGAAACGATACCGCCGCCGCAGCACCCGGCTGCAGGTGTGGCGGCGGCCTCGGGGCATGGCACGCCCGAATGCTGCTAGCACTGTTTGCACAGACGCACGGCGACGGCGTTAGTGTGTGTGAGAGAGACGCCCATGGTGTGGCGGACCGGCGATGCAGGGGTGCGCCATGTTTTTTTTTTACCTTGGCTGGAGGCCGCATGCCGCGAACGAGCCGGCGGACGGCAGAGCCATGACGACGACGACGAGGAGCTAGGGAGGAGGGACGGGGAAGACGATCGGGGCTCGATCGGAGGGGAAGCGCGCCACGCCGGTGCGCGCTGGCTTTTTATCGGATTGGTGTTTCAGGATAGGGAGGGAGAGGGCGTGGCATATGCAAGGAAAGCCAGCCGATGAGGAAGCGCCGTTGTATGGCCAATACCTAAAGAGAGAGGCCTTTATCGGCCTGTTAGGCTGCTGATGGACCTGTAAGTGTTCTGCTTTTTCGTTACATTTCTCGTCCCTTTGCTATGCTGCAAGAAACAAACTTTTCGAAAGTTTATAAACTACGTGAAGTCTGTCCTTATACATGGATAATTTCGAAGGTAGGTTCCGCGGTAAATAAAAATCAAATGAAGGATATGGTACAAAACCCATGTACAAGACGCCTTTTATGGCTTAATTCAAAATTCAAACATCACTGTTTGTTCTTGCTACTGCTTTGCTAAAGCAGTTTTCAGCATGAATATCCATTTCTTTTGAATTTCAAGCCATCTTGACAAACCAAGGTTTATGAACACAACTTGAAAGAACCAACCATTCCAAGTTTAAAAAACTACATGATACATATACATCCACATCTGTTGAAAAAGGGAGGCTAAGTGTATGCTGCTGTGAACAGTAAACACTATCAGAAGTGTACTGTCAACTGTGTAACCGAGCTAGCTTGTGATAATACAGAGATACAATGTGAAAGGACAGCATTCCTGGTGTGTGTATGTGTGTCTACGAGACAGTATGGACAAGTCGATCTTCCACAAGCTTGAGAGGTGAAACGTGTAAAAGCTACCCAAAATTTTGCTTCTAAATGTGTCGAAAAGACAATGGCAGCTGTGAATACTGAATACTCCTACAGCAATAGTACATTTTTGGATCAATTGCCGTTGTCAAAAACTGTAGTCGATATCAGAGATATTCTGTAATGTTGATTGTTTAACCAGCTCACGCCGCTCGTCGTACAGGTCCAGGTTCTTGCAAGGCACAGGGAAAACATAGCCAATAACCTGCCCCTGGACGAAGGAGCACTGGAAAACATGGTGCTGCTTGTCTACTATACCGACTGACATGTCATGGAAGGTAACATTCTTCACAGGGATCTCTGCGCTTCCCTGTATCCTGACCGGTACTCGCACACGATGCCCATGGATTGAGGTGTAAGAAATATTCCCGATGGTGGGTACAGCCTTTGGGTCGAAGCCTTCATCTGGGTGTTCGTTGTAGTCTGTCTTTATCACAATACCGACACGGACATTTTCCAAGGTTATGTTCCGGTACATGACGTTGGTTACATAGGCCCCTCTTCCAGGCGCAGTCTTTATCCTCACACCTCGCCGAGAATCCCAGACATGAACATTCTCTACCAAAACATTCGAGACACCACCAGACATCTCACTTCCAATCGATACTCCAGCACTGCCAACAGAACGCAAAAGAGATGAAACATACAATCTCATTGGTTTGTTAAAGTTTGAATAGTGGTGTTGTTTGATTTCCAGATCATGAAAGATAAACCAACAATGAACACAAAATGCCTTATGTAACTAGTTCTAGTCTAGACAAATAAATGGTCCTAATACGTATGATGCATCTGTAACATGGAACAAATAACCAGTAAGTAGTATGTATCAGAAATAAGCAAACAAAATATCTAACAAACTCGCAACAACTCTTTCATATTATCTTCAGGACAACATGCATCATTTACTAGCCAATGAATATTTCAAAACACAACGTACATACATATGTTATAAAGCAAATCAAAACAGCCTAAGCAAATGATCTAATATCTTACCTGACCATAGAGCGGATTACGACATTCTGAATAGCAATGTTAGCAGATGGACGGCCATAAGCAATTCCGTATTGATCCCAACCACTCTTTATCGCTATCCCATCATCACCAACAGAAATGTAACAGTTTTTTATTACCACATTTTCACAAGAATCTGCATATACATAAAGAATAACAAAAGAGATTGATTAATGAAGCATAAACTTAAAAACAAAGGCTCCAAGAGAACATGGACACGCAGTGCAGGTTTCTAAACCTCCTATTGTTGGTTGAAACGTTTAGTGGGATCTAGCTTACAATACAACCTACAGGATGCAGCTATAAATGAAATGAATAAAGTTCAATAATCAGAAAAATTTGCAAGCATTAGGAGTAACCTGGATCTATTCCATCAGTATTTGGAGCTCCAACAATTGGAGCTAAGATGGTGGTTTCTGATATAGTAACATTCTTGCAGTCGTAAATGTGAAGAGTCCAGAAGGGAGAATCACGAAGAGTGATATTAGAAATGATAATGTCACTTGATCGCATGAGCTGCACCAAAGGACCCCTTGTGTGATTAAGAAGTTTTCTCCGAAATTTTACCCACCAACTTTGACCTTGTCCATTTATGGTACCATTATGACCTATTTTGCAGAAGAGCCAACTGAAATATTATTACAATTTCATGAAAATGGGACTGCAGAAGAGAAACAAGCAATAATGCTAACATTCACTTCTCTAACAGATGAGTCATTATATTTAGCTATATTCAGCATATCCTCATTAGAATAATAGCTTCACATCCACACTTTTATTCTTACAATGAATGCATTGCTCGAGGTCTAATTAATTCACTTAATTCAAGTACGACTTAAGATTATGTGTTTCCATGAAATAAGTATCAAATTTAGTTTCAAAAGCTTTGAGTGCTTCCTAGTATGGTTTTGCATGGTCGAAAATGCATACAAGATGGAATCAATTTCGCATTTTCCATATGAATAAGAAAAAAAAAGGAACAAAAAAATACATCCTACCTGTTATAGTTACATCCTTCAGGTCTTGGCCGTGTATAAGGCTCCCATATCGAGGTCCCTTGTGCTCTCTTCCATAGCCGTATGATGGTAATGGAGACATTAATGGCCAATATCTTTCATCCTTGGATATAAGTAACATAAAGAAGTCGCCAATGTTAACTCAATTGGTAAATAAGTGCACCAAACTGAAAAAGGTACCAGTAAAATAACACGTAAGAAACTCTCGACGTGCATTGCCTAAGGTTGAGAGAAATTTATAAAAACACAAAAGAGATATCAGTGTAGTTTCTCTGTTGGAGTAAAAGGTAACAGAATACAGAAAGAAAAACAAAAAATTATAGTTTACTAGCCAATCAGCACTTGTAAGTAAATAGGTCAACTCTATATTTAATTGATTAACTGAATGATGCCATGTAGATGTAGATTTTTTTTTTCTTCATTTGGTTCATGAAAAATACAGCAGAAGCATATGAAATAAAGTGTACAAAACAACTTGTTGGTATATAAAGCATGAAAACAATGAGTAATTTAGTTTAACTTGAACTAGACTATTGCATAAAAGCAGTGACCAAATTTATTTGAACCAAGTCTGAGCGTACCTAAAAAAACAAAACATTATGTTGAGACTAACCACTACGGTCTTTGGAACCTATCAGGCTAACTTTGACATGCTGATGATGTCAGTGTTCAAGTAAATCCTTCCTCAAATGTCAAACTTAATTCTTCATCAAATCTTGCAGTGTAGTTGAAAATGATACTACTAGACAGTTATTTTTGTTATAAACTTGGCAGGAATTTCTTATACAATTTTAAAAAAAATTATTTGTGTAAAGGGCATTTGCCTGTCCTACTCAGCAATACCAGTAATAATTACTAATACATATCATTAAACTGCATAGTACTTGCATTACTCCCCAGATTGAAGATTGATGATGAACTCATTGTTTCATGGAACGATCACTTGTTGACATTACTTATAAAAGGGAAATGTCCATGACTTAATATGATGGAACACTACAATAGCAGAATTCTTTTTCGGCTTCTCACTTGCCCAGAGTACATACTTGCACAAACGAATCAGATTGACTAAAGATCCAAGAGCAGCGTCTTTAGCCAAACAAAAGTGATGCAAATAGCAGCTACTGTCTCACCTGAATCCCTAGGATCTCCGCGCCAGCAGCGAGGAAGAGAGTCATGTGGCTGGTGAGGTTGAACGGCGCGGTGAGCCACCTCCCGGGGGGCACGGTGAGCCTTCCCCCGCCCCTCTCGGCGATGGCCGCGATGGCAGACTCGAAGGCAGCCGTGTTAACCGTCCGCCCGTCCCCGACTGCCCCGAACTCCGTCAGATCGTAGACGGGCTGGGAGGCCACCCACTGCCCCAAAGACAAAGACGCCGCGGCGCGCTTGGGCATCGGCGGGCGCGTGTAGAGCCGCACGCGGCCCACGGAGAAAGTCTGCCACACGACGACGAGCCCGAAGCCCACCAGCCAGAACGCGAGCAGGGAACCCCTGCACGAGGGCAGGCCCCACCGCCGGTGGTGCTGCGCGGCGACTCCACCCCGCCGCGGGGAGGAAACGACGGCCGCCGCCCCGGCGGCGCGGGGGGAGGAGGCGGCGGCGGCGGTCTCCAGCATCGGATCTGATCGCGACGCTTGTGGGATCTATCTACGGCGCGTGCACCGGCCGGTGGGCGAAGCGGTCTCGGCTCGGGCGCGGGGGGCCATGGGGAAGAGGAGGGAGGCGCGCGCCGGCGGAGGCGGTGGATTCGGCAGCTCGGTCGTAAGTTTTAAAAAAGGGTAGGGCGGGGTGGGGAGGGTGGTGGGCACGGCGGCGAGTGATGATGGTGAGTGGCTGCTAGCGCCGCGGCCGTGGAGTCGAGAGTTGGGGCGGAACCACGACCACGACGGCGGCGGCGGCGGCGGCGGAATGACCGAGCTGCCCCTGTGTGTGCGGTGGCCGGTCAGTTCAGCTTCTTGGCGCTCGGTGGCTGCGGGCTCCGCTGCCAGTGGAGGAGGATTCCCACGCGCAACGGTTTTGACTCGTCCTATAGCGGCGTGCGCGGTGCCCAGGTTTGGTGTTTGGTCCAGGTCCATGATCGTTTGGTGCTCCGATGACGACGATCGAGATTCGAGAGGTTCGTCCTGTCGGAGGGGCATCCACGAGCACGGACATGCCTCCATTAATCATGGACTCTCTTTTGCTGATTCTCCAGATCCGGAGCGCGCTTGGCGGTACAATTATGAACTCCAATTTCAGTGTCACTAGAAAAACTAGGCGCGGCTTTGCCACGCCCTTCATACATTGAACCTGTATAATTAACAACCATCAATATAGTACAATATATATAAGAATTCATGTAAAAAAATTTTAAGTAGAATGTTGTATGTCTACTGTTTGAGTCCATCTCAATTTGTTTATACATAATTACATGTGAATGTTATAAATAAGGCGACTTTTGCCACAGGACACTGGGAAAATACGTAATTGGCTGGCACACAACGCCAACGGGAGGATTTTCCCAAACACACCGTAAATTTGTGATTGTTTGCCCAGACACAGCGCGCCGATTATTTTATTCATTTCACAGTTTTGAAGAGAGAGAAGGTAGGGAAAATGTCCTAATTGCCCTCGTCTTCAACCTCTGGCTATGCACTAACTTTTGCCACAACACACCGCCGCCGCGCCGCCGACCCCGCTGCCCAGGAGACCGCGCCACCACGCCCCTGCCACGCGGACTGGGAGGCCACGCCGACCTGGGCAGCCGCGCCGCCGCGCCCCCTGCCACGCTGCCTGGGAGGCCGCGCCCGCTGCCACGCTGCCTGGGAGGCCGCGCTACCGGCCACGCCGCCGCGGATCGGGGGAGATGCGCCGCCGCACGCGCGTCGGTGCTCGTGGAGAGGGCCGCGCAGCCCCAACGCCGGACGGGGAGGAGCAAGGCCGCGCCGCGCCGTCGCTGGAAGGGGAGGAGCTGGCGGGGGCGCGCCGTCGGATGAGGAGGTCGCGGCGGCGCGCAGTCGGTCGAGGAGGTCGTGGTGGGCATTTAGTGGCCATCGGGGAGGCCATGAGCGGCGCCGTTGCCGGCCGAGGAGGCGTGGACCCGCGCCGACGCCGGCCGAGGGAGGGTCGGGTCCCCGCTGCCGGATGGGGAGGCCGCCGCCGGTGCTCTGGCCGGGATCGAGCGGGCGGGCGCGGGATCCACGAACGCAGACAGTGCATGGTGGCAGCGAGCTCGTCGGAGAAGAAAAGGCGGCGGGGATGTGTTACAGCAAAATTAGTGATCAAACCGAGGTTGAAGATGAGGGCACAAAAGTCATTTTACCCACCTTCTCTCTCCTCGAATCTGAGAAATGAATAAAATAATGGCCATGGTGTCCACCGGCAAACATTCGCGAATTCATAATGGTACTGGGCAAAACTGAGCGTTGGCGGTGTGTAACAGCCAATTCGTTGTTTTCGCGATGTCCCACGGCAAAAATTGCCTATAAATAAATATAAAGCTTCGGGTAGTTTTGCTTTTAACTTCTCAGTGGTTGTACAACACTTTTTTTAATACAAATTTGTCCTGATGAATAAGTGAAAATAGGCTACTCAAAGAATAAAAGGGTGATGTTGGAGCCCTCTTCAACCAGAGCTGCAACATCAGTTCAAACGGTCTGAGCTCCATCTGCTTAGAACAATTAGAAGTCCCCACTCCCCAGTCCCCTGTTTCACCATGTGTCGGTGTTTAGAAACTACCAACGAGTAAATTTGTACGCGTGTCGGGTTCCGAATGGTGAGACAAAGAGACAAGAGGATTATACTGGTTCGGGCAAGAAATCCCTACGTCCAGTGTGTAGCTGCCCGTGTTCCTTATCTCTGCTTGGAGGGGGTTTACAAGCTGGTCGAGAGAGGGGGTATGAGCCCAAGTCTCTGAGTGCGTCGGTGAGTGAGTGTGTTCTAGCTTTATTGCTTTCTTGTTCGATGTCCGTCGCCGTCCCCCTCGCCCTCCTTTTATAGTAGCAAGGAGCTCAAGGGAGTCACAAGTGTGTGCCGCAGGGAATCTACCTGGGAGGCGGTGCCTTATCCTTGCCTTCTCCTAGAAGGATGAGGAGTACTCATAATACACAATTCTAGCTTAAAAGTAGCTCTTGAGTGGCTTATTGGCTTGTGTAGCCTTGTAAGTCACATTGCTTAGTTTGTGTAGCTAAGTAAGTTGAGCTCTCTAGTTGACTTGTGTAGTCTTGCTAGAGAGCATTGCTAGTGAGCTTAGGTGCTTTGTGCTTTGCTTACTAGTATGTGTAGGAGCTCCCTTTGTGCTTAGAGTACTAGTTGTTTAGGTTTGTGTGACTTTGCAACCTAGAATTTTTTAGGTGAGCTCTCCCTAGCTTTGCACCTTAGTGAGTCCAATTAGGATGTTTTGCTAGGTGTTAAAGTTATAGATAGAGGGGTGTAGTCTTGGCTAGACCGATAGTTTTAATTCCGCATTTGTTTCGGTTAGCCGTTGCGCGTAAGTTTTAGAAAGGACTATTCACCCCCCCCCTCTAGTCCGTCATCTGGACCCTACACGTGGTATCAGAGCTTGGTCTCTCATTTGTGGTCTTTACCGACCTAAGAGGATGGCGACTTATGGGTTAGATGTTGAGTGTCCACACATTTTTAATGGCACACACTTTGCACGGTGGAGAAATTGGTTGACATGCAATTTTAAGTTTATTTCTCCCCAAATGTGGTGGATCGTAGATGTGGGACTCTCTTGTGCAATTGAGAGAAAGGATGCAACTCAAGCACAAAAGAAGTGCCTACATCTCGATTGCCAAGCTACTAACATTCTCTACCATTCTATGAAAGATAACATCTTTGGTGAGATAATGGACATGAAGAGTGCTCATGAGATTTGGACCTACCTCATTGAAAAATATGAGAAGGCTCCAAACAATGATGATGATGTGTCCAAGTTAGTGGCACATGAGTATGTTGAGCATGACCACGACTTGGTGGTTGGGGAAGATTGCTCCACCTCATGGTCAAGTGATGATGAAGATGATCTATCCACTACAAGATCACTTGACAAGAATGATGAAGGCCCAACCTCAAGTGTTGCAATTGATGATGCTACTCCAAGCACACTTGATGATGATGCATGCTCAGGCTATGAGAGTGATGCTTCCACAAGCTCTTCTACTTCATCACAAAGCTACATGTCACATGGTGACACTAAGGTATCAATTGGCAATGTAATTGTAGATTGTGATGACCCTAACTTTGAGCTTGTGTGTAAACTCTCAAAGGCTTTAGCAAGTGAGCTAAACAAAACAAAGAAACCAAAAGATGAAAACTCACTTCTAAAGACCTCATGTGAAGAACATAAGCACTTACTTGATGTTCTTAAATCTTCACATGATGAACTAAAATTGGATCATGAGCAACTTCGTGTGTCTCATGAAGATTTGGTTCACAAACATGGCTCTCTAATTAATGAATTGCTAAATCTTAAAAATGAAGAGAGCTCATCACTTGGGTCAAATGATCAATCACATGTTGTTGCTAACCCTTGTGATGTAGGGAAGAAGAATGTATCCACCTCTTGTGATGATTTACTTGATATGCCTTGTTCTTCAAATATAGATGCTTGTTCTACTTCTATGTCTTGTGAGACTAACCTTTTGAAGGAGAACAATGAGCTCAAAAATAAATTGAAGAACATGAGCAAAAGCTAGAGAGGTGCTACACTTCTAAAGTCACCTTTGAGCATATGTTGACAAACAAGAGAAGCTATGGTGATAAGAGTGGAATTGGTTTCCACAAGGGCAAGGGCAAGAAAGAGAAGAAGCAAGAACCAAAGAAGCTATATCATGTCATGTGCTTCAAGTGCTATGGTACGGGACATCTTGCAAGTGTTTGCCCAACCAAGATTTCTCAAGCTAAGCCACAAGTCAAGCCCCAAGTGCAATACAAGATCAACCATCAAGATGGTGATTTGGGGATGACAAAGAAGAAGAAAATAAGAAGAGGTGGTAAAGCAAGAGCAAGGCATCCAACTCCTATCCATGATGCCAACAAGATGATGATGACCAAAGATCAAGAGAAGAATCATTTGGCTCACATCAAGTGCTTCAAGTGTGAAGATATGGGACACTTTGCCTCGAAGTGTCCTACCAAGCTTGAGATGAAGATTCAAGCACAAGAGAAGAGGCAAGACAATGAGAAGCACAACAAGAGCAAGAAAGAAAAGGCTCAATCAAAGAGAGTGTGCTACTCATATCGGGAAAGGGGACACATGGCTAATTCATGTCCCCTAGGTATGACTTCTAAGCCTATTTCAATTATTGATGATCATATGCTTAGAAATGATGGTAGTGGTACCTCTATGGTTGCTATTGCAAAACATCTCGCTATTCATACTAAGGTTTTGCCTAAGTATGTTGCTCCTAACTTGAGAGGACCCAAACTAGTTTGGGTACCATCAACAAGTGGATGAATGTGTGTAGGTACCATTGGCATTGGAGGCTTGATTCAATATGCTTCATATTGTTCATCATATGATTGAGTCAAGTAATAAAGCTTATTGCTATTCTCATCCCAATGCCAAATCAAAAGATGAAGTCCAAGTGCAACAACATACAAGTGTATGATCAAGTTGTGGTGGTTGATTGGAAAAATCGAAGGCTTGCAAATTAAGTTGAAGCTTGCTAATGGATTGACCATGATCTACTAAGGTATATTTTTTGTTGATCAAGTTTATTTGGCTGTGTATAAGATATTTGAATTGTATATACACATAGTGCATATGAGTTGATTGAATTGGATATATATGTGCACTAGTTGCTTGCTATTTGGATGGTTTAATGCTTAGTGATCAAGTTTGTGTTGATTTGAATGGATATGATAAAGAGACTACTTTTAGTAAGTGGATTTAATGGATACATGTCTTGAGATATTATTCAAACAAGTTAATATCAAGTTTGGTTCAATTTGAATAAGCTTAGCTCATTTTGCTCAAATCTGCCATTTAGTCAAAATCTGAGCTAGCAGTGATCATAGCCATGTTTGGGACATCAAATCTATTTGGATTGGCTTGAAATTTGATGTGCATGCTCTACACTTATGGTATTAGTTGCTGTTCAAGTATCATGGGTATTGGATAAGGGATACTTCGGTTTTGGAGTGGATCTTGTCAACACATGTGCAGCAGTTTTCAGCATGTACCTGTGAGGGAAGATGTGAAATCTGGTAGCAATCTAGTAGTCCAATGAAGCTCAAATTTTTATGGCTTCTAGATGACTTAGTGAAGCACATCTCCACCAAATTTCATGATCATTGGATGCGTACTTTGGGATTTATGCTATATTCTTTGAAGAGTACAAAATCTGTCAGAAAAGTGACAAACATTGGATTAATCTAGAGTCACTAAGATTGAAAGGTCCTCAAGTTGGAATCATGCTTATAAGTGATTGAGGCACCTATGTTTGATTTTGGTTCAAGCTAGAAGCATGACAAGCATTGAGTACAAGGCCATTTGATTGTGGAGTGTATTTGACACATGATTAGTACTCAAGATGAAGATCAATCAAACAAAGTCATTTGAAGTGAGTATCAAGGATGGTTCTTGGAGAAAGGTCACTTCTCCCTTTTGTAGGGGCTTGCCGCCTTGTGTAGGTAAACCAAGAACGTTACTTGGAAGGCTAACATGGAAGTGGTGATCTAGGAATCATTTGGAGATGCTTAGTTGAAGCTATCAATAGGATTGATCAAAAGAAAGCAAGCAACACCTAAAAGAGAGAGATTCATTAATTTAACCTACAAGTGTATCATGACATTCAAGTAGTATCATCTTCTACAAGTGGTACATCATTTGGTATTCTCTCATGCAAGCAAAGATCAAGAAAGAAGCAAGTCAACCACAACAAGAAAGTGCACTTGATCATTAGTGGGACTCAAATCATATGGGTGAAGATTGGTATTCAATTGGCTTTTTATGGTCTTCACCATGCTCTTAATGGACTTCACATTGCTAATTGGAGATGAAATATATATGACTATCCTCTACTCCAACATAGCAAAGGTGAAATTGTTTGACATATGCATACATCCATTACTTAGGACATGTTTAGTGCATATAGTCATACATAGTGATCATTCATGAAAAATCAAATGAATTTTATGCTTATAGCCTACCACTATTGCTTGATTGAGTTATGTGATCTAGTGGTAGTATATGAGTTTGTTCATGAGCTAGTAAACCCAAGTACTTGATCTATTTTGGATTTCAATCAAGTGACAAGTACAACCTCTATAAGATAACCGCTAAATGTGTGTGAACAAGCTTAGAGAGGGTTTAAACCGGACTTGGAAGCTTATGCTATTCATTCTAGTTCAAGTCCAACATAGAAGCTCATGAAGAAGAATCTAGTTCAAGCACAAGACAACAATGCAAATGGATATCAAGATGTAATCTACAAGTGGTATCTAGACTTATGTTAATCTTTTAAATAGTATCAACTTTCATATTGGTACTTACAAAAGATGTCTAGTTCTAGCATAATTGTGATAGCCCACATGTGTCTTCATTCAAGCAATCTTACACGTGGTATGTCACAAGTGATATCCTACAAGTTAACAAGTGATCCTCAACTTTAAGTGATCAAATCAAGAGTTCTCTTGCTAGCAAAGCTTATTTGGATGACATTTGCTTTGACCAAAGGGGAATTGCCCTACTCAATGGTATAATGGTCAACGATCTTACATGAAGAGTCATTCAATACATATATGTTGGTGTCCATAAAAAATGAAACGATACAAGTATCAATCATCTACCCTAGTGCAACCTTTGCATCAATAGAGAAGCATACCTTTTATGGAAATTGATGACAAAGGGGGAGAGATTAGTGAACAAAGATATACTAGTGAATGGACATGCACTAAGGAAAAGAGACATGGACATGAACAAGGGAACAAGATTGAAAGGATCAAAGTCTTGGACTAAGTGATGCACACAAGTAGGGGGAGCAAGCTCATGAACTTGATTGATTGCATTTGATATGAGCATATTCATGTGCGTGCTTGCATATTGCATAAGTCTTATCTTTATATGCATGCTTGTGTGGTGTATGCTAGTTATAGGATTTGAATGATGATTTGATAAATTAGCATGCATAGGTTGGTAAGCTAGATATTTTTGTTCCTACTCGTGGTATCTAGAGACCTTGCTTCTAATGTTGATCTCATGGGGTTTCTAGTGTTGTTTTTGTGGTATCTAGCTAACCATGGTGCTAAGGATGAACTTCAAAAGTGCAACTACATGGGTATCTTCAAAGGTTTATCCTATATGCCTTAGCATCACTTAGTAGTGCTAGCACTCCCACAATGTCTATTCATGCATGTGTGCAAAGCTTAATTCAAACCTTTGTGAGCACACGTGTAGGGGGAGCTAACACTACCAAGTCGGACTTTGTGGCATTTATCCAAATCTTGGCATAGAGCTTAAATGATGGATAAATGGCATAATGTCCAAATTTGATCTTAATTTTCATATCTTTGTAAAATTGTCATCAATTACCAAAAAGGGAGAGATTGAAAGGTCCTTGTGTGATTTTGGTAATTGAGTGACAACTTAGGTGGACTAATATGTGTCTAAGTGATATATATACACAGGAGATTAGTTCACAGGTGATTGTGTGATGAAGGGGCTTAATTGCACATGAAACATGACATGGAGTCATGTGACCAAGGTGGAGAAGATCAAGATGATGCTTGGCTTAATGGACCGGTTGCAAGTGTGAAGGGCAAGCGGGTGATGCTTAGCGCCGATGGACCAAGGCAATGGTGAAGAGCAAGTGAGGTCAAGATGGATGAACCAATACGGTCACGTGATGAGATGAAGTGGGTCATATAATTTGATGATTGATTGGTGCATGTGTTTCATCAACATTGGAGATGGAAATGTAATGGAATGCGCAAGGCAAAGGTATAACCATAGGGCATTTCCATTTCACCGGTCATTGGTGTATAGAGAAGTTTATGACCGGGTTTAGGATAGATAGCCGTACTATCAAGAGGGGCAAGCTTGTTTGCATATCGGTTATCTAGTGCCACTTGGAGCGATCTAACTTTGCGATGTATTAGGATCGAGTGGCACGGTGAGAGCAAGTGAAAATGCTTTGAAAAATGATTGTGAAAATGCTAACACACTTGCACAAGGTGAAGAACACATTTGTGTTAGCACATGTGAAGCAAAGGAAGAAGTGCGGAGGAGTTCCTGCTGAGCAACATGCTCCAAACGCTAGGGCTATGGGGGTCCGGACCATTGAGGAGAGGGTCTGGAACCAAACCCTAGGTCTCGGCCTGGTTGTGAGCTCCGGACGGTGAACTCCGGACGTTGGGGCTTGGGCGGTCTGGACCAATCGGTGTGCATCCGGTCGCCTGCCCCCTTGACTGTGCAGAGCTAACTGTGGAGATCCGGACGTTGTTTATCGTCCGGACGATGGACTCCGGACTCGCGTCCGGATGAAATTGGCTCTCGGGGAGCTCTCTGCTGGGGTCCGGATGCTGGAGGCGTTGAATCCGGACCCTGTGAACAGTAGCGCCCGGAGATGCGTGGCGCGTGGAGGCGAAGGCGCGAACGAGCCGTTTGAATCGACAGCTGGACCGGACGCATACGACATGGTCCGGACAGCGCTCCGCGCGCGTCCGGAGGCCGCGTCCGGAGGTCAAACAGAGAAGGTGTCTCTGCTGTGTGGGGGCGTCCGGACGCTGTTGATGGTCCGGACCCCAAACTGTTGCCAGCATCCGGAGGGCGCGTAGGAAGCGTTTTTCAGTGGGAAAACGACTAGTTTCGATGGGGAGGCTATTTATAGCCCTTGGCCGGCACTTGGGGCTAGTTGAGCACCTTGGGCATGTGTTGCCTCTAGTGTGCTTGGTTTGGGAGCCCTCTAACTCACTTGTGCAAGCAATAGTGCAATTCTAATTGCGAGTGAGTGATCTCTAGTGCGTTGCTTTGAGAGATAGCTTTGTGTGGCACTAGGTGATCGTGTTGCAAGCCGGTGGTGCTTGTTACTCTTGGAGGTTTCCACCTCCTAGACGGTTTGGTGGCTTGTGGCTCCGTCGAAGCGCGTAAGAAGATTGTGCGGCGCTCTAGAGAAGTGCTTGTGAGGGGCATTGTGCTCGCCCCACGGGAGATCGCGAAGAGAAACTCTAGTTGAGCGTGTCATTGAGTTACCCTCACATGTGGGTAGATTCTTGCGGCGCCCGAGTTAGTGGGCTAGGCTTGTGAACGCCTATTAGCCGCCGAATCACCAAGTGAATGGTCGACACAACGGGGACTAGCTTGGTGGCAACCAAGTGAACCTCGGGAGAAAAATCGTCGTGTCAACCTTGTACATCTTCTCAGTGGTTTGCATTCTCAAAATCACTAGCTTGTATTTACTTTCTTATACTTGTGCTAGTGGTAGGTTGTTGCTCTTGTAACTAGATTTGCTTGTGTAGCTTGTCTAGTTACCTTCTAGCTTGTGTAGCTTAAAAGTAGCTCTTGAGTGGCTTATTGGCTTGTGTAGCCTTGTAAGTCGCATTGCTTAGTTTGTGTAGCTAAGTAAGTTGAGCTCTCTAGTTGACTTGTGTAGTCTTGCTAGAGAGCATTGCTAGTGAGCTTAGGTGCTTTGTGCTTTGCTTACTAGTATGTGTAGGAGCTCCCTTTGTGCTTAGAGTACTAGTTGCTTAGGTTTGTGTGACTTTGCAACCTAGAATGGTTTAGGTGAGCTCTCCCTAGCTTTGCACCTTAGTGAGTCCAATTAGGATCTTTTGCTAGGTGTTAAAGTTATAGATAGAGGGGTGTAGTCTTGGCTAGACCGATAGTTTTAATTCCGCATTTGTTTCGGTTAGCCGCTGCACGTAAGTTTTAGAAAGGACTATTCACCCCCCTCTAGTCTGCCATCTCGACCCTACAGAGGACTGCTCGTCTGAGGCGTCGTACGCCATCCGTCCCGCGACAGGTTTCCTCCCCGCGCCGTGGTCGGGGAAGGGATTGTAGGCGCACTCCTTGGTGTCCTGGTGGACCTCCTCCGTCGCGATGACGACTCCGAGGCGACTGTCATCCGTTGGCGTTTCGTCGCCGTCGGAGCTGGGGTCTGAGTCCAGGAGGTAGTCATACTGGGAGCGCACAAAACGCAACACGGCGTGCTCGGCCGCGTAATCAATTCCGTGGCCGTTGTCGTCAGAGTCCCCCACACCGCTCATGAACGTCTCGAGCGGGTGGAGCCCTCTGTTGTCGTCCCGGGGAGTTTCTTCCCCAAGTCTCGTGAGGTTGGCTCCGGGGCCTCGCGGTCTGAAGGTCTCAACCGGTGCATCCCCACGTAGAGTCGGGGGGCCCTTGTCCGAATGGGTCATGGTGTCAACGACCTGGTCCTGCGAAGGCAGCACACAGGTGAGGGTCCCATCCGGGGAGCAGGCGAACTCCAGGCTTCCAAAGTGGATGAAGGGGAGCCCAGGGTTGTCGGAGTTGCGGGAGGCCATTCGAAACCACTAAAACGCCGCGACACGCGATGCCCCCTACCTAGCGCGCCAACTGTCGGTGTTTAGAAACTACCAACGAGTAAATTTGTACGCGTGTCGGGTTGCAAATGGTGAGACAAAGAGACAAGAGGATTATACTGGTTCGGGCAAGAAATCCCTACGTCCAGTGTGTAGCTTCTCGTGTTCCTTATCTCTGCTTGGAGGGGGTTTACAAGCTGGTCGAGAGAGGGGGTATGAGCCCAAGTCTCTGAGTGCATCGGTGAGTGAGTGTGTTGTAGCTCTATTGCTTTCTTGTTCGATGTCCGTCGTCGTCCCCCTCGCCCTCCTTTTATAGTAGCAAGGAGCTCAAGGGAGTTACAAGTGTGTGCCGCAGGGAATCTACCTGGGAAGCGGTGCCTTATCCTTGCCTTCTCCTAGAAGGATGAGGAGTACTCATAATACTATATTCCTATTGTCCACGTACTTGGTCGAAGACTGGGTGTCGTGTCGGCCCCTCGCCGCACCGCCGGAGAATCCGTGGGGGTGTCCGGTTAAGCCCGTAGTAGG
>CM039119.1:48995519-49005959 GCA_022036555.1 Microstegium vimineum | reverse complement strand
GGTCAAGGTCATGCCAGAGTCCGTTGAGCCGGACTCACCTAGGACGATGTTCCCAATGACGTCTCGATAGAGGACGTTGTGCCAAACTCCCAGGCTTCTCCATGCCATTGGAACATAAAGAAGATGTCGAGATTTATGGAGCGGCAACATACTCCCTCCATACTTAAAAAGGTTGTCGTTTAGGATAAAATTTTAGTCAAATATTGGGAATATAAATTATGATAAGTTTAAAATTGTTGAGTTTGAAAATGTAAAAATCATATCAATAGATTTGTATTAAAAAATACTTTCGTAAAAGTATACATATATTATATTTCAATAAATAATTTTCAAAAATAAGTGGTCAAAGTTACACTTTGGAGACCGTGTTGTTTTCTAAAACGACGAGTTTTTGAGTATGAAGGGAGTACTATTGGAAATGTTCATGATAATGTATTTGTTCGATCAAGATTAAAAGTTACTCCCTCCGTCCCTAATTAATAGACATTTTGATGTCAGGCACGAAAATTAAGGTGAAGACAAAAATATCAAAATAATCCTATGAAATTAGTACATGGCAGCGATCTCTCCCCTCTACTATTCTGGAGCTATTTAGAAAGACCAATCGCATTGTTGCGAGGGATACACGGACGAGGAAACAAAGACAGAAACCGCATGACAGTTTGTAGGTGTTGGAAAGCCTGAACGACACTTAATTTGGGACATGGTTTGAACCCAGAGTAGTTTGGATGGAGCCCTCGAATACATATGTGGGCTAGGCAGTAGCTCCTGTTGATTTTTTATGTCTGGGTCAAATCGACATGCCCCAAGATGAGGCTTTAATCGAAACACTCTTAATATCTTATGCATACATCCATATTTGATTAAGTACTAAAGGAGTTTAATTGTGCAGCTATACTACTCGAGGTGTAGTTGTTCCATGATCTGAAGTTGTCCATAAATTCGGCTATTCGTCTTGTTCGTTTGGTTTATTAGTCATTGAAACTATGTTTTTCTCTCACAACAAAACAACCGAAAACAGCCATAGCTATTTTATCAGCCACCAAAACAATCAAGCGAACAAGAATATACTAACTTCTTGAAAGGCCTGTTCATGAAATCAAATTCATAGTGGACGAGCTACACGCCTCTAATAAAAGAAAGTGCTCGTCTTTGAAAATGGCTCGTATACTAGTGTACGTATATACCAAGTGCAGTAGCACACTAGTACGTATTGTACTAGCATGAGTTAGGGCCTATTTGGCACAACTTATAGCAGCTTCATGAAGTTGTTGTGAGCTGCTTTTTTTATCAAACATCTCTTTTCAAAACAGCTTCACCCATAAAGTTGTTTTTCTTCCCCTCTTACAAAGATATGAAGTGGGATAAAATAGTATCTTATCATAGCTCTCTCCCACCTTTCTCTCTCATATCCATGCATAAAGTTGTTGGTGAAGCTGTTTTGTCAAATACTTTTTTCAAAATAGTTCAGCTTCACCTAGAGAGTTGCTCATGAAGCTATTTTTTAAAAAAACAGCTTCAGTAATAAAACAGAGTTGTACCAAATAGGCCTTTAACGTGCACTAGGACTATTTCAAATGATAATTTATAAAATGCTGGCACCCATTTTTTTCTTCTTTATAGGCCCTTGTTGAGGATATTACATTGGCATATCCCTATGGATCTTATGGGCCTGCCGACCAGAAGACGGCCCAGTCCGCGAGGCCTTGCGGCACGCGACTAGCCCACCGTGCTCGCCAAGGACTCCGAAGAAGTCTTGCTCGCCTAGGAAGATCCTAGTAGATAGACTCGGATCCCTTCCCATAGGGAACCGATCGTAATCTGTTAGGATATGGGAATTGTAACCCTGCTCCCCGGCTATATAAAGCGAGCAGGGACCCCCCCTCAAAAAACCTCTCACAACATCTCTCAGATCATCTACAGATCTTGTAACCTAATACGCAAGATCAATCCAGCCACCAAAACACAAGACGTAGGGTATTATGACGATTTGCCGGCCCGAACCTGTATAAATCGCCGTGTCTACGCTCTCTGTGTTACGCTTGATCGTCGTCGCCACACCTTCGCCTACAATCTACTACCGTAGGGTACCCCCTAGGTAGACTGCGACGCATATTTCGTCGACAGTTGACGCGCCAGGTAGGGGTGCGTTCATCGGCTTCATGGCTCGTCAAGCGGTCACCTTCCCGGATTCGATGGTCCTTCCGGCGCCTGGCACCGTGCTCCAGATCGGATCTGTATCTTGGACCGTCGGATCCGCGCCATGCGTGGCAAACGCGCCGCCATCTCCATGTCGTCTCACCGCGCCACCTCCACGTCGTTTCGCCATGCCAAAGTACCACCCGCGTAAGGACATCAGCATTGACGACATGGTCGATGCCATCGATCGCAGCAACGCCGGCATCATCGACTGCATCGACCTCGTCCAGGCGGCGCGACGCCGACCGCCCGGCCACCACGGTCGTCGACCGCGCCGTAACCGGGCCCCAGCAAAAGCGACGACCGCGACCAGGCCTCGCGGATATGGCGACCTGGCGTCCCGACCCATCCTCGATCAGATCTCTGCGACACCCGTCATGAACACCATCATCATCTCCCCGATCTTCAGTGACTCCAACCAGGCAGTGTCCCTCGATGGCACGATCTCGTCAGGCTCAGTCGCCACCACGAGGCCCGTGACACCTGATTCCTCTGCATCGACCGGCGATTGCTCAGAGTTCCCCCGTAGGCTTCGGGGGATGATTTTTCAAGTCTCCACCGATAGCGCCCCCCGCGACAATAAGACGGAGGCCGATCGTATCCCAAGAGAACAATGCAACACTGAGCGCGCACAACGGCGCGAACGGGAGCGCATCGAGCAAGAGAAGCGAGACGAGGAGCGCCACGAACGCGAACGGCTTGCACGTGAGCAGCGCGAGCGGGACCAGAGAAACGGAGGTCGCGTGCCAGGACGCAATCTCCAGCTCGAGTTTGACTAGATAGGCAACGTTCCGGTATACCCAACACCAAGCGCCAACCTGGCCGCAGCAACCTGCGAACTGTCCAAACTTCCACCCACGCCTGAGGTCGAGAAGATAGAAGCCCATCTCATGGCAGCAGTAGTCCAGGTAAATAAAGCAGCTCGCCCAGCCGAATTTTCCGACCAGTCCCATAGCAGAAACCACTCCAGAAGCCCTCCTCGGTAGCACAGACGAAGATCTTCGCCACGCGACGGTGACGCTCGCGACAACCTTTGGCGCGAGCGAACACCGGAGCAGGCACGCCGAAGCCCTCCTCGGGAGTACAGACGAAGATCCCCACCATGTGACGGCAACGCCTGCGACAACCTTCGGCGCGAGCGAACACCGGAGCCGGCGCGGCGAACCCCTCCGAGGGAGTACCGACACAAATCTCCGCAGTATGACGATAATCGGCGACGTGACCTGACGCCACCACCTGTTGGGAACTTGCGCCCTCTCTCCCCTCGCCTGCATGTTGCTCGGTGGCCTCAGAACTTCAGAGTAACATCCGTGGACAAGTACGACGGCAAGGTAAACCCAGAGCAATGGCATCCACCTACGAGATTGTCGTATACGCTTCGGGAGGAAATCAAGACGTCATGGCCAACTACCTTCCGGTGATGTTGTCGACATCAACCAACAGTTAGCTCCAGAAGATCCCCGAAGGCACAATCGATAGTTGGGAACAGCTCAAGGAAATCTTCATCAAGACGTACAAAGCCACGTGTGTCCAGCCGGGGACACGCTACAACTTGGAAAGCGAGTACATCAGGCGCTTCTCCGATAAACGCTTAAGCATCACAGAGATCTCCGACCCGGAGGCCATCTCCATCTTCACCAACGGTCTGCAGGTCGACGAACTCAGAAACAAGTTGGCACGGAAGAATGTGACAACCATAGAGGAACTCATGACGATAGTGAATCCTTACGCCAACCAAGATGACGCAGCACGAAGCAGGGAGAACAGGCGACGTTACTCCCGCTCCCCGGAGCGCAAAAGGGACATGGACTGCCGATCAGACTACCGTAACGATGGAAGGGCCGGTGACTACCAAGACTACCGGTCGGGCAACTCCGAGCGTTACCCGCAGAGGTACGATCACAGGCGAGACAACCGCTACGTCGCCAACATGAACGCCAGACCAAAGAAGAACTACGACGCCAGCTACGAGAAGATCCTTGACGCCCCCTACCCCATACACAAGAACTCCAAGCATTCCATGCGTCACTGCGACCTTCTTGAATCGGTGGTGAAGGGAAGAAGCGACAAGAGAGCAAGAAAGGACGACCCCGACAAGGGAAGAGACCAAGAACCACCAGCACCGGAGTTTCGCCCACCATCAATGACCTACTTCATTTTCGGAGGAGTCGTCGTTGTTCAACCAGAAAGGAGACGCCGTCAGGTACGCAAGGATGTCTACTCGATAGCAGCAACAAGTGAAGATTCGAACAACACCCACCATTTAGACTAGTCAAAGCAACCCATCAGCTTCTCCTAGGAAGACGAGTGGACAGATTACAGATACCCTGGTCATTTCCCGCTCATCGTTGATCCAACCATCACCACGTGTCGCTTCAGAAAGGTGTTGGTCGACGGCGGTAGTGCCCTCAACATTATATTCGCCGATGCCTTCCGCCAACTCGAATACTCCAAGAAGGACCTCATGCCCGCGAACTTCTCTTTCTGGGGCATCATCCCAAATAAGGCGTCAACACCAGTAGGCTGGATCACCCTCCCTGTACAGTTCGGCAATCAAGAGCACTTCAGGGTGGAACACATCACCTTCATTGTCGTCGACTTCGAAACGGCCTACCACGCGATACTGGGCCAACCAACACTCGCGAAGCTTATGGCGGTTCCACACTACACCTACATGGTGCTCAAGATCCCGACGCAGCAAGGCATCCTCAGCCTCCGTACCAACCTCAAGATCGCATACGAATGTGAACAGCAGACGATAAACGCCGTCGAGAAACCCTGTCCCCCGGACACGTGCAACTCCGAAGACGGTGACAGCCCGGCCGCAAAAAAACAGAAGGAAGCAGAGCAGCCAGCGACCACTCCCAACCCCGCCAGCACACAAACATAGAGGCCGCCAGCTCCTAGTGACGCAAGAGGGTGTCCCAATATAAGCATAGTTCAATAAAGATTGTACTCTTTCTTCTCCAAGCAATGAATAAAGGTGTTTTGTTTTCCTTGTCTCATCTAACCAAACCTGCTATATGAATAAAACGCTCTCGGCGTACGACGATCTCCGCAAAACGCTCACGACGTATGACAATCTTCGCAACACGCTCACGGTAGAGCGGCCGCTCCAAAAACACCCACGTTGTATCACCATCATCATAACAACATCAATAACGTTCGGCGACCACCACAGTGCGACTACTAACGATCGACGACCTCTCCAAAACACTCCCATAGTGTTCGACGACCTCGCCAAAACGCACCACGACGTTTCTCCAAACAGCCTGGCCATAACTAGAAAGCTCCCGAAGTTGGTCTATAACCGAGTCATAGCAAATAGAAGTAGCTACCCTAATCGTTACGACAACGTTGACTGACCTCCCAAATGGTATTTTCCCAACAACCGGGCATTATCACTTGGGTCGGGAGCCATGAGGCTATGCTCCCAGAATCTGTACACGACCACGGTACGGTCGACGACTCTACAAGCAGCATGGCTTTTCGCCCTGCGTCTGCAGGAACGGTCTCCACAGGCCCTAGTCACGCCATGATTGAGCCTCTCAGAAAAAGGACTTGTCTCTAGTATCATCCAAAGCGTGCATGAGCTGTTCGCCCGCGGCGCCGCGGATTGCCAGCTGCGTACCTCCTTAGGAGTCCTTATGTATCCTACGCGTGAAGTGGCGCTAGCCCTACGACCTGGACCATTTGAGACCCAAGGCCGAACGATTCGTCGCTACGGCTCACGACTTAGCGGGCACGACAGGACATACAAGTGAAACAAAAGCTCACCGCCCCGGATATATTACAACTTTGTAGTTTTCACTTATACGTCCGAATACTTGTATCCGAGATACAAATTATCATTGTCCTGCAGCAATATAGAACATAAAGATAAAGTCGAGACTACGAAGCAGAAGCGTCCACACCTAAAAACAAGTCATACTGACGATCACAACCTCATCCTACTGATATGATAAGCGACTACTTCACTAATGTTCCTAGTCCAGAGACCAAATTCATGTCGAAGCTAACATTGCAGGCTACAGTACATAATGATCCCAGTAACTACCACCCGAGCACTAATCGCATTCCCGACCAGGCTCGGGGGCTTTGTCCAACTACGCACCGAGCAAGGCTCGGGGACTGCGACTAAGGCGTCGAAGGACAACACCCAGGGACTGACGACCGGGGACTGCGAATGAAAAGCAAATGACCCCGATGCAAGAACCTCTTCAAGCTCCTTCCATTAGGCTCGGGGACTACGGGTATTCGCAGTCGTTTCTTACTAAATTTATATTTCAGTTCTCTAATTTTCAATATATGATCCTGATACAAGAAGCTCCCAGTTTCTTACTGAAGAATCATGGACCCTTGTGTTTAGGCAATTAACAACAATGCTAGGTCACTATGACTAACATGTGTTTTGCAGAGGCAAAGTCATTTGTGTTAGGTCATTAGTGATACAATTTGAATGGGCTTAATGGATATTCATGCCCCCAAGATGGAAATCGTTTCGGTTGCAAAGGATGATGATACAAGTTGAAGACTAGGCTAGTTCTTAGTGCCATAAGGTTGAGAAGGGCACTAAGTATAGCTAGGGTTTTGTTTTCCCTTTGACCGTACTATAAAGGGTGGTATGAGATTAGTAGCTTGACCTAGGAGAGTTTAGGAGAGTGGGTATATGCACACTTGTCACAACTAGTCCTAGAGACCTTGCTTTCAGCCCTTGGTTAACCCTAAAAATGGTAGGAGCAAAATCCCTCGAGAGATCTCAGCGAAAATAGTTGAAATAGGGGAGAAAAGAGGCTCCGGACCAGTCTCCCAAGTAGGCGTCAGACCAAGGAGAGTGGTCCGACGGTCCCTGACTTAGGAAAAAGTCCAGCTCGAGAAGCTCCGGACCACCTGTCCGGAGAGCGTCGGACCATAGGAGAGTAGTCCGATGGCTCGTGTCAGAGAGAGAGAGAGAGCCTGAAAGAAGGCTCCGGACCAGTCCAATGGTGAGTCCGACGGCTAGTCCGATGCTTCAAGACAGGAGGCTGTTTTCATACAGTAAGCTCCCTGGCTCCGGACCAGAGCGTCGGACCAGGGCTCCAGACCAAGGAGAGTGGTTCGGTGGTTCGAAGAAGAGAAAATGTTTTCACTCAGTGAGCACCCTGGCTCCGGACCAGTGCGTCGGACCAGGGCGTCGGACCAAGCAGAGTAGTCCGACGGTGCCTGAGTTTGAATTCAGAGTGAGCTCCGGACCAGTGTGCTTGGTCCGGTGGTGTGAGCTCCGGACTAGTCCGGTGGCTTCGCAGAGAAAAGAAAAAGCAAAAAACGGCTAGTTTTGGAGGTGGGGACTATTTATAGTTGCCCCCTTCGTCCTTAGGAGGTCTCTTGGCCATTGTTTCAGCTGGTGACACCTTGATAGAACCTTTGGAAAGCCAAGTGCCTAGTGAGGGAGAGATTAGAGAGAGTTCATCTTGTTCTTCCCTCCTACAGTGATTAGGAGTGATTTGTGTGCATCCATCCACCTTCCTAGCCTTGAGTTGGTCAAGTGAAGGTCTTGTGCTTGTTACTCTTGGTGTTCGACAGCACCTAGACGGTTTGGTGGTGTTCGGAGGAAGTGATCGCCGGAAGATTGTCGGCGGCTCTTCTCTAAGCTTCTGTGATCGGTTGTGGGCGATTCACCGAGCCGGAGTGACGAAGAATCAGCCCGTAGAGAGCACTCTACCCTTGCGCGGGTAGAGGGAGAGCGATACCTTGCGAGGTGCTCCAACGAGCACTAGGGGGGTGTGTCGACACCATCGATACCTCGGGAAAACATCGCTGCGTCGCTGAGATTCTTGTTCCCTAGCTCTTTACTCTATTGCATTTACTTTGAGCTGTGTTCTTATCTTTCCTACTAGAATTGCTTAGGTTGTTCTTAAATTCCATGAACTGCTACCGCCTTCTAGCTAGGACACACAGACAGTAGGCACTAGGGGGTGATTGGCATTTGATAGGTTTTCATATTTGCTTTAGAAATTTAAAACAAGCCCAATTCACCCCCCTCTTGGGCATCTTGATCCTTTCACTTACATCAGGCTCAGGGACTACGGGTACTTGCAGTCATTTTTTGCAAACTTATGCTTCAATCTTCATACCTTATGCACTATTTTATAAAGCATGGCACCACGTGCATACTTCACCTGCTACCATGCTCGGGGACTAAGTGGGTACACTTCATCTTGCGGTGAATGTACTAATTTTCTTTTTGGCAAAGCTCTGTTGTTTTCTGTGTTGTTTTTGAAGAGCCTAAGTGGGTACACTTCACCAGGGAAGGACTTTCCAAAAGTTTTTTCTTCTTCAGCACGTCACATTCTTCAAACAAGCAGCCGCAGCATCCGGCAAGGCGACCAGCTCGCGCATCAAGCTACGACGTTCTCGACTAGCCCAACCTGGTCGGGAGGCTTGTCCGAGCAGCACCTCGACCAGCCACCCTGGTCGGGACTCTACGACGACCACTCCGCATGATGGCGACCAGCTGAACACCCCCGAGGATGACGCTGCGGGCTCGCCAGAAGAATGCAACGTGCTCGGGGACTTGTTGGGGATATTACCTCGGCATATCCCCAGGGACCTTATGGGCCTGCCGACCAGAAGACGGCCTGTAACACCTTTGGTGTTTTATCTTAATTAAAAATGGATCATGTCATCATATGCATTAAGCATCATTCAATTGATTGATAACCTCGTTATACATTGAACTAAAATGAGTTAATTTGATTGAGTGTGGTTCAATTGTTTGAATGCTGGTCATCTTTTCAAATTCAAACTTTCAAAATTTACATTCAAACCCTAATTCCCAGAGGGGTTAAATCAAACCCTAAACATGAATTTCAAAATCTAAAAAGAATTTGCATATGGTTGTTTAAGCAAAGTTGTAGAGCTCAGTTTGAATTGCATTTGTTGTGTTTACAGTTTTTCAAGTGTTATTCAAGTTTTTAGAGTAATTGAAAAGGGGTAAACCTTGTAAAAAGGGTTTTTAAATTTCAAAAATGCATTTTCATTTCTAGGCCAAATTTTAAAAAGTGTGTATTGACAAAAATGTAGATCATGAAATTTTGAGCCACTTTGGTATTCAAAGTTTTTCGTGACAACCCCTCGAAGTTTGAGCAATTTGAAAAACAATCCCAGGGGTAGTTCAGACATTTCATCGAGCAGTTGCATGGTGACGGGGAACTCGGCGCCGACACCTGGTCGGCCAGCTGCCGAGCTCGCTATGCGACTCCTGGCCTCGACGCACGTCCTATCTTGTGCGTGGCATCGTCGCGCACACCCTGCTCCCTTCAAAACGGGACGGCGTCCATCCCTTGCCCTCTTTCCACGCCGTGCAACCGCGCTGCTCTACTCCGCCGAGTGCGCCATCATCGTCGACGAGCTCGTCCGAGCTCGTTAGCCACTGCCAGTCCACACAACAACTGCCATTGTCTTCGCCTTGATCTCGCACATCGCCTGGGTCGCTTGGTTGAAGCAGACGAACGCTGGTTTGCCCGGCGCGATGTCTTCTTCCTCGACTCCGGCGAGAGCGCCGCCGCTCTGGTTCAGTGTTGTCTCGGCTATCCAGGAGCCGCATTGATCTTTTATCTGTTGTTTCTTGTTCCTTGTTCATCGTTGATCCTTGTCGGCTCCGCCGTTTCTTCTTTGGTAAACCACAGCCTCAGGAACGTCGTCGTTGCCGCTCGGCTCCAGTCTCCGCTGGCACGGCCTCCGTCGCCAGCATCTTCCTCTTCGTCTCCGGCCGAGTTAACGAGCGCTTCGTGTTCGGGGTAAGCTCCTGGTGCTCATAGAGTAGCTGGCTGTAGCTAATTCCAAACCGTAGCCGTGGTTCGTGTTCGCTCCGGCGTGTCAGCGCCGCCGCGTCGGTGCTCACCGCCGTGAGAGCTCGTTAGTTGGTCCTTTTCACATCTGAGTCTTGCGCTAGCTTCGCCTAGCCGTCGTGAGTCTGTCCGTGGTGTTGGTTGTTCTAGTGCGTGCTCAATTTTGTCGGAGCACGTCGCGCAGATCTCTGCCATCCGCCATGGCCGCTGGCGGGGTTGTTTCGTTAGGATTTTAGTTCTTTTCGCGTGCGCTTCGCGTTGTTTGGGGGCCGCTGAGTCTAGTAGAGTGCTTGGTTGAGCCGATTATGGCTTGTTTTACACCGGCATATGTGCAGCCGCACGCAGGGTGCCGCCATTGCCGTCGGTGAGGTCTCTACGGTAGGTTGTGCGTTATGCTCGTGGTTGCTTTTGA
>CM039119.1:48978440-48995419 GCA_022036555.1 Microstegium vimineum | reverse complement strand
TGTCGATCATACATCTAGATCGGTACCTGAGTAATCTTATGAACGAAATAAATGACTTTCAATTTTTTTATAAATGCTTATTTATGCAAAATACTTGATTCTTGTAAACCACACCTTGAATCCTATGACTTGCATATTGTGTTGTCCACCAAATATTTTATTTGTCGGATAAGTCTTGTTGAGTACCCCGTACTCAGGGTTTGTTAACCCCTGTTGCAGACGAGTGTCACAACCCGGTCTGTGTAGCTTCGTGCTGCATGACCGTGGTCACTGTGAATGAGGATGAAGAATAAGTTGTCTATGCTTGACTCTTGGGCAAGAGTACCTCGGTTCTTTGTTTAAACTCTATCACCGCTTGATATAATAATATCGTATGAAACTATGTTAGGTTTCAAAACCTATGGTTTGTAATATGACTTTAAATTTCTGCTACTTTGATGTAAATTAAATTATTGTATTACTTCTGCAATGTTTGTAATGAGGAGATTCTGTTTGGAACGAGGTGAATGACCCGCTGCAAAGTGGCGACACCTGACGGACTAATTAAGGTTGGGATCATTTGTTTGGGATTAAGTCGGATGAACTATTAATCCTGGCAAGTGGGCCCTATCTTAAGAGGTTCTGTCACACGGCCCAGCCCGCGAGGCCTTGCGGCACGCGACCAGCCCGCCGTGCTCGTCAAGGACTCCGAAGAAGTCTTGCTCGCCAAGTAAGATCCTAATAGATAGACTCGGATCCCTTCCCATAGGGAATCGATCGTAATCTGATAGGATATGGGAATTGTAACCCTGCTCCCCGGCTATATAAGGCAAGCAAGGACCCCCTCAAAAAACCTCTCACAACCTCTCTAGATTATCTACAGATCTTGTAACCTAATACGCAAGATCAATCCATCCACCAAAACACAAGACGTAGGGTATTACGGTGATTTGCCGGCCCGAACCTGTATAAATCGTCGTGTCTACGTTCTCTGTGTTACGCTTGATCGTCGTCGCCACACCTCCGCCTACAATCTACTACCGTAGGGTGCCCCCTAGGTAGACTGCGACACATATTTCGTCAACAGCCCTGTTTGGATCACTCTAGCTCGACTAGAGCTAGAGGTTAGAGTTAGTTTATAAACTAGCTCTAGCTAAGAAGGTGTTTGAATCCAAAGCTAGTTTGTACTAGTTTGATAATATTTTTTTTACAAATCATCCAAATATATTCATGTGAAATCTTATTTTAAAGTATTTATTGTAACGAATTCAATGGTGTAATCAAAATTTTATTTGAATGTTTTGTTTGTTAGATATAATATTTTTTGTAGTTGCATGTGAGGTGGGTCTCACGTTCCACCGTAACTAGTCCAAATAATCGCCTCTTGAGAGAGCTATTTTTTGGATAGGCTAGTTGCAACTAGTCCAAACTAGCCCTCATGTTTGAATACTTTTGCGCTAGTTAAGTACAAACTATCCCAAATTAACTCTAGCTAGCAGTAGGATTCGAACAGGGCCTTAGTAGTGTGTACGGAGTAGTAGGTGCGGTTCTTTTGTCGCCCTATGAAACATGTGAGGTTCCTGTAGCGATGAGCGGCCTTGCTAGATGCCTGTTGGATTCTGAGAGGAGATAATGCAAATGCAGTAGCGCTTCCTTTTGGATTCGGGAACACAGATCGTTCTTTAAAGTTTTGCTGCTCAAATCAAGGTACGCAGATTTATGCGGGCAGAGCCACGTGCTTTATGCTCAGAGGCTCGTAAATTTGATTCTTAATTAAAGGCAGCTACCCCAGTCCCCAGCCGGCTGGCACTCCCGCAGTCACACGGAAATCGTGGCACAGATTTGGGAGACGAGACAGAAACTCGTGACTCCCTTTGCTTGCTGGAAGGACGGGGAGCTCACTTCTCGAGGTCGAGGGCCTGCCAACCGGCCGTACCGTACTGTGACCCTACAGGCTGAGTCGCTGAGAAAAGAAAAGAAAAGGAGCCATGGCCCATGAGCCATCCCACCATCCAGCCACCAGCCAGCGGGGGCGATCGGGCGTAGCCCGGCGCCGGCGAGCGATCAGCCATCGCCGTCGACAGGAGAGGGAGAGCGGTCGCAGGTCAGTTCATGTGGTGGTATGACCGCCGACGACAGATGAGATATTGAGATGAGGTGCCACGTCGTCGGATCGGAGTCGGAGCCGAGACACATGATGATGAGCGAACGACGTCGCCGACACCGTGCGTGGCACTCGTGAACCCACCTGTGCGCAAGGACGGACGCTGCTGGATCGTTTCGGATCTCACGCTCTCCGAGAGCACAGGCGATAAGCGTGGCCAACAGTAGCAGCACAGTACCGGAGATTGAGGCCTCTGGTTGGACCAACCGATGGTACGGGGCAGCATACACGACACTAGTTCAATGTAGGGGGACCCCGCCTCCGCCTTTCTTAAAGCTAAGCTAGCCATGACTCATCAAGGAACGAAGCGAACCACTGAACCAGCTCTGGCCCTGCCTCATCAATGTTGTACTAGTAGGCTGTTGGTTCATCTACGGTCTGAGGCGTACCTATTCCGCGTGACGTGCACGGGCGGTACACCGCTGTCCTCAGGTCGCTGCCATCGCGTCGGGCTCTCCTCGTCCCACGCCCACGGGGACGGGCGCCCGGGGAGATCCTCCACCCACGCTGACACACACCGCTCCTCTCGGTCAAATCCCCCGCGCGCGGATCATGTGTCGCTTGCACGCCTTTCCGCCTGATCGGGACCGTCACGGACCCGTCCGGCCGTCCCTCTCTGCTCTCGCCTGCGGCCCTGCTCCTCGCCATTGCCCCCTCCGAGCCCGAGCCGTCGCTCTCCGGCATTCCCATTCCACGGGGGACCACCCGTTCCGGCAGTCACGTGTTTCATGCGACGCGAGTCGCCCCGACCGGCTGGCCCGTGCCGTGCCCGCACGGCCCACGGCGCGCGCCCCGCGCCGTCCCTCCGACTTGCTCGTCTCCTTGGCCCGCGCTATTAAAGGGGCAAAAGGCCCATTTGCGAGGGGAGCAAAAGTACACGAGAGCCTGTCGGAGGCTTCGTCTGTCTTCTGGGTCTGTGATAGATAGATAAGCAGAGCAACGAAGCGAGGAGGAAGCTGCGACTTGGAGGCGTCTTTGGGTTTAGTGCTAGCTGCCTAGCTGCTGAGCTGGGGGTGAAGCGCGAGGACGGGAAAGGAGAAAGGGGGGCGCCGCCGCCATGGCTGAACGTGCGCCGGCGAGGGACAAGACCAGCTTCGCCGCCACGTGCAGCCTGCTGAGCCAGTATCTCAAGGAGAACAAGGGCGGCCTGCAGGGCCTTGGCGGCCTCGCCATGGCGCCGGCGCCGGCAGCTGGTAAGGCAACGACGACTACTTTCTCAGTCGTCGTGTTTTCTTCTTCCATGCAACCCGTTCAGTGCCATGCAAAGCTTCCCTTTGAGCACTACCGTCTCCCAATGAACAATACCGTTTTGCTTATCAGACGACTCGCCCACCATGGTCGCAGGAGCAGGAGCTTTCCGGCCGCCGACCACCATGAACTTGCTGTCCGCGCTCGACGCGCCGGCCGAGGAGCCCAACGAGAAGGCCACCACCGGCGGAAATCCAAGGTAAATAAACGAAGAAATCCGCAACCGTCCGTGCACTACTATTGCGAGTAAATTGATGAGCTGATGACGAAGAAAAGGCAAGTTCGTGCCTAGCTTGGGCCGGAAGAACAACACACCCAGCTCAAAAGAAAGAAAGAACAAGTGTGCTCTGTTTTTGTCAGATACTGCACTACTGTAAACAAGAGACATTTTGATTCGTGTAGGGAGGCAGATGGAGACGAGGCGCAACAGCTGACCATCTTCTACGGTGGGAAACTGGTCGTCTTCGACAAGTTCCCCTCCACCAAGGTCAAGCACTTGCTCCAGATCGTGAACCCTGGACCTGGAGACGGCGTGGACAGGGCCGGTGCCACTGTCGCAACGCACAACCTGCCTACGCCTCCACACGACAGTCTCTCTGGTAAGCCTCGCGCTCCTCCTCCTGCAGTTCTTGTTCTACTACCAAACACTGCCTGGCTGCTGCCAAACCCATTCAAACTTTTGCTACACAAACTTTGTCGGTGACACAAGTGAGTGTTTTTTGTTTTTCTTCTGTAATAATAACAGATCTGCCGATTGCGAGGAGGAATTCACTCCACAGGTTCCTTGAGAAGAGAAAGAACAGGTAACTGAGTTGATTCTTTTTTTCTCCCTCGAATTTTCAGTGATGGAAAACAGCTCCATACATTCAGGATCACCAATGGAATCACGTTCAGTTAAGCAGAGTTCTGACATGTGTTTTGTGCTTTTCTCATTCATTCAAATTCCAGGATAACTGCAAAGGCGCCATACCAACAAGTCAACAGCAGCTCTGTTGGCGTTGAGGCGTCGTCCAAGCAAGCGACCGGAGTGGAGAAGAAACCTTGGCTGGGGCTGGTGGGCCAAGAAGCGACAGTCAAACAGGAGATGTGATCTTACCCGGAACCGAAAAGATGCCAAATCAGCAGTGATTGTTCACGGATGGTGCAGTGCACGTCGTAGCTTCAGGTCAAGGGAAAGAATAATTTACCGTCGGTTACTCATCAGTTTACCGCTCTACTTACTACTAGTTGTTAGGAAGAATTATTGTGGTGGTCATCCTACTAATTGGCCACAAGCATATACGTGAGGTGAGGTCGGGTCAGCTGTTCGTTGGCGAGATTTGTTTTTTTGCTGCTGGAGATGAACATGCTCGCGGCAGTTTCGCTGGTGACCGGCGCCATATGTTGCAACGAATGGCTGCTGCCTCTGCCTCTGCCTTGCTCAAAATGTTGAGGAGCGATGTGTATGTAGTGCACGTTCCGGTACATTTTTATTGTCCTCGATCTCCCTGTCCTGTAGGTTTACACTGGATCGATCCTTCCTCTCGTAGAGGGTTTGTATGTTCAGTGGAAGATGTTTATTTGGTCTATTTTATTTTATTATGAATATGTACGCGTGTAATGTATTATGGTATGCTGTATATCTTGGTAGCTTTCATGTATTCATCTTGGTAGCTTTCATATATAGTACTATGAAAGCTCACCGATCTCTACTACCTCAAATGGTTCTGCACTATAGCATATGGTCTCCTAATATTTTTGTATAAATAACAGAAAATAGTAATACGATCGCATATGGCAGTTACTATCCTCCCACGGGGAAAAAACTATAACAAAAAAAAATGTCATTCCAAGAAATGAGGCAAGTTCCAGTCCAACCGAACAACCAAAAGAGAAGGATCTGTGGTGTCAGTACTCAGTATACTTAGGCGAGGTGGATAAAAAAGAGGAGAGAGAAGAAAAATACTACTTAATCCGTTTTAAATTATAGTTCGTTTGATTTTTAAGTTTAATTATTCATCTTATTTAATTTTTTATGTAAAATATTATTTTTTTTAGTGTGGCTTACTTATTTAATAAATAGTCTAGATGAATGATTTAAATTTGACTATGTTTACATAATTTTTTGAATAAGACGAGTGGTTAAAACTATGATAAAAAAGTTAAACGAATTATAAATTAAAACGGAGAGAGTAGATCGTAAAGATCAGGCATAAGATCTAAGAAATTTAGAAAGAAAATGAACCAAATATTAATGCTAAGGTATATTTTATTGCGCAGGTACGGTGCCGAGGCAGCAAACAACCGTACCGGAGGTGCATATGGCTTAACGTGGCGCTAAGAAGGCGGGGATGCTAGGCAGGATATGGAGTTGTATATGCATGTAACACCATGCTATATTATTAGGCATGCTCTTATGAAGTGTTTAGATCAAACCCTCCGAGACACACTCACGGGGGTAGGTAGCAATTTGAGTCTAGGCTATCGAAATCGGACGCCTGAACGGCACCCCCCAGACAAGTTTGCCTCACAGCCGCCCCTGTTCAAAGGACGAGTTTTCGGCGGAGAAAACGGGTGGGATTTCGATTCTCGTGACGAGGTCGTGGCCGAAACCGAAAGAAAACACGAGCTCAGCCCTGTTCAGGGAGCAAAAAACGTGCTGAAACAAATCTGGAGGATTCCCTGCACTGCAGTGTACTGTACAAAACCGAGGCCCTTTTTTTTCCACGGCGGATCCTGCCGTGCAGTTTGGCCGGGCTCAGAGCACGACGAGCCTATAGTACAGGAAAGGTAGGAAGACAAAGCACGCCAAGGCGCGGTCCCCCACCCCCGTTGCTGTGCGTGCAGGTGCAGCGCCCCCACTCGCTCTCGATGGGCGATTGGGCGTTGCCGTCCCTGCACGCCTCGGCATGCCGAGGGTGCCGCCCGTGGCACCTGGCGTGCTCATCTCCTCCCTCTCCCTGTCCCGGGCGACAACGTCGGGTTCGGCATCCACGCATCTCTGTCTGTCTGTCCGGCGGCCGCACCGCGGCCTACGCCCGTCCCGTCCGCTCTCCGTCGGTGTCGCCGACGAGAAAAAATTCAGCCTGTGCCTTTGTCTGGAGCGGGAGGATAAACTTTCGCGCTGACACTGACCCAGCGACCAGACCGCGGACTTATTACAATACTGTATACTCCCTCCGTACTTTTTTTAAAAAACTTATTGTTTTAAAAAGCGACACGTCGTAACTTTAACGACTTATTTTTAAAAATATTAATTGAAATATAATATATATATATGTATGTATATAAAAATATTTTTTAAGATAAATCTATTGATATGATTTTCACATTTGTAAACTCAATAATTTAAAAGTTATTTATAATTTATATTTTCAATGTTCGACTAAAATCTTCTCCTAAACAATAAGTTTTTTTTAGTATAGATGGTGTATAGGCTAGTAGTATAATACTAGCTCACTTTCCTCGGTATACACTCCTTTTTCCACTACCTAGAAAATACTCGTTTAATTATATTTTTATTAAATAATATTTGTATTTATAACTTTAAATTAATTTATTTAGTAATTAATTTATTTAAAATAAAAACTCATATACTAAATATGACACTATTTTAAAATAGTATTTTTAACAGGGGAGGGGTAGTACGGAGTAGTTTAGGCCTGGAGGTTGGTTAACTCCTGTCGTTTCTTTTGGTTAATGCGAGTGGGCACTTGGGCAGGGCGGCACACAAAACACATGCTTCCATTTGTTTTTGAAATTCAATGTACTCCAGACGCCACGGGAGGTCCATCTAAATCATCAAGTCCAAGTGTCCTTCTTTGGTTGATTAGATGAGACGATAGGGGAAATACAAAATCAGAGCATCATTCTGACCCTTATGCCTTGAAAGTTGCCCTCTATTTCTCTACATTTGTGTAACTACTAGTTATTAAAGCTATTTTTTCTTTTCAAAAAAAGAGCAAAATACATGGCTGGTCCTCGAAGTTGGTAAGGGATTTCATCTAGGTCTTTCTATTATCAAAATGTCAATTTTAAATCCATAAACCTGGCTTCGAGTGTCATCCACGTCCTTATAGATCTAAACGAGCTCGGATGAAGACAAACTTTGCAGCAAAATTGCAGCTCTCGACATGCTCTACAACTTTTTAGTTGATTTTTTTTAAAAAAAATTAAAATGTTAGGGCACCAAAATACTATTGTAAGTGCGCATATTTTAAATTTTAAAATTTAAAATTATCCAACATTCTCAGATGTTGACATGGTCTATATGAAAGTTATAGTTATCGATACGATCTAAAAATTTGTAGTTAAAACTTTTTTTTATTTGAAATTGTTTGATATCCCAAATATATATTTTAAGTTTATATCTTTTGAAATAAAAAACTTAAAACACATATTTGAGATACTAAACGAGTTTAAATTAAAAAACTTTTCAATTGTAAAATTGTATATCATATTGATAAATATAACTTTCATATAGACCATGTCACCATCCGAGATCTTTTGATAATTTTAAATTTTAAATTTTGTATAATTACAACAGTATTTTGGGACCCTAAACAGTTTTAATTCAAAAGCTTTTTAACTACAAAGTTGTAGATCGTGCCGAGGGTACAATTTTAATATAAAGTTTGTCTTCATCCGAGCTTGTTTAGATTTATTTGGATCTAGCATACATCCAAAACAAAGTTTACGGATGCAGAATTGACATTTTGAAAGTAGATAGATCTAGATGACACCTCTTATCAACTTTAAGGACCGGCCATGCATTTTGTTAAAAAAAGTTTGTTGTTTGATAGCTTATTTTGCCAAATAATCTTCGTTTTGGTCACGTCTAGCGCAGGTAAACCATGAAGCTTCCCTGCTCACAGAGCCTAAAACAAGAAGCGGTTCATGGCGTTCACGCATTTTTCTCCTTGCAGGACCAGCAGGACGCCAGGACATATGGTGCACATGCAAAGTTAGGATGACCATCCCGTTCAGAAAGGGGTCAGGATCACCATTGAGAGCGCATGCACACACATGATTTCCCCAGTTGATGCTGGTCCATGCATGCTGGGTACGGTAGGCCTGTGCTCGAGCAGAGCTGACAAAACTGCAGCCACTGCAAATATCCGACCGAGGCCTTGCATGTCGCATCTGTTTGAAAGGACAATCTGGCGATGGAAGCACTGAAAATATCTCCTGTGTGAGCTGTTGCATTGGTCCTCGACGCTCGTACTAGTACAGTAACAGCCGTGCTGAGGCTGGAATCATTAAGCGGGCCAAGAATTATTGGATTCTCTCTCAAACTAAAAACGTGATGCACGGGGATGCCTGTCGAGAGGACAATGCGTGACGGTGCAGCACTGTGTCACTGGGTGAAAAGGCACATGGAAAAAGAAATGGTACGGGTCGTCCATAGTTGCCAAATTTAGGTTCAATCCAGAAAAAAAAGTGATCTCACCACCGAATAATGGCACATCACAAGGCTTCCAACCACGGACGTTTCACTACAAAACAAAGATTTTTAACACCAAATTGTTGATCAAACCATAAACTGAATTCTTGAACAATTTGTTGTTCAGTCTAATCTAAATAAATGTGCCTTTATGATGTATGTATGCACCAGTGCAATTCTTGACAAGAGCCTTCACGTGAAAAATATCGAGAGGTTTAATGTCATAATCATCAATGGACATAACAGTTGTTGACATGTCGACAACTAAATAAAACTATAGTATATTTATGAGTAAATATTTTTTCCTTTTCACTTGCACATAAGAAGAAATCTATCAAGATTGTATTTTAATTTAAAACAATTTAGTAAGACATTGTCATTTTATTGTCAACATTAGCTTCTATTATGATTTGTCAATCATAAAATAAATTATCGCTTTAAAATTTAATAGAAACGGTAAAAATATAAATATATATTCTCTCTATCATATAAAATGTGTCATTTTCACTTACCGAGAAATCAAACACTATAAAATATGACTAAATATAAATAATACAATATTAATATTTATGGTGTATAATTAGTATCATGAGATGAATCACTAAATATATTTTATAATAAACTTATTCAAAAATCTAAATATTCCTAATATTTTTTAATAAACCTAGTTAATCTTATGGCGACGCTATTTCTAAGACAAAGGGAGTATGTAGCATTCTTTTGACATTTTTCATAAAAGTGCGTTAGATTATATATATTTTTTTGCGATACATGATCTTGTGTTTACTGTTATATACATGGTCTGACTAAAAAAGACCAGCAACCCGAAGCACTTATAAAAGTCCATTATGTAGGAAGTTACAAGTTCAAATATAGGCCCATAAGATCCGAAGCCCGAAAGATCAACAACCCGAAGCCCTTATAAAGGTCCATTTCGTAGGAAGTACAAGTTCAAATAGAGGCCCATAAGATCCGAAAGCCCGAAGAAAAATTTTCGTGTTTACGCGCGTCCCTACTTTTGCAGTCCTCTTTCAAAACGCCCTGACCAACATTTATTTTTCTGATCACTTTTCTGTCTCCGCTTCCCCATTTTCTCTTTTCCCACCCTTCCGCTTCCACGAGCAGATGCCGGCGAGTGGCAAGCTCTCGGCGAAGCCCTCCCCCTCGCCAGCGGTCGCTCCCGCCTCGCACCCCAAATTGACAGCCATTACCTCCCTCGGTGACTGTGACGACGACGACGACGACTTCCAACCTCCTCGCTCCCGCCCCTTGAAGCCTTGCAATGGCGCCGCCGCACTTCGGCTCCGTAAGAAGCTCAAGGCTTCATCCTCCTCCGGTTCCTCCGGGAAGGAGAACAGTTCCGCCGCCGGTGGTGTCGTTGCCGCGGTGGAGGGCGCCTCGACGGCCGCGAAGGGTGCCGAAACCCTAGCAGCCGGCTCGAGGGTTAGTGGCGGCGTTCCCAAAGCGAAGAAACGAAAGGCCAAAGAAATTTGCGGCCTCTCGAGGTACGGATCTGATAGCGCCAAACTAAGCTGTAAACCGAAGATAGGATTGGATAGATATGGATATGGCAAAGGGAGCTCCAGTTCCTTGCCCAATTCGATAGAATCGAGGGTTTTGGCGTTCGGTGCGGTATGTGATTTGGGAGTTGGGCGTTGTGAGGAAGCTCAAGTAGCTGGTACCTTAGTTCTTGGGGAGGGGCACGCCACAGTGGAGCTGGCTGCCTCCGAGTGTGATCCTCCAAAAACGGAGAAGAAGCTGGGCAGTTCTGGAGCTGTAGAGGGACATTACGACTCCAGGTTGATTGAACCGGGGCTTATTGAATCAGATGCAAACCGCGAGTTTTTAACTGCAGGTTCATATGATTCAGACGGACTCGATTCAGGGATTCTTGGCTCACTGACTGATAAACAGGGCACGAGGAAAACAAACGGGGTGGCATCTGAATGTGGTTCTGGGCATCAGAACGGGAGCTATCACTTGGATTCTCTACAGTCAGAGCTCCTAACGTCGAATGCAAAGTATGATTCTAGAGTTTGTGTTAGCAATGAAATCCAAGAGCCTTGTTTGGGAGCCTGTAATTTGATTTCACCAGAGAGGAAAGTAGCAGCAAGACATTCTGCATGTGCAACCCCTGAAAATGTGACCATGGAGAACAAATCAAGTGAACCTGAGGCTTATAAGGGGCAGTGCTGCTCTAATTCATCTGATTCAAAGCTTCTAGAATCCCATATGATCCATGACTTTGAAGTTGATGATTGTGATAATTTTGAGATCGGGACACAGCTCAGTGAGCTCATTAACTTGTGTATAAAGGATTCCATAGAGGGACAGTCAAACTTCAGTGCATCGCCCATGGAACAGAACACATTAGATTCTAAGCGACCCAGTTCAGACTTTGAAGTGAAATGCCCTCTCTGTGGATCGGATATATCTGATTTAAGCAAGGAGCTCCGACAGCTGCATACTAACAATTGTCTTGACGAACCAGCTAAGGTACGTTCAACATGTCCTAATATTATAATTTCTTTTGTGCTAATGTGCCTTAAATATACTAGCTAAATTGTTGTTTTAGCTAGAAGCTCAAAAGTACTGCTGATTTTGTGTTGATCCTCTGGTTGATGGTATTGTTTGTTTGCATAGTTGACCATTATCTCATGGTTTGTTTTTTTTACATCATAACCTGCCTATTTGGTGCAATAAACAAGCATCACTGAATGTATTCACAGTGGATTGCAATTTACAACAATGCCAATGATGTGAAAGCTTTCCTACCATATTTGCCTGATAATGAATTATAGAAGAGCACAAGTGGTGCAATGAAATATTTTTATTTAGATTTAATTGACTCAATCATCAATAAAACATTCATGTTATCATCCAATTTACTGGTTGCTGAGTAACAAAACTCAGAGATGAAGTTAGTGGAGTGTGGACATAAGGAACATGAATTAGTTCATTTGGCATCCCTAATTCATCTTCCGCAATAAGAATAACATATCTTAAAGTAATCATATACTTGAATTATCTTTTTCAGGGATCTAGTCCCAACCATAAAAAAGAGCCCTCTGCTGGACAAAATGTTGAAATTGGGCGTGTTGTTGAATGGTTGAAAAACCTTGGGTTATCCAAGTATGATGAGGTTTTTATCAGAGAAGAAGTTGACTGGGAAACCTTGCAGTGGCTCACTGAAGAGGTACATTCTGTCTTATTCTTTAGATGCAAGTGTATTTTCAAGTAGAGCATAACTCCGTTACTACTTAAATTATGTGACCCATCTTTTGTAAGTCAGAGGCTGTTTCTGACGCAGCATTCACTTGCATGTTTTGCTGATTTGATCTTGTTGAAGCATGAGTAGATGGCTCAGCTCTTCACGAAATCCTATGATTTTGAGAGAATCGCTTGGTTGTTAGTACTACCTCCGTCCCTAAAAGAATGCAATTGTGGGAACCGTGTCAGTCAGGATTGTTCATGTTTGACCAGCTTTATATTAAATATTATTAACATTTATGTCTCTAAATAATTTTATTATAAAAATATATTCTATAACTAATCTAACGATACTAGTTTCATATCACGAATCTTAGTATTTTTTTATATAAATCCAGTCAAAGTTCAAACTGTTTGACTTCTCGAAAAGCGAGAATTGCATTCTTTTGGGGACAGAGGTAGTATATTGGATTGGATGTGACTCAAATAGGCAAATGATTCTTCTGGTTTTCGGTAACATAACTAACATTTGCCCTATGTACTGCAGGATCTGTTGGGTATAGGGATCAGCTCTCTTGGACCAAGAAAGAAAATTATGCATGCTCTAGGAGAGTTACGGAAGAAACATGATGATCCCAGTGAAATGGAAGATGTGTTAAATTCAGAAAATACTAAGAAGACTAAACTTCCAATGAATGGTAATAAATTAATTACTGAATACTTTCAATGTTCCTCATTTGATCAAAGACAAAGAAGGGTATGCAAAGTCAACAGGCCATCTAATCTGAACGAGAAGAAAATTTCTAGTGCTAAAATACCCACTAGAAGAAGTGCTGGTAAAGGAAAGGTTAAAGATACACCTCTTTGGTGTTGCATCCCAGGGACCCCTTTTCGAGTGGTATGTTTTTGTATCTGCTGACCTACAAGAACATTATCCTTAATATATCAATCATAACTTAAAATGTTGCTGCAGGATGCATTTCGCTACTTGAGAGGCGACTGTTCCCACTGGTTTCTCACACACTTCCATGTGGATCGTAAGTACAACCTCTATTGTTTGGTGCCTGAGTTTATATTGAATTGAACTCTTCCTACACCAGCATATTAGCAAACTGGTTCCCACGTATTATCTTTCTCATTGTTGCTAGGCACCTAATGCTGATGTTCAATGTCTAACACATTTCTATTTCAACAGATTATCAAGGCTTGACTAGAAGCTTTTGTCATGGGAAGATATACTGTTCGTCAATTACAGCGAGTCTTGTGCATCATAAGATTGGCATCCCATGGGATAGATTGCATGTATTGACCCTAAATGAAAAACTCACTATTGCTGGAATTAATTTGACATGTATTGATGCCAACCATTGCCCTGGATCAATCATTATTCTCTTTGAGCCTCCCAACGGTAAAGTAAGTGTTTCTCTAAGGCTTTTGTCCATCTATTTGACACAACTATTCGATATGTTATTTTTATTTACTTGCCTTTTTAGGCTGTTTTGCACACTGGAGACTTCCGGTTTTCTTCTGAGATGGCCAACAATCCTGTTTTGCAGTCTGCTCATATCCACACTCTAATTCTTGACACAACCTATTGCAATCCACGGGTATGTCTTTTTATTCTGTCCAGAAAAAATATATGTTTTCAAAGTTTAGAGTTGAATTTTGACATGGTTAATCTGCCATGAATTAAATTATTTTGCAGTATGACTTCCCAAATCAAGAGATTGTAATACAGTTTGTCATTGAGGCCATCCAAGCAGAAGCTTTCAATCCAAAAACATTGTTTTTGATTGGTAGCTACACAATTGGTATTATCTCGCATTTTCTGTTTCGGGGTATTTTGGTGTTTCTCTTAGTTAGGATCATTACTTACAAGTGTTCTTGTATGCAGGAAAAGAAAGACTGTTTATGGAGGTTGCTCGTTTGCTTCAGAAGAAAATATATGTTGGAGCCGCAAAGCTGCAAATATTGAAACATTTAGAGCTCCCTCAGGAGATTATGCACTGGTTTACAGCCAATGAAGCAGAAAGTCACATACATGTTGTCCCCATGTGGACTCTAGCAAGCTTCAAGCGGATGAAATATTTATCAAATCAATATGCTGTAAGTCTATGTATCCTGTCTTATGCTTTCATAAGACTGTAAGAGAGACTTCATTTTTATTCAAGGGCCTTCCTGATGTGGGCATTTCGGCATGACCAAAATTCCTAGGAATTTGTTGAACTTCAAACTGACCCAGAAATTCCTAGATGAAACCCCCTGATTGTGAACATCACCACCAAGAAAATAGGTCCATGGATGCTCATAGCTAGATGTGGCTAGGAATTATTCTACCTAGAAAGAGATAACTAAATTTCTTCAAAAATAGAAAGAGATAACTAAAACCTCAGCTTTGGCCATATATTCTGGTAGTAGTCTCAGGAGAGGAATTCAGAACTGAGATGAATTTCTATATTCCCTTCATTATGTTTTGCTTTTCATTTAGGTGAAGTGCCTGGAGGTTCCATCTTTGTTCCAGATTCCCATTCAGCAAGAAATGAGAAATCATGATCTCAGTCCATTTTTTCTTTTTTATTTCGAATTCTGTGATTCATTTTTTATTTTCTGAAAAGCTACTTTACCTTCAGGGCCAGTTTGACCTCATAGTGGCGTTTTGTCCTACTGGTTGGGCATTTGGCAAAGGTAGGAAAAAGACACCAGGCAAAAGGTGGCAACAAGGATCAATCATCAGGTACCATCTTGAAAGTTTTCTTTCTATATTTTTCCTTTTGTTAATCTATCCAGGGGCTTATCGGCAGTGTTGTAGTCTGTTTGGTCATTTGTATCACCTAGCCTGCCTTGTATGAGCAGAGCCAGACTCATTTAGGATGTGTTTGGTTGCTGCCCTGGCCTGGGAGCCGCAGCCAGACAGCTCGATCCAGCCCCATGTGTCCGAAATCATAAGCCTGAGATCGCTGCCTGCCACCATCCAAACACGAAGACAGGCTAGACTCATACAAAGTCACTTTGTTTGGTTGCTCGTATTTGGTATTTGTCCATCATGTCTAAGGTATAGTGTTGGGTTGTCCGTATGAGAATATGTCGCATACTCGCATGAGATAAAATGTTTAAGATAAAAGGTAATTATTATATATATTGTATATAGGTATGTTTGGTAGTCTTAGTTTTCCTTATTAAGCTTTAATTAGCTCTTAGAAACACTAATATCACTTAATATCCCTCTGTTTAAACTAGCTTAACTTTAACTAAGTTTATAGTGAATAATCTTAACATTAATCTATTGCGTTCAAAAAAGTATTAACATTTATGTTTTCAACTAGGTTTACTATGAAAGTATATTTCATAATTAATTTGATGGTACTTATTTGTATCATAAACGATAGTACTTCTTTTTGTATAAGTCTGGTCAAACTTCAAATCGTTTGACTCCTGGAAAACTGAGAGTTCCATACTAATTATAGACCAAGTATCATTAGCTAGGAAACACCTTGCATCCAGTGAGCCAGGCCTGCAGGAAACAGAAATGAATTTTTTTTTTCCTGGGAGACAGGTTGAAGGAGCTCCTTTGCATCCTGAGGAACATGGTCTTTGTCGATGCAACCAAACAACCGAAAACCACATCCAGTGAGCCTGAGTGGGCCTTGTAGAGACTGCCAAACAAGCTATTATTAGTGCCTGTCCGGGCCTCGTAGAGGCAACCAAACAAGCTATTAGTGCCTCCCCTAAAGAAATGTCCACAATTTTAAGAAACATATACCATGTCTGGACTAAAGTTTAACATACCATTCATTTTGCTTCTACAGATATGAAGTGCCCTACAGTGAACACAGCAGTTTCACGGAACTGCAACAATTTGTCAAGTTCATATCACCAGAGCACATAATCCCTAGTGTAAACAACGATGGCCCTGAGAGTGCAGATGCTATGCTTGCCCAGCTGTTAAACGAATAGTGGAATTCATCGCTCCAATATCTTGGGCTTGACTACAGATTTCTGTTTGAAGACCATCTGCTGAAAGGGATGAATGCCGGAAGAGCTAACTTCCAAGGGTTTTAAAGCAGTTATGGCAGAAGCATTCTTGATGATGGGCCCCCCGGAGTTTTTGAAAAGGGAAAACCCCGACCACGGTTATCAGACCCTTGGCGGGCCCGGGGGGTGCGTTTAAAATGGGCAAATTTGCAGCCAAAATTTCTGTTTCTTGGGAAAGGATACCCGGGACAGCGTGTATTCCTGTTTTAATTTTTGGGGGAAAAACTGGCGGGCAACCAAGATTTTTTTTTTTTTTTTTGGTTTTTGGGAAGGAGTTTTAGGAGTGAATTGGAAAAAAGCTATTGACGGGCCTAAAACCCCTGGCCAGGGGCCCCCTTTTTGGGTTTTTAACTCTTGGGGAACCCAACCTTTTCTTGGGGGCCAAAAAGGGGTTTTATGTTGTTTTTTGGGCCCAAAATTGAACCTTTAATTGTGATTGGGCAAGCGGGGGGAACTTGCATTTCCCATTAATTGAGGGGCATCCCCATCACAATTTCCCTCTGTACACAAACTTGGGCGGGTTTTCCCGTGATTGGGGAACCTGGATAAACCCGCTAACAGAAGGGAATTTCCCCCGCAAAAATCTTTTTTTTGTGTATATACTTTTAAAAAGTTGATCAAAAATGGCCCAAAACAGTGGGGGCCTAAATTTTCCCGCCCCCAGACCACTTTTTCAGGGATGACCAACTCCCCACCATGGGGACCCACCCCTGATTTCTGGGAAAGTCCCCGGGCCCGGGTCCCTCCTCGCCCCCTAATAAGCTCCCCCAGCAAAAGCTACCAACGTGAGCGCCTGAAGATAAACTTTTAACCCCCCTTTTCCAAAACTCAAACCCCCGTCCCCCGCTTTCCCCAGTTCAAGTCCCCCGCGCGCAGTGTCATTCCCCAGTTCCCCCGCCACCATGGCGGGCGGTTTCGCAGCTG